>JAVJIX010000083.1:22500-35000 GCA_036785185.1 Paratrypauchen microcephalus | reverse complement strand
GAGTCAGAGGACAGAAGGACAGTAATCAGAAGACTAACGTCACAGGACAGGAGTGAGAGGAGAGGACCGAGGGCTGGGGTCAGAGAGCTGGGGTCAGGGGTCAGAGGACTGCAGTTATTTATTGATTTTTTTTCTCTATTTAAAGGTATGTAACTTTTCTGTTGAGGGGGGAGGGCACCACCTGCTGGGAATGTTCCACAGTATAACAAACGTATCTGTCTCCATCACTGCTGCATTTATTACATGACATGTATGATACTTATTACTGGGAGCTGTGTTGTAGAAATTTCCTAGAATTGTTACATCAGAGGTAGACTGTACAGTTTTTTAATCTATAAGCCATAGTCAGTTTCATTTCTGCTGCCAGTGTCAGGGATGTTTGTTATTAGCGAACATTGTTTTTTCTCTCTATGTTAATTCCGTCTGCTGTCAGGAGATGGAGCCCTACACCGGATTTGAGTATGGGGAAAGCCCAGGCTGAAAGCCATTACAGTGGTACCTCACCTTACGAAATTAATTTGTTCCAGAAGTGGTTTCGTAACGTGAAAAATTCGTAAGTTGAGTAGCTATTTCAATGGAAAAGCCTGATTCGTTCCAAGGCCCCGATCCAAGTTTTTTTTAAAATAGTGTAACTTTTTTTATAGTGTAACATTGTGTTCTGCGTCCTGCGTCCTTTTCTCACATTTGTCTCTCATTTAAACACTCAAACTTTCATAGATTTTCAACAAAATTATTAATAGTGAAGTGTGGGGGGAAGGGGGAGGGAGGAGAAAACTGCGCGCGGACACGTGTGATAGTGCAGCATGACCCGGCGCGGAGCTGACAGCAGGTCTAGACCAAGGTCTAAACCTGGACTGGACCTGGACTGGACCAGGACTAAACCAGGACTAAACCAGGACTAGACCAGGACTAGACCAGGACTAGACCAGGTGGATTAAAGCGCTGCGCGTGGGTCTATTTCCTGGTTTTGTTTCGAGTCACAGCTGAGGCGAGCCGCTGCTCTAGACCTGCCCGCGTAAGGTGCTCACAGAGGGGCATGGACAGAACCGTGAGGTCGGCCTCTTCAAGACCTCCAGGCCACGCTTAGGGAGCTCTTAAGGCGGGCTGGCAGTGTCCCCCTGGGTCCCTGGATGTCTGGGGCTCCGTGCCTGGAGTGGCCCTGGAGAGCAGGTCTAGACCGCGGATGCGAGCAGCTGCTCGCCTCAGCTGTGACTCGAAACGATACCAGGAAATAGGCCCATGCGCGGCGCTTTAATCCACCTGGTCTAGTCCAGGTCTAGTCCAGGTTTAGTCCTGGTTTAATCCTGGTTTAGTCCAGGTCTAGACCTGCTGGCAGCCCCGCGCCGGGTCATGCTGCGCTATCACACACGTGTCAGAGCGCAGTTTTCTCCCCCCACTCTTCACTATTAATAATTTTGTTGAAAATCGATGAAAGTTTGAGTGTTTAAACGAGAGACAAATGTGAGAAAAGTTTAAATCCAGTCTGAGAAAAGCGTATAATGTGTGTGGCTGAGTGCGCATTATTTGAATTTTTGAGATTTCGCGTTTCGTAACTTGAATTTTCTTTCGTATCTAGAGACCAAAATTTAACGTGAAGGCGTTTCGTAACTTGAAATTTTCGTTTGTTGGGTCATTCGTAAGGTGAGGTACCACTGTACAGTAATCCCTCGCTCTATCGCGGTTCACTGTTCGTGCCCTCGCTGTTTCGCAGATTTTTATTTTTTTTTTTAATTTTTTTATAGTGTAACTTTTTTTTATAGTGTAACATTGTGTTCTGCGTCCTGATTGGCTAAGAGACTGTAGACCCAGGACTAAACGTGGACAAAACCGGGACTACACCAGGTCTACACCAGGTCTAAACCAGGATTAAATCACTCCGTGCGGCTCTTGCGTTCGTTTGTGCGTGTTCGGTTCGTGGCTCCAGGTCCAGGCGCAGCGGTTCGATCTCGTGCTCGCAGCCCGATGAGGGATGCACGTGTCGCGCACTTCTCCAAGGGATTGGTGCGTGTTGCGTCCCGGGATGTGGCGGTGCTCCTCGCGCGTCCAGCGGAGCTTCCGGGGCCGTGTCTCCCCCCACGTGTCACTATTAATACATTTAGTTGAAAATCTATGAAAGTTTGAGTGTTTAAATGAGAGACAAATGTGAGAAAAGGTTAATTCCAGTCTGAGAAAAGTGTAGAATGTGTGTGGTGAGGCATTTACAGCCTTAAAACATGTAGAATAATTGTAAAATATAAAGTTGTCCTACTTCGTGGATTTCTCTTATTGCGGGTTATTTCTGGAACGAAGGATTACTGTATTTTCACTTCTAAAACATGAGATGTCACCCATGTTCCCACATGACAATTCTCCATAAAAAGCATGATATAAAAATGTGCACTACAACTTCACAGATCTGTTACTCATGTCAGATTGGTAAGTGCGTCACTCTGAATTGAGTTCTACACGTTCTCCATCTGGAATGGCTTTCCCTGAGAGCGTTTAGAAAAAGGAAGGACTTGTAGCAGAATTGCAGCTGATTGTGCGAACCACCCGGAAGTGCTCACCCACCATAGTTTCTTTTTAGCCAATCACGGCAAACCTGTCAAATGGCGTATCCAACTTAAAACCAAAACAAGTAACAGGCTGGAGAGGGAACATGTCCATAAATCATTTTAGATGTTTTTGCGATACAAATTGGTGCATTAAGGGTGTTATAAGCCCCCATCACCATCCGATGTTTGTTTTGCTCCGTGTAGGCCTGGTGTTTGGGGTTTATCGTCATGTTGCCTGAACCTCCTCCCCTCCTACCACTGCAGGGGTCAAATTTAAACCGTACAGTGGGAGCACCTCAAGATGGATCCTGAACTCAGAAATATTGCAAGAATCCACCAAATAGTGAAAAACGTTCATGTAGAGTAGGTTAATACGAACATTTTGAGACCAAAGTGAGCAGCAGTTACAGAGAGAGGGGCCATAATATAAGTCCATCGGAGCCAGGGTCAGTATGCCCGCATGCGAACTTCCTATTTGGACTGTGGTGTAGCTATTAGGGATGGGCATAATTAATCGATTAACCGATAATTGATCATTAAGAACTTCACCGAGCAAGTTCATTTTCGTCGACAAACCGATTAAAAAAAACAAACAAAAACAAACAGTCGCCTCAGTTGGCGCGCCTCAGTTGATATATGCGAGCTTCCGTAGGTCAATGGCCAAAACATGAAGAGGTCGCGGCGAAGTGTTGTGTGGGACCACTTTAATTTAGAAAATGACCAAGCGCACTGCAAGCACTGCAATGCAGCATACAAATATACCTCATCGACAACACAAATGATTTATCATTTGAACACCGCGCATCCAAGTCTGGTAAAAGAAGGTGGCGGCGGTTCATCATCTCTATCACAGGCTAGCCTGGACTCTGCGCTAGCACAGACCAGGAGGAGCTGCAGTGCTCAACGATCGGAGAAGGTCACCGAACTGATAGCGAAGATGATCGAAACAGACATGCTCCCCATCAGTGCCGTGGAGGGCAAAGGTTTTCACGGCTTAATAAAATATTGCTGCAGATACGGCTGGGTTGTGTGGAGGAGGTAGGACAGAGACAGCGGGCTAGCAGCGGTTAGCTCGGATCCCAAAGCGGCTAACTCCGAGCGCGCTAGCAGAGGCTGCAGGATGCGTGTCGCCTCGCTTTAATCCACCTCTACGCATGTTGATTTGCAGATTTACTTTCCCGTGGAGAAGCGCCTGTTCCCACAACCTCGGCAGACATAGTAAAAGCGACACACATGAGTGAATGGTTGTTGTCTTTTTAATACAAAATATGTTAACGATTAACCGATTATTACTCATTAATTCTCCCGATAATTGACGAAGAAAACTTCACAGAATGCCCATCCCTAGTAGCTATGTCCATGTATATATGCAGTCTATGGTTACAGTTAATACCCCACTGAAGTGTAATACCTCCTCTTTAATGAAACAATAACAAATCTTGCTGTTTTATTTCAAACATTTATAATTTATAATTATGTCTGAAAGCTTCAAAAAGTGAACTTGATGAGTTGTTCCTCTCACAGCGCACAGGGCAGCTCTAGCCCACAGTGTTTTATGTTCTGATTAGAGAAATAAAGGTGTGCTTTGTACAGAGAGCGTAATGAGCGGCCGTAAAGCAGCAGCTCCGATGACTATCTCCTGACCCAAGATCATTAACCCCCGTTTTGCTGAGAGACTTCCATTGTGCCCATTGGATTTGCCATAAGAGCGATCGAAGTGCGCAGAAATATAGTGCAAACAAGCACACGTGGCCACTACGAGGGGGGAGGAGAGGGTAGGGCAATTACACGTAGTAATTACAGTGCCCCCCCCCCCCCCCCCCCCCACACACACACACACACACACAATCACACACACACACATAAAGGGAGACACTAAAACAATGGCTCTCTCATTGTTTAACCAAAAGTATTCTGAGAGGGAGTTACTGAAAAACTTTGACAACTTCAGCGTTATCGACTGAACACAAATCTGCAGTGGCCAAACAAACGTGAGCGGAGAACAGGGGCTATTTCACCCCACAGACACTGGGCTTATGGACACCGCTTTGTACTCCTACTGCACAGTCAGGATGTGCGTCTGACTGCTTATTTCACTAAAATAATTGAATGACTTTTCCTGGGTGATGTGTGTAGAATCCCTCAGTCTTCCAGGTAGAACCCACGGTAAAAGGAGAAATTAAATTTGTCAAGTGGACAAAAGTTTATTTGGTCGAATACGTTTCGCAGCTCATCCAAGCTGCTTCTTCAGTTCTGGTCAGACCCTGGTGGACACTGCCTTATATCTGCCTAAAGGGAAGAGCTAAATACAATGAAATTACTTACTACCTCACCTATTTGTTTTCAGTTTCTGTTAGTTAGGTGGGCCTATAAGATATGCAGTGGGAGTGGAGTGTGGAGTCTTGTTAGCATAATCATTCAGGGTCATAATGGGTGTTTTCACACCTCTGGACCTGACCTGGCTAACCCTATTGTTTTCTTTGTTTGTTTTGATTTAGGTTTGAGGATAGAGTTATAGATGGGAGACAAATGATGTCTGAGACCTTCATTTCTGTTTAAAGGGACAGTGTGTAAGACTTTTACCCGTTAATTACCGAAATTGAAGATACCCATTCAAAAATACATTGTTTTCCAAGCCTTTTCACTTCCATCATGAAATCAAAGTATTCTTTTGGACTTAGATATAGTCACATAAAAGGGGGATCTTCCCCATGCAGAGGCAGCCATTTTGAATACGAGAGCCGCAGAAGGACATTTGGGCTCCGCCTTCGCCTTCGGCAAGGCTTGTGGTAGCACCGGAGGCAAAGCAGGGGAGCGCGCCGGAGAGAAGGACAGAGGGAGAGAGGTGCGGGTGGGGTGGGGGGAGGCTCGTGGTTTTGGGTAAACAACAAGCATGCTGCTGTATCACACGTCGTAATGGATCTAACACGTGTTTTGGACTAAATTGTTTTACTGGATTTTATTCGCTGGATCCTTACGGACAGATTGAGACCAAGTTTATGGTGAAATACAGAGTTTGACCTGTGCAGAGCCTTCAAAGGTAAGCTTTGTGCTTTTCCGTTTTGTGCTTTTCCGTATAAAAGCCCCATGTGCTCGGGGAGTGATTGTTGTGCCGGGAAATGAATTGCATAGTAAAAAAGAAGAGACTGTAAGGTTTCATTTGATGTGTAGATTGTCATGGTACATGATCGGGAATGTGTGTTTTCATGCAAAAAAAAAAAAAAAAAAGTGAACGGGGGAACGCGTTTTATGTATACAGTGGCGCGCGGTTCGTGCGCGGGTACGCGAGCTGTCGGCGCTACGGCACGCCCGGGTGACCCTCGAGGTCTGCCGTAGCTAAAACAGGAAGTGCAATAGTGACTATCCACCTATGCGCCACGAATCCTACACACTGGGGCTTTAAGGAAGGATTCTCTTTCTTGACCAAAATAGCCTCTTTTTAACTCTCCTCTCAAACCAGTTCTTTTCTCTGGCTAAGATCTGAACCTCACTGTCCTCAAAAGAATGGCCCGTGGCTTCTAGGTGAAGATGTACGGCAGATGACGGTCCACTCTGGCACGCCCGTCTGTGTTGGTACATCCTCTTGTGAAGTGGCTGTTTTGTTTCCCCAATGTAGCGCTCACTGCAGTCTTCACTACACTGAATGGAGTAGACCACATTACTTTGTTTGTGGCTCGGTGTTCTGTCCTTTGGGTGGACCAGTTTTTGTCTTAAAGTGTTTGTGGGTCTGAAATAGACTGGGATTTCATGTTGTCTGAAAATCTGTAGTTTTTCAGAAACGCCGGCCAGGTAAGGAATCGCTACCCCTTTCCTCCTGGGTTCTGATTCTCTGTTGTCTTGTTTCTTGTCCTTGTCTCTCTTGGTTTTGTTGACAGCCCATTTGGGATAACCACAAACAGAGAGGGCTTCCTGCACATGTTGTTCTTCTTTCTCCTTACCCTCTGTGCTTGTGGGAACCACTTGGGCCCTGTGTTGTAATGTCCGAATAACTCCCAGTTTGTGCTGCAGTGGGTGGTGTGAATCAAAAAGCAGGTATTGGTCTGTGTGTGTGGGCTTCCTGAAGACTTCTACTTGGAGTCGCCGGTCTCCTCCTATCGTTACTGCACAATCTAAGAACGCCGATGTGTTATCATTGGCATCTTCATGACTGAATTTCTTGTTCAGATCTACAGAACTGATATGTGCAGTAAAAGGTCTTGAGACCAATACCTGCTCTTTGATTTACACCATCCACTGCAGCACAAAGTCCAGGAGGGCATAGGGGCAGTTTCCTGGGTAACCTGAGCAACCCCCCTGTGCATGTCACTGAGTGCACCTACATGTTAAAGGTCCCATGGCATGAAATTTTCACTTTCTGAGGTTTTTGAACGTTAATGTGAGCTCCCCTACCCTGTTTAGCCCCCCCCCATGGCTAAAAGTTGTGAAATGAGCATTTGCGGTCCTTTTCTGCGTTTGAAAAAAAGACAGCCCAAACGGGCGATTCTGAATAAGGGAACTTTCTGACGTCACACTCGAGGAAAAATGCAAATGAATTTCCACCCCCCGTCTGTATTTCTACCCACACTCTCTGAACTCACGCCCAGAGAGTTTGGACCGCGAACGAGCTACGAAATGCAAGATGTGTTTTTTTTATTTGCCTGGAGGCATGTGAGAGTGTTTCCAAGCTCGGATGACCTTTATACGAGCCTCCGAACCTCTGAAACAGCAGTGGTTTAATTTTATTTTCTGTGAAAATGTGTTTTTTTCATTGAAACGCCTCTCTTATCTTCCTTTGCGCATAAAACACAGAAGTGGAGCCAGCGCACAGCTAATCCAGGAAACAGCGGTGTATTTGCCCCCCCCCCACCCCACCCGCTGCACTGGCCTGTCTCTGTCCTCCTCATTTGCATTCAAGCAACAACGCCCAGAATAAAGCGTTTCAGAGATATTTATGACTCTGACTGTGTTCATGGGGCTTTCTCATGCACTGAGTCTTGATTTTAAAGAAGGATTCATTTACAGTATTAGGAAACCATTAAAGCCCCAGTGTGTAGGATTCGTGGCGCATAGGTGGATGGTGCTATTGCACTTTTTGTTTTAGCTACGGCAGACCTCGAGGGTCACCCAGGCACGAGCCGCGCGCCGCTACTGTATAAATAAAATGCGGTCCCGTTTTGTTTTTTTTGTTTTTTTTTCTCTCATGAAAACACACATTCCCGATCATGTACCATGACACTCTACACATGAAATGAAACCTTACAGTCTCCTCTTTTTGACTATGCAATTCATTTCCCTGCAAAACAATCACTCCCCGAGGACATGGGGCTTTTATACGGAAAAGCACAAAACGAGGTTAGCTTACCTTTGAAGGCTCTGGACAGGTCAAACTCTGTATTTCACCATAAACTTGCTCTCAATCTGTCCGTAAGGATCCAGCGAATAAAATCCAGTAAAACAATTTAGTCCAAAACACGTGTTAGATCCATTACGACGTCTGATCCGGCAGCATGCTTGTGTTGTTTACCCAAAACCACGAGCCTTGCTGAAGGCGAAGGCGGAGCCCAAATGTCCTTCTGCGGCTCTCGTATTCAAAATGGCTGCCTCTGCATGGGGAAGATCCCCCTTTTATGTGACTATATCTAAGTCCAACAGAATACTTTGATTTCATGATGGAAGTGAAAAGGCTTGGAAAACACTGTATTTTTGAATGGGTATCTTCAATTTCTGTAATTAACGGGTAAAAATCTTACACACTGTCTCTTTAAGGCGCAATATAAAAGCATCAAGAAGTACCATGTCATGGGATCTTTAAGTTCTGTTTATCCATTATGTTTTGTCACATTTGAAATAACTGCTGTTTAGTGTCACTAATCATGAAGAATCATTACATTCAATTCAAACCACAATAGTGCTTTGGCATGCTATAGTTCGACTTTATTACTGGAATGTGTGTAGAATCTCTGTCGTCCAGGTAGAATGCATGGAATTTCTCCTTTTGCCTTATTACCAGGTCAAGTTATAGGTCAAATCTTTTTTTTTTTTAAATGACGTGATTGGACAAGACAATGAATTCTCTTTTTTGTATTAGTATCTGTAACTACAAGAGCCCATTTATTGATTTATTTGATTGGAAAATAACATTCTGTTTTATAAAGTTGTATTTATAAAGTTAGAAATGATGATAAATCAATACAAGGTTAAAAAAAAAAGATTAATATTTAATCAATGGCCCAGCTCTATAGTGACAACAGCACTAAAGCCCACATACCGCTAACAATACCAGTGCTTATTCATGTCACTCATCGCTCTTAAAATCCTTGACCCCCCCGTGTGCAGCTAATACAGGTCAATATGCTGGTGGTGGGGAAGGGAAAGAGGCTTGTGTGTTATTGTCTCAAAGTGTGGACCTCAGCATTGCACTGTACCTCATTATGATGAACCGCCTAACGAGCCCCCACTGACAAAAGCACCTTGCTTCGTATCTCTTTGAGGGAATCGCACCGGCACATAGATCAGGCTGTGCGTCGAAGGCCCATAAATCTCCCTGAAGAGGCCTGTCGCATGCTCAAAATGGCTGCCACGAGCGCTCCCTTATTTATGGTGAGCTGAGGGCGGGTGGGCCATTGTGTCCAAGACTGAGTGATAGTTTTATAGATGAGTGTGAACTGGTCTATCATCTCATCACCACAGCCAATCACAACACCACACACAAGGGGGCGCAAGTCTACTCTTAAAGTGTGCAATAAAGAAGTACAAAAAGAGCTCTTAATTACACTGTGTCTGACCATGGCACACACTAAAAAAAAGAAAATAGAATGTACAAAAATGGAGATGAAAATGATAACCAGATCCACCACACGTAAAATTATTCAGATCACCATGTTACCTTTTGTTGTTTTGAAAATGCTATATTCACTGCATATTAATATGTTTCATAAGTTACACTTTCATTTTTGACACTCCTTCATTTGACCACTTCCTCTTCAGAGCGCCATTACAACACATTCAGCGTGCAGCCCACTACTGCGCATCACAACAAGTTTGTCAAGTTGCTGTATACA
Organism: Paratrypauchen microcephalus; assembly: GCA_036785185.1. Lineage (NCBI taxonomy): Eukaryota > Metazoa > Chordata > Actinopteri > Gobiiformes > Gobiidae > Paratrypauchen > Paratrypauchen microcephalus. The sequence goes on along the minus strand of JAVJIX010000083.1, from coordinate 25,426 downwards.
GTTTTGTATCATCCATCCATCCATTTTCTTCCGTTTTATCCAGTGCTGGATCACAGGAGCAGCAGCCTGAGCAGGGAGGCCCAGACTTCCCTTTCCACACACACTTCCTCCAGCTCTTCCAGATGCCATCAATAAAATGCACCTGTGTTCTTCGTCCATAACAGCCTTTGAAGAGGAGTGGACCAACATTCCACAGGCCACAACTGACAATCTGATAAACTCTATGCGAAGAAGATGTGTTGCACTGCATGAGGCAAATGGTGGTCACACCAGATACTGACTGGTTCTGAGTCCCCAGACCCCCAATAAAGCAAAAAAAAAAGCACATTTCGGGGTGTCCTTTTATTGTGGGCAGTCTGGGGCGCACCTGTGCACTGGTCATGATGTCGGATCGGCATCTTGATGTGGCGCACCTGTGAGGTGGGGTAGATTGTCTCGGCGGGGCAGAGGTGCTCGCTGTCACACATTTGGACAGATTTGTGAACAATGTTTGAGAGAAATGGTAGTGTTGTGTATCTGGAGTGAATTTTGGATCTTTGGGTCCATCTCAGAAAAAATGGGAGCAAAAACAAAAGTGTTGCGTTTATATTTTTGTTGAGTGTATTTTACCTTTTGTTTTTACTGCAGCATAAGACTATAAAGACGCGCACACACACACACACACACACACACACACACACACACACACACACACACACACACACACACACACACACACATGCCGACTCCCATTCATTGCCTGGAGACTGATTCTATCTTAAACCACGTTCACTAGTTCACTAACTTTAACTAAACCCTCATGTTTTTTAACCAGCTGTGATCATGTTCTTGTCAGTTCTGTAAGAGGTGTATGCATTTATGCATTTGAAAATGTGTGTTTCTTGCACCACTACTTCAGATATAATTTAATTTGTGTCATTTTTCTGGTCTTTCTTTTGAAAATACCAGATTTTGTTTAGCATTTGATTTTCGATACTTTTGCCAACCCTAGAAAAGCAGCCAACCACCGCCCCACACACAGCTGTCTATCACTCCATTTCCCAAAAAAGCTTCTACAATCACAACTGAACCTGAGCCAATGCCTTAACCTGCAGATGGAGGAAAGGCAAGCATTTAGAAGGTTGCACAGAAGCATTTAGAAGGTTGCACAGAAGCATTTAGAAGGTTGCACATTAGTGTTTCTTACACCTCAAGATACCAGATTTTGTGCATTATTTAATGTTTTTGTAATGATAAAATGATATGAAATTATAGGAATGAACAGTCCCTCCTTGAACCGCCAATTTAACATGGTGGAGGAATTTCAGTGGCCAAATGATGGTGGAGCGTCTGGTGGATGGGCCTTCCCCCATGGGGCCACAGCTCGAAGGAGCGACGTGGGGCCATCCTCCCGTGGACCCACCACACACAGGAGGATCCACCGGGGCTGGTGCAGTGAGCTCTGGGCAGAGGATCTGTTTAGGCTGTTGCCCCCGTGACCCAATCTCAGATAAGCAGAAGAAAATGGATGGATGGATGATCAGGTGCAACATCTCAACAGTAAGTCTTAGAATTACTTGAGCTCTTTGGCCAAACACTGTTTATTGGAAAAACAACTTGAGTATTCTATTCGTATCAAGTGTATTTAGTGCTGTGTTATGTTCTTAAATGTCATCTGACCATCTGTGTGTGTGTGTGTGTGTCCAGGTGATAGCATCAGCAGGACAGAGAGAGTGCATCTGTCAGAGCTCCTCACATCTGACTAGGTCTGTGTGTGCTAAGCCCCAAATCAATCTTCATCGAGCAGACGCTATGCTGTCCATACACACACACAGACATGCTCGCACGATAACTGACTACTATCACACACGCACGATAACCACTAACACACACGGACACACACACACACAAAACACCTAATCACTAACACACACACACAATATTTGGCTGAGTGGCTAGCTCTCACGCCTCACAGCAAGAAGGTTCCGGGTTTGATCCCCTGGTTGCCCGGGCCTTTCTGTGTGGAGTTTGCGTGTTCTTCGGGCACTCCGGTTTCCCCCATCAACCCAAAAACATGCTCCATAGTTAAAATCCTCCAGCTGAGGTCCTGACCAGACCATGGAGACGGTCCCCAGGCGCCTGAACGATGAGCTGCCCTCTGCTCCTGAAGGATGGGTCAAATACAGAGAAGTAATTTCCCTACAGGAAAATAAAGGATAATAAAAAAAATAAAATAAAATAACTGACCACTAACCCACACATCCAACCATGCTTATTTAAGATGGAAAGCATTTTGTCTTTAATTTGTGATAAAAATGGTTTAAAGAGACGCAACTGCTACAGGTGAAACATAAGGCCCAGTGTGTGTGGAAGCAGTTCTCAGTATTCAGTTAACTGATAATCAGGTTTATTTCGGTCACAATATATTCATAAGAGCTCAAAAATTATATTTGCAACAATTAAGAAAATTAAGTCACATATTGCGCTTGTGTGTGCTCTATAGTTATAGTCTATGACATCTGTGGATAATTATTTTATCATTTTGACATTTTAAATTGCAATATTCATCTAAAACGATTTAATCAAAGAAACAAGTCCGCTGACCTCTGCGTTAGAAAACTCTGGTGTCCAGTGGGAGCTGATGTTGCCGTAAACTGGAGACATGCTGAAGACATGTAGTGTAAGGAGGGCTCCTGCTTCTGAGGAGGTCCTCTAACTGAATTCATTTCAAATAGCCTCATATGTGTAGACTGTCACTGGTGTGAGGAGGGGTACAGACGTGTATTTGTGCTGATCTCAGCCTGTCATCCACCAACTGTAAAGGCAAAACACCACGCCAAAAAGACCAAGAGGATGAGCCGGTTAAAGAACTGTGATGTCATTCAGGAATCAGGTAATCAGGAAGTCCTCCTTAAACCGCCACCTTAACGTGGTGGAGGGGTTTGAG
>JAVJIX010000083.1:7500-17500 GCA_036785185.1 Paratrypauchen microcephalus | reverse complement strand
ACACGTGCACATGGCTGCCCCCTGGACTTCAGCAATTAGATGTTTGACCAGAGCTGAACGTGCCAAAACTACAACAATGTTCCCTGAGCTACAGATTTTAACCCTGAGCCACAGACTTACAGTATCTCACCAAAGTGAGTACACCCCTCACACTTTTGCAAACATTTAATTATATCTTTTCATGGGACACTGAAGAAATGACAATGATACAATGTAAAGTAGTCTGTGTACAGCTTGTATAATAGTGTAAATTTATTGTCCCCTCAAAATAACTCGACACACTGCCATTAATGTCTAAACAGCTGGCAACAAAAGTGAGTACACCCCTAAGTGAAAATGACCAAACTGGGCCCAAAGTGTGAATATTGTGTGTGGACACCATTATTTTCCAGCTCTGCTTTAACCCTCTTGGGCCTGGAGTTCACCAGAGCTTCTCAGGGTTCCACTGGAGTCCTCTTCCACTCCTCCATGACGACATCACAGAGCTGGTGGATGTTACAGACCTTGATCTCTACCTTCTGTTTGAGGATGCCCCACAGATGCTCATCAGGGTTTAGGTCTGGTGACATGCTTGGACACTCCACTGGTCGTCTTGGAGGTGTGTTTGGGGTCGTTATCATGTTGGGAAACTGCCCTGTGGCCCAGTTTCCGAAGAGAGGGGATCATGCTCTGCTTCAGTATGTCACAGTACATGTTGGCATTCATGGTTCCCTCAATGAACTGTAGCTCCCCAGTGCCGGCAGCACAGCCCCAAACCATGACACTCCCACCACCACCACACTTGACTGTAGCAAGACACACTTGTCTTTGTACTCCTCATCTGGCTGCCACCACACACGCTTGACACCATCTGAGCCAAATAGGTTTATCTTGGTCTCATCAGACTACAGGACATGCTCCCAGTAATACATGTGCTTAGTCTGTATGTCTTTAGCAAACTGTTTTATGGGATTTCTTGTGCTTCATCTTTAGAAGAGGCTTCCTTCTGGGATGACAGCCATGCAGACTGTTTGATGCAGTGTGTGGCGTATGGTCTGAGCACTGACAGACTGACCCCCCACCCCTTCAACCTCTGCAGCAACACTCATACCATTTCCCAAAGACAACATCTGGATATGACGCGCACGTGCACTCAACTTCTCTGGTCGACCATGGTGAGGCCTGAGTGGAACCTGTTCTGTTAAATCGCTGTATGGTCTCGGCCACCGTGCTGCAGCTCAGTGTCAGGGCGTTGGCGATCTTCTTATAGCCTAGGCCAGGGGTCGGCAACCTTTACCACTCAAAGAGCCGTTTGGAGCCGTTTCACACAGTAAAGAAAACACTGGGAGCCACAAAACCCTTTTGAAATTTAAAATGAAATAACACTGCATATAATGTTTTTTTGTTGTTGTTTTTTTACCTTTGTGCCATAGAATTACATTTTGAAAATGAACAAACTAAAATAAAATATATTTTAATTAAATACAGTGGTCCCTCGCTGTTTCGCTGATTTTTTTAAATAATGTATCAATATGTATTGTGTTCTGCGTCCTGATTGGCTAAAGGACTGTAGACCTTTGTCTTTGTCATTCTCCTCCGTGTCTCCTGTACAGAATGTGTTCAGTTTGCCAAAATTATTTAACCGTTCAATCACGAGCAGTGTGACTCTGAAGCAGTGAGGACTGAGCGGTCTGGTATTTGGGCACATGCCAGAAGGGCCACGGCCGTGCGTCTAATGTCCGCGCGCACACTTCTCTGGGTGGTTAATGCGCATCGGGAAGTAGCAGCAGTGTTTCCGCAGAACGAACTGGTGGAACCTGGAGTCCAGGAGGTGGAACCAGTCCTGAGAGCGCACGGATGCGTTCTCACTACAACAAAACTCGCAACAGCGCAGCGGCGCCAGGCGCCTCGGTCAGAGGAACTGTGAAATACACACATATTTATACACGCAATATAAAGCTGACTACTTCACGGATTTCGCCTATCGCGAGTTATTTATACAATGTAACCCCCACGATAAATGAGGAACCAATGTACTGAGCCGCATCAGAGGGATCAAAGAGCCACATGCGGCTCTGGAGCCGCGGGTTGCCGACCTCTGGCCTAGGCGATCTTTATGTAGAGCAACAATTATTTTTTTTGGATCCTCAGAGAGTTCTTTGCCATGAGGTGCCATGTCTTTTCAGTACTACGACCCTCGTCTATGGAACAGCCTGCCGGAGGAGCTCAGATCTACCAGTGCGCAGCACCGCCTCGCAATGGTTTAGGCGACTTTCACGGCTACAGTCAGACAAGTTTTGACAACCCTTTCTTAACAGACTGCAGATATCTCTGCACCAGAGTTTCGGGGAGCTTTCAGTTATTCTCCAATGGCAGAGTGTGGTTGTTTGTGTTTTCTACTTAAATAGCGCACCTTACTTTTTTTTCAAATGTGGGTTTTGGCCACCATTAACCATATTCTCTTAGCGGTGCTGCGTACCAGCTGTGAATTTTATACCGGTGCTGCGTTCCGGTGCGCACCGCTTTACTTTCACCACTGTTAGCCAGAGAACAGAATTAGTTTGAGAGCGGAGTTAAAGAGGCTATTTTTTGTCAAGAAAGAGAATCCTTCCCTGAACAGAAATGGAGGCCTCAGACATAATTTCTGTCCCATCTATAACTCTATCCTCAATCCTAAATCAAAGCAAACAAAGAAAACAATAGGGGATCCAGGTCAGGTCCAGTGGTGTGAAAACACCCATTATGGTCCTGAATGGGTATGCTAAACAAGACCCCACACACAAACTGAAAACAAATAGGTGTGATAGTTTCATAGTAATTTCATTGCCCTTCAGGCAGATATAAGCAGTGTCCATCAGCACTCTAGCCAGAACTGATGAAGTAGTTTAGATGAGCTGCGAAACGTCTTCGACCAAATAAACTTTGTCCAGTTGACAAATTGAATTTCTCCTTTTGCCACTTTTGTACTTTGATTTTTCCACCACTGCTGAGGAGACAGTGTGTCCCTGGCCTGGTGGAGATGCATCAGATGCCCTGTCAGCTGAACACATCAAACTCACTTTTATGTTGTTCCTAAGAGCCGCAGTAAAAACCATGATTCATGCAAATCAATACCACAACCGTCAGCTCTTTAAATATTCATCTTTCAAACTAAAGAGCACACAGCACAGGTTTGCAGGATGTCCCAGGACCAGACCAGACCTGGACCTGGACCAGGACCAGGCCAGACTGAACCAAACTGAACCAGACCAGACTGGACTCACTAACCTGTCCACACGCACACATGCTGGGTTTCCATGCTCTTTGGGTACATTAAATTGGTACATTCATGTACATTGTTACACTGTTAAATATATTACATATTATGTCAAATAGTTTTATGAGCTTTTAACACCTCGCTCAGACTGCACCTGGGTGAGCTTTGCCTCCATGGTAGGAGCTGTTTAGTTGTGGTGTGACCCACAAACTCAGAGTGGAACTGTCAGAATTCTACCCCACCACGTGTTCACACCAGAACTATTCATTTGTTTAAGGAATAGCCTCCCACCCTGAATCATACAGAAAACTCAAGGGCCACTGGACCAGAGCTGCCCCATGAGCAGAGCTGCCCCGTGAGCAGTGTGAGTGAGAGGAAACGGTGAACGAGGAGTAACTGCTCCCTTATCGACTTACTCTAAGGTGTATTTTTGATGCGTGCATGTATGTTTTTGAGTAATCCTGTACTGTCCTGCATTTGAGGCTCAGAAAAATCCTGTTTCATCTTTCCCCTATCTCTGCCACAATGATCAAAAAGTAAAATAATGATCTATGTGTGCTATAGTTTATAAGCTAGTTTATAGTTTGCTCAATACCTAGCCTGGGAATTCCCAGGCTGCTTCCGTTCGTTTCGAACTGGAAGGCGGCCTGGAAACTCGTCCAAGCGAGAGTCCCAGATTTAGGGCCCCAATCAGAGAGCGGGGGAGGTGTGGCAAGACGGTGATGCGTACTACATGACAAACGGAAGCTTGTAGTTTGAACTGACAACTGACATGATTGGCTATGGACTTACGTATACGCTCAATGATAGACATTCATAACGCCCAATAAACGGCCGTTGGCAATCGCTAACCACACCTCCACTACGGGATTTTTCGAAGCGAGTTTCCAGACCCATATCTCACTTGTGATATGGTCAGGTGTTAACCAGACTACTCAATACCCAGAAAAAGCATGTCTGAGGTAAACATGCTTGAATCAAATGTAGTTTTTACTGATAACCAGGGACGTGCACAGGGAGGTTGCTCAGGTTGCCCGGGGAACTGCCCCTGTGCCCTCCTGGACTGACGTTGCCCTTCCGAGTCAAAAATGAATAAATAAATAAAATAATAATAATAATAAATTGTTCAATGGATACAGAATGTCATGTAGGCCTTGCCCTAGATTTGAAAATTAAAACAAAAAATCACCACTCAAAACATTTTTCCTAAAGTAAAAGCAGCCTCATTCACTCACAAGCCGGACCAGTTCGCAAGCCGCGGACACCGGAGCACCATGAGGGAAGAGCCCAGCGAATCCCCATCCAATCCCCATCCAAATGTGGCGTACGGAAGTCCCCTTTCCCCGTGTCGATCGGGGGCCTGAGTCCTTCTGATAGAGGCTCAGCTCGTGGACGGTGTGAGGCCGGTAACGGCTCCCATCACGCCGGGGTCCGGTCTTCTTCCTCCGCGGCGTTGTGCTGCGACTGGCTCTGGGTCGTCCAGGAAAGGCTCAAGGTGACGGTGGCACACCGCCCTGACTGCATGCTTTACAGCGCCTCCCGTCCGGAGGATGCTAATTTTGTGGTAGGCAAACTAAGCTACATGTCTGCAGTTTCTAACTTTTCGTTTTAGCAGCAGAATGAATGATGGAACTAATGCATCACATGAATTCTTTCATTCAAAATGGTTAAATGACTAAATCTTCTCACTATTTTGGGTAATGTGTGTTATGTTAAGTGATGCCCACAGAAAAGAGGCGGCTGCAGGAGAGAGAGAAAACCCTCAGGGAGCAAAGCAAAGGGGAGCACATCACTGCAGGGTTGGCTAAGAAAAAGCCAACCGGCAGGTGAGACAGAGATGTTGCATTGTAAAGATGAGATGATACTGTGTAGGCTAATGGATTAATTAATCAGACTCATATTTTAGCCGCCTACTGGCAATTTTTCATAATTACATTACATTTAAGAGGAGGAGCAGCCACAAGCCTCCTCCAGACGCTTCGTATAGCCTGTGATTTTTTTCCCCCGGGTGGGGGGGTTGGTTTGCCCTTTCTTCAGGTCAGAGCAACTGCCTCTCAAAATTCCTGTGCACATCCCTGCTGATAACAATTGTGTACTACTGATTTATTCTTAATACCAAAAAAAAAGTTGTTTACAATGTACTTTATTATCCAATCAGAAAGCAGAATGAGCCTCACGAGTCTCTCATTTGTGTTGCCAGTTCCAATGCTGAAATCCAGTTGGTTTAAACCTAAAATGCCTCTTTCTGATCTGAATGGTCACTAGTGCCAGCCTCTGCAGCTCAGTGAGTGAACTCTGGAGGAGCTTCACATGAGGCATGTCCAGAATGAGACAAATGTATACTATACTCAAGTAGGAGTAAAAGTATGATATCTGAACCTTATACTTTGAAAAGTAAAATAAATAAATATAATAAATAGGTAAATATTTACCTAAGTAAATATGAAAGAGTACTATCCAAGAGTACTATGAGCAGTGTGCAGGGAGGAGGGCCCTCAGGGGTGTCCTTATTGGCATCTCCATTATGTCTCTGTCCTGTCCATCTCAGCGGAGTCAAAGAGCCTTTTTACCGGGGCCCACGCTCACCTACTCCCCCTCCTCTGCCCCTCTAACCCTCCATCCCCTACTCATATCGACGCAGCCTGACCTTTCTGTACATGCACGGACTGGCTCTGGTTCCACAGGAGGGAGGGGCAGGTGGCACTCAGGAGCCCCCCCGCTGGCCCCTCACCCGGGGGGAGAGGGGCAGGAGCGGCCTGGAGCGGCAAAAATGTTAAGTGCACAAACGCGGTGGATAAGAATGCAGCTGGATCAATGGAGGAGCGAGCGCAGTGCGGAGCAGGCAAATCACACACACAACACGACAACATATGGAACATCGATTCACACGCACACGCGAACAATGCTCCGCTGCTGCTAATGAAAGACGGGCTGTCATTCCTGTTTGATTGACACTTCATCATAAGATTACCATGACATATAGTCATACCATGTCATACAGCTGGTGTTTAAGGTGACACTGTCTCTGTCACCTCCTTTTTACTCAAGTCCTGTTTTATTGGAACTGTGCTCTTACTGTTTTAGCCTTAAAGGAAAAGTAACATTTTTTACAATCTGAGCCTTATTTCGGTAATAAAACAAGTTGTTTTACTCACCCATAGCACTTTGGTGTCATATGGAGCATTTCCGGAGATGTTTTAGATTAGCGTTAGGCTAACGCCGTTAGCCTAGCGCGACTTATAGCCATAGCTCGGGGCATATAATATATTCCCCGAGCATGTAATATGCCCCGTGCGGGCTCCAAATAACACAAACTTTAGCACTTTTCAAATCATAGAAGCTCAATGTCTTAGCCTACGATTTCGTGTGGTCAAAAGTGGCCTGTAATCCGAGATTTATCCATAGTTTCGAGTAGATGAGGACGCAAGTGCGCATGTGCGGACTGTGCTCTCAGCTCCCGGGACCCAAACATGAAACGCAAAGCTGCAAACTATGGCTAAATCTCGGATTACAGGCCACTTTTGACTCAAACTAAATCGTAGACTAAGACATCGAGCTTCTATGATTTGAAAAGTGCTAAAGTTTGTGTTATTTGGAGACCGCACGGGGCATATTACATGGTCGGGGAATATATTATATGCCCCGAGCTATGGCTAGAAGTCGCGCTAGGCTAACGGCGTTAGCCTAACACTAATCTAAAACATCTCCGGAAATGCTCCATATGACACCAAAGTGCTAAGTGCTCAAATTGCAAAAAACGTTACTTTTCCTTTAACCTGCACATAAAGGACACATCCATGTTTGTCTCATTCTCAGTATATGGACAGACCATGTCTCATGTGAAGCTCAGAACCTCCAGAATTCCGTCCCTGAGCTGCAGAGGCTGCACTAGCACTGACTCAAATCATGTAAAACTTTTTTTTGTGCTTTTTACTGTGTTATAACACTCATCAAAAACACTCCTGAAGAGGTTTTAGATGTCATCCATGTATGTTTGCGTAACCTAATGGTCTCTCCCGGGCCCTGTTCAAACACTTTTTAGAACTATGTCCATGGCTCTGCCCACAAGTCTATATCAGCCATGCTCCCACACAACAATTCTCCTTAAATATACAAAACATGATCCAAAACTGTGCACACAAACCTGATGCGATGTGCAGTAGTTTCATTAGCGGGACTTAGCATGGGCTAACATACATGAACATTCACACAGACAGTGGTTCCCTCTTTTCTGCATCACTCAAGGAAAAACAAAAACTAAAACACTAAAAATGAAAGTGAAGCTTATAAAACATGTTAATGCGCTGTTTGGGGGCAAATATAGCATTTTCAAAACAAGAAAAGGCAACACAGTGATCTGTTATGTGTTAACTGTTTTTAAGTCCACAAGGAGCCCCAGAGACTGAGGGGCCCTACATTCACCACACAACAGGCTGGGCTCATGTCATGTCACAACTCGAGTGGGACATGTCCACAGAGGGGGTAGGGGTGGGCGGGGCCTATCATGTGGGGTCAAGTGAGTTCAGGTGAGGGACGGGTTCATCAGGTTCAAGGAAACTAACCACAGACACACAAGAACACACACACCAACTATAAGCACCAGCTAGGCCCCAGACAGGTGTACTTAAAGTCTCTGTACCTGATTTTTACCGTCTTAAAATGTGACAAACAGAGCTAGTTCATTTTAAATAGTTTGCAGTGGTCCCTAATTATCAGAGGTTACAATTACCTGAATAACTTTTTAAAGAAGTTATACTTCTTGATGGAATAATTATATATATTATCAACTTTTGCGATTCTTTAAGCTTTAGAAATGAAGTTTCAAATGTGTACGTGACTTGTGATCATATGTTTTGAGTTGCAGAAATGAGGGCAGAAGTGAGCAGACGGCTTGGCTCCTCCAATATCTAAGTGACATTGTCCCTGTGAAAGATGTCATATCTGGAATTATCTTACAAGTGTTTTTGTTTTAATGATTATGTTTTGTCGGCTGTCCTGCCACGTGTTTCCCCCACCCCTTTTTGGGCAGGGCAGCGGTTGTAACTAGGGTTGTGAAAACTGAATAAATACGCAGCGGAGGGCACAGAGGACCAGAGCGCTCAGAGCAGATTGTGCCAGAGCAGATCTGGGCTTTCCTCTCTGACCGTTCTCCGCTTGCAAGTGAAAAACCTAATCTGTCTTGTCTTCCTTTCCTTGTTTACAGTATATGTTGGGTTTACCAGCACCCATCACTTCTCAGAGTACTTTCCTTGCAGCGTACTCCTTACACTATACACAATAATTACAATACAGGTAACATATTGTATATTGAGTACTCTTACCTAAGTAAAGCTGTGGTGGGGGGGGCTTGTGGTTTTGGGTAAACAACACAAGCACACTGCTGTATCACACGTCGTAATGGATCTAACACGTGTTTTGGACTAAATTGTTTTACTGGATTTTATTCGCTGGATCCTTACGGACAGATTGAGAGCAAGTTTATGGTGAAATACAGAGTTTGACCTGTCCAGAGCCTTCAAAGGTAAGCTAAGTAACAAACCTTGTTTTGTGCTTTTCCGTATAAAAGCCCCATGTGCTCGGGGAGTGATTGTTGTGCAGGGAAATGAATTGCATAGTCAAAAAGAGGAGACTGTAAGGTTTCATTTGATGTGTAGATTGTCATGGTACACGATCGGGAATGTGTGTTTTCATGAGAAAAGAAAAAAAAAACAGTGAACGGGAGACTGTGTTTTATTTATACTGTAGTTGTCGGCTCGCAGCGCCGGGTGTGCGCCAGGTGCGCACAGGTACGCGCGCGGGTACGCGAGCTGTCCGCTATGGCGCGTCCGGGTGACCCTCGAGGTCTGCCGTAGCTAAAACAGGAAGTGCCATAGCCACTGTCCATCTATGTGCCACGAATCCTACACACTGGACCTTTAACTCTAACTTTACTTTAGTAATTTCTTGGACCATTACTTTGTAATGTTTGGATACTTGAGTTTATATGTGCTTTATGTGTGCTTCTCACAACTCCCTGATTCTCGAACAATAAAACGCTTAATAATTAGACAGACAGTACACAGTGGACTGTTTTGACCTCAACAGCTGATTATTCACTAAACTTGTATTGGGAAACACACATTTAGCTCAAATACATGGGGAAAAAAATCTTTGGTCATATGAGACACGGACAGAACAAGGTTTAAATTTTTTCTAATTTTTGGAGTTAAAACGTAATTAGATCAACAAATCCTGAATTAGTTATTGAAATCTTGTTAAAGAGTGAGTATTTTACTATGCGGCATTGACCGTTAACACATAACATGTATTTACATAACCATGTTACCTTTTATTAGTTTGAAAATGCTATAATTGCTAAAAAACAATATACAAAACAATGTTTTATAAGTTTCTCGGTCTGAGTCTCCCCTTCCTTTGCTCATGTTAAAGTCACTCCTCCTTCAGAGACTATCACAACACATGAAACTGCTGCACATCACGTTTGTCAAGTTCCTGTGTACAGTTTTGTATCATGCTTTTGTATATTTATAGAGAATTACTGCTGACCATAAGCAGGGTTTGAGTAGGGCCCAGGAGAGATCGCTAATTTACTCAGATATGCATAGATAACATGTAAAACCTTCAGGTGTGTTTTCAATGAGGAAACATTATAACATGTTTAGATTTTGCATAATACCCCCTCTTTAAGTACAATATTGCAGTGCCTCAGCTTACAGACAAAGGGACCCCTCCAATCCCCACACCACAGGCTGGGTCCATGTGACG
>JAVJIX010000083.1:0-2500 GCA_036785185.1 Paratrypauchen microcephalus | reverse complement strand
CTTGGCTCTGGTCCCTCTCTGGTCCCTCTCTGGTCCCTAGCTCTGGTCCCTGGCTCTGGTCCCTGGCTCTGGTCCCTGGCTCTGGTCCCTGGCTCTGGTCCCTCTCTGGTCCCTCTCTGGTCCCTCTCTGGTCCCTCTCTGGTCCCTGGCTCTGGTCCCTAGCTCTGGTCCCTGGCTCTGGTCCCTCTCTGGTCCCTAGCTCTGGTCCCTGGCTCTGGTCCCTCTCTGGTCCCTGGCTCTGGTCCCTGGCTCTGGTTCCTGGCTCTGGTCCCTCTCTGGTCCCTGGCTCTGGTCCCTCTCTGGTTCCTGGCTCTGGTCCCTCTCTGGTCCCTGGCTCTGGTCCCTCTCTGGTCCCTCTCTGGTGCCTCTCTGGTTCCTGGCTCTGGTTCCTGGCTCTGGTCCCTGGCTCTGGTCCCTGGCTCTGGTCCCTCTCTGGTCCCTCTCTGGTCCCTGGCTCTGGTCCCTGGCTCTGGTCCCTGGCTCTGGTCCCTGGCTCTGGTCCCTGGCTCTGGTCCCTGGCTCTGGTCCCTGGCTCTGGTCCCTCTCTGGTCCCTGGCTCTGGTCCCTGGCTCTGGTCCCTGGCTCTGGTCCCTCTCTGGTCCCTGGCTCTGGTCCCTGGCTCTGGTCCCTGGCTCTGGTCCCTGGCTCTGGTCCCTGGCTCTGGTCCCTCTCTGGTCCCTGGCTCTGGTCCCTGGCTCTGGTCCCTGGCTCTGGTCCCTGGCTCTGGTCCCTGGCTCTGGTCCCTCTCTGGTTCCTGGCTCTGGTTCCTGGCTCTGGTCCCTCTCTGGTCCCTCTCTGGTCCCTGGCTCTGGTCCCTGGCTCTGGTCCCTGGCTCTGGGATGGCCCTGGTAGCTGTCATGCGCTCTCTCTGCTCCAGTCGCTGGTGCAGTGGCCCACATGCCCACAGAGGTGAGAGGCTTTAGCATTAGCACAGATTAGAGGAGATTAGCACAGATTAGCTGTTGAGCACATATCTTCATAAACACCAGGGGGAATGGCAGGTGCAGGGATGATTTTGCTTGATTCTGTAATAATAGTCCAACAGTAGCAGTGCCTGATTTGAGATAGTGAGTTTTGATTCAGTAGTGTATGTAAAACACTACACTACACACAGTGGGGAAATTCCAGTGTTGCAACGCACAGATCAAGAACAGCAGGAAAATGTAGCATGCAATAAAACAAGATAATAAATAATGGCTTAAAATAATTAAAAAATAGACCTAAAAATAAAAGAAGACTCAACTTTTTTGTTGCGAGTGACACATGGCAGAAGATTGGGACTTTGAGGCTGAAGAGGACTTATGGAGGACTGAGGACTGAAGAGGAGTATACGGATGAGGAGACAGAATGGAGACGGAAAGAATGAAGTGGAGACAGTTTTAGGAGCAGCAGAGAACAGCCATCGGTTTCGCATTACTTCTCAGAATCGTGCGCTGAATCCGCTGGCCTTCTTTCTTTTCCTTTGTCCTGACTGAAGTGGGTACTGCAAACACGATGGTCCAAACGTCTTACAGCTTTGCCTTTCATGTTTGGGTCCCGAGAGCTGAGAGCGAAATCAGCTGTGACTGAGCACATGCGACTGTCCTCCTCATCTACTCCAAACTATGGATAAATCTCGGATTAGAGACACTTTTGACTCAAATGAAAGTGTAGACTAAGACATTGAGCTTCTGTGAAGTGCTAAAATTTGTGTTATTTGGAGGCCGCAAACATGTGCCCCGAGAACTCACGTTATGGATATCACAAATCAGATTGTAAAAAACGTTAAAGGTCCCATGACATGGTACTTCTTGATGCTTTTATATGGCTCCTTAATGGTTCCCTAATACTGTAAATGAATCCTTCTTCAAAATCAACACTCAGTGCATGAGAAACAGAGATAAGATGAGAAAGAGTAATTTTTCTCTCTCTGAACACTCCATTATGGGCGTTGTTGCTTGAATGCAAATGAGGAGAAAAGAGATGGCCTATAGTAGAGGGTGGGGGCATGGCCAAACTCTCCGCTCTCAGCTGTGCCCTGTGCGCTCTGATCCATTTCCGTGTTTTTGCACGGGGGGGGAGATTTGAAGCGTTTCATTGAAAAATAAACACATTTCCACAAAAAATAAAATTAAACCACTGCTGTTCAAAGGTCCAGAGGCTCAGATAAAGGACTTCCGAGCCTAGAAACACTCGGACGTGCCTCCAGGCAAATAAAAAAACGCATTTCGCATTGCCTAGTGCATTCGCAGTCCAAACTCTCTGGGCGTGATTTACAGAGACGCTGAGTACAGACAGACGGGGGTGGAACTGCATTTTTCGAGCCGACGTCAATAAGGTGCCTTGTTCAAAATCGCCAGTTTGAGCTGTGTTTTTTTCTAACGCAGAAAAGGACCGCAAATGCTCAGTTTAGACATTTCGCAACTTTTAACCATGGGGGGGGGGGGGGGGCTAAACAGGGTAGGAGAGCTCACATTAACGTTCAAAAACCTCAGAAAGTGAAAATTTCATGCCATGGGAC
>JAVJIX010000275.1:865000-874743 GCA_036785185.1 Paratrypauchen microcephalus | reverse complement strand
TTAATTCTCCTTTAAGATGATGGTTTTTATCAGTGCTGTGTTTTTCTCTGGACTGGACACACTGGTCTCTTCATGTGTGAGGGGAGGGGCCGTTCTTATGTCCCCTCTTCATATGGTTAAGGAAAGCCAGGCCAAGTGTCTCAGACAGAGCAGCTCCAGCATCCAGGACCGTCCTCGAGAGACCAGATTCACTCCTCCTCTGTATCCCTGAACACTTCTCATGCGTATGATGCTGCTGTCCTGATGAACCAGGACCTGCAACATGGAGAAGGGCAGCTTACGGGAGGGCATCTGTTCTGATGCCTCCTGGATGCTTCCCTGGGGAAATGTTCATGTCCCACCTGGAGGAGGCCTTGGGAAAGACCCAGGACACACTGGAGGGACTATGTCTCTGAAAGGGATCCCCCAGGAAGAGCTGGAGGAAGTGTGTGTGGAGAAGGAAGTGTGGCCCCCTCTGAGTGACACTGCAGTAATTACAGTAACTCCAGTTACACCTGATCTGTGTGACCTCTGACCTCTGGGGTCACACAGGTCACTTTAGATTAGCCTCCACCTGGAATCAGAGCGCAACTGTCCACACACTGTAAGTTCTACACTCAGACACGAAGAAATCATCTCACCGATACAGTGAGCGAAGTCTTTTCAGTAGATATGAAATGA
This sequence comes from Paratrypauchen microcephalus, assembly GCA_036785185.1. Classification (NCBI taxonomy): domain Eukaryota; kingdom Metazoa; phylum Chordata; class Actinopteri; order Gobiiformes; family Gobiidae; genus Paratrypauchen; species Paratrypauchen microcephalus. The sequence continues at coordinate 874,083 of JAVJIX010000275.1, read as the reverse complement.
CAAGAATTACATATAATAATAATTAAAGCACCTAAGCACCTAAACCTATTCTGCTCATTTTTAAACCACCGCTCACCATTTACTCCTGTGAATTTATATTTGGAGTGATTCATGCAAGTTTGAACAATCTTTAAAGGTCCAAAGGCATGAAATTTTCACTTTCTGAGGTTTTTGAACGTTAATGTGAGCTCCCCTACCCTGTTTAGCCCCCCCCCCCCCCATGGTTAAAAGTTGCGAAATGTCTAAACTGAGCATTTGCGATCCTTTTCTGCATTAGAAAAAAAACACAGCTCAAACAGGCGATTCTGAACAAGGAAACTATGTGACGTCACATCGAAAAATGCAGCTCCACCCCCGTCTGGATGTCTACCCACCGGCCCAGACTGTGAATGAGCTACGCAATGCGAAATGCGTTTTTTTATTTGCCTGGAGGCACGTGCGAGTGTTTCTAGGCTCGGAAGTCCTTTATCCGACCCTCTGAAACAGCAGTGGTTTAAATTTATTTTCTGTGAAAATGTGTTTTTTTCATTGAAACACCTCTCCTTTCCTCCTCCACTCTTAAAACACAGAAGTGGGAGACAGCGCAGAGCGCACCGCTAAAACAAGGAACCAGCGGCGTATTTGGCCCCCCCCACCCGCTCCTCTAACCTATCTGTGTCCTTCTCATTTGCATTCAAGCAACAAGGCCCAGAATGAGTTGTTCATAGAGATTTTCTGACTCTGACTGTGTACATGTGTCTTTCTCATGCACTTAGTCTTGATTTTGGAGCAGGATTCATTTACAGTATCAGGGAACGTTTTTTACCATCTGAGCCTTCTTTCGGCAATAAAACAAGTAGTTTTACTCACCCATAGCACTTTGGTGTCATTGTGAGCAGTTTCGTAGAAGTTATGTTGTAGCGTATCCGTTAACTTGAGTGCTTGGGGCACATGTTTGCGGTCTCCAAATAACACAAACTTGAGCACTTTTCAAATCATAGAAGCCCGATGTCTTAGTCTACGATTTCGTTTGGTCAAAAGTGGCCTGTAATCCGAGATTTAGCCATAGTTTCGAGTAGATGAGGAGGCCAGTGCGCATGTGCGGACTGTGCTCTCAGCTCCCGGGACCCAAACATGAAACGCAAAGCTGTAAACTATGGATAAATCTCGGATTACAGACCACTTTTGACTAAAATGAAATCGTAGACTAAGACATCGAGCTTCTATCATTTGAAAAGTGCTAAAGTTTGTGTTATTTGGAGCCCGCATGGGGCATATTACATACTCGGGGAATATATTATATGCCCCGAGCTATGGCTAGAAGTCGCGCTAGGCTAATCGCAAATCTAAAACATCTCTAGAAGTGCTCCATATGACACCAATGTGCTATGGGTGAGTAAAACTACTTGTTTTATGACCGAAATAAGGCTCAAATTGTAAAAAAAACGTTACTTTTCCTTTAATCTCTTATTGTCCATTTTGTCAGTCCCCGTTTTCAGCTCCTCCAGTTTAATGTTCTTAATGGATGACACACACACACACACACACACACACACACACAGACAGACAGACAGACAGACAGACAGACAGACAGACAGACAGACAGACAGACAGACAGACAGACACACACACACACACACACACACACAGGATTGGGCAGCGTTGCTTTTGTCACTTTGATCCAAATGTATAAAAATGCTCTGCTCTTGTGTGATGTGCAGCCGTCCATAGGAGGAGCCCATGAGGTGCTCCCATTGGACACCACAGTTTTCTAACGCAGAAGTCAGCTCACTCTAGCTACGTCTAATGCCAATCTTAGAAAAGTAATATCACCATGGAAACAAGTAACCACCAGAGAAATAGCACTTTTAATCTATGGGGCTTATCCAGTATCATGGCACCACAACAATGTACTTATGTGCTTATTTTTTTAAGTTAATTTTGGGGAGGGTAAACAAAATGAATATTGATGAGGGGGCGGTGCTTGTTTCCATGGTTACGTGCAGAGTCCGCTGTAAGTGGAGCAGAGTCCAGCTGAGGTTATCAGTGAGACCCTTCACCTACATCCACCTCCGTCTGAGCCTCTAACTATGATGGGACGTTCTCTGCAGTCAGGGGGAGGAGTCCGGACTGAACCACTACTATATACAGTAGGGTACAAGTAGGGCTGTGCAACCGCAAGTGAATCAAAAACTACTTCAAAATAATATTATTCAAGTAGAAGTACATACAAAGTAGGAGTACAAAGGTATTTAGGAAAACTACGACCTGTTGTGCTTATGTCTGCTATCATTTTTGACCCCGGGGATCATTATATTATAATTTAGATATTTTAAAATGCAAAATTGTAAAACGACTTAAAGGTCCCATGACATGGTACTTCTTGATGCTTTTATATGGCTCCTTAAAGGAAAAGTAACGTTTTTTTTACAATCTGAGCCTTATTTCTGTAATAAAACAAGTTGTTTTACTCACCCATAGCACTTTGGTGTCATATGGAGCACTTCCAGAGATGTTTTAGATTAGCGGTTAGCCTAGCGCGACTTCTAGCCATAGCTCGGGGCATATAATATATTCCCCGAGCATGTAATATGCCCCGTGCGGTCTCCAAATAACACAAACTTTAGCACTTTTCAAATCATAGAAGCTCGATGTCTTAGTCTACGCTTTCGTTTGAGTCAAAAGTGGCCTGTAATCCGAGATTTATCCATAGTTTACAGCTTTGCGTTTCATGTTTGGGTCCCAGGAGCTGAGAGCACAGTCCGCACATGCGCACTGGCCTCCTCATCTACTCGAAACTATGGATAAATTTCGGATTACAGGCCACTTTTGACCAAACGAAATTGTAGACTAAGACATCGGTCTTCTATGATTTGAAAAGTGCTAAAGTTTGTGTTATTTGGAGACCGCAAAGTAATGCCCCGAGCACTCAAGTTAACGGATAAGCTACAACATAACTTCTACGAAACTGCTCAAAATGACACCAAACTGCTATGGGTGAGTAAAACTACTTGTTTTATTGCCGAAAGAAGGCTCAGATTGTAAAAAAAAACATCACTTTTCCTTTAATGGTTCCCTAATACTGTAAATGAATCCTTCTTCAAAATCAACACTCAGTGCATGAGAAAGCCTCGTGAACACAGTCAGAATCATAAATATGTCTCTGAAACGCTTTATTCTGGGCATTGTTGCTTGAATGCAAATGAGGAGGACAGAGACAGGCCAGTACAGCGGGTGGGGGTGTGGCCAAATGCGCCTGTTTCCTCGTTTAGCGGTGCGATGTGCACTGTCACTCACTTCTGTGTTTTAAGCGCTTAGGAAGATATGAGATGCTTTCCATTAAAAAAACACATTTCCATTGAAAATAAAATTAAACCACTGCTGTTTCAGAGGTTCGGAGGCTCGGATAAAGGACATCCGAGCCTGGAAACACTCTCACGTGCCTCCAGGCAAATAAAAAAACGCATTTCGCATTGTGTAGCTCGTTTGCGGTCCAAACTCTCTGAGAGTTCCGGAGACGGTGGGTAGACGTCCAGACGGGGGGTGGAACTGCATTTGCATTTTTGCTTCAGCTTCATAAAGTTCTCTTGTTCAGAATCGCCCGTTTGGGCTGTCTTTTTTTTCAAATGCGGAAAAGGATCGCAAATGCTCAGTTTACACATTTCACAACTTTTAACCATGGGGGGGGGGGGCTAAACAGGGTAGGGGAGCTCACATTAACGTTCAAAAACCTCAGAAAGTGAAAATTTCATGCCATGGGACCTTTAATAAAAGAAACAACTCTGCGGACTTTGCATTACAAAACTGTGGTGTCCAATGAGAGCTGACATGGCCATAAACTTCATCACAACAAAGTGCCGCATGCTGTGGGCCCCTCCTGTGGGCCCCTCCCGTGGGCCCCTCCTGTGGATAGCTGCACATCACACTAGAGCAGAGGGTTTTAACATTTGGACCAAAATGACCTCACTACGCTGCCCAATTCTACATGTATCATCGATTAAGAAAATACACCTGAAGAACAAAGTAAGCACAGAACAATGAGTGTGAACCAGCGGCGGTGGAAACACGAGTTGATCAGCAATAAAAATATGATAGTCAATCAATCAATCAATTTTATTTATATAGCACATTTAAAACAGCCAAAGCTTACCAAAGTGCTGAACAACATTAAAGGTGACATAAAAATCAGATAGAGTTAAAATAACAACAATAATAACAATGGTGACAATAATAAAATAATAATAATAATAAAATAACAACAACATCAACAGCAAGAAGATAGAAAAGGAGATAATCTAGGTATCTAATGAAAATAAGTCCCTCCAAATACAACGTCAAGTGAGTAAATGGTAAGGGGAAATGTGGTTAAAAGCTCATAGAATAGGTCTGATTTAACAGCAACTGTTAGGAGATAATATCGGATTCAAGGTTAATCTAATTAGAAGGCAACATATTCCTTAAAGGAAAAGTAACGTTTTTTACAATCTGAGCCTTATTTCGGTAATAAAACAAGTTGTTTTACTCACCCATAGCACTTTGGTGTCATATGGAGCATTTCCGGAGATGTTTTAGATTAGCGTTAGGCTAACGCCGTTAGCCTAGCGCGACTTATAGCCATAGCTCGGGGCATTCCCAGAGCATGTAATATGCCCCGTGCGGGCTCCAAATAACACAAACTTTAGCACTTTTCAAATCATAGAAGCTCGATGTCTTAGTCTACGATTTTGTTTGAGTCAAAAGTGGCCTGTAATCCGAGATTTATCCATAGTTTACAGCTTTGCGTTTCATGTTTGGGTCCCGGGAGCTGAGAGCACAGTCCGCACATGCGCACTGGCGTCCTCATCTACTCGAAACTATGGCAGGCTTGGAAAACACTGTATTTTTGAATGGGTATCTTCAATTTCGGTAATTAACGGGTAAAAATCTTACACACAGTCCCTTTAAGAGGAAATCACAACGACTAGCGTGTTAGCTATGTCCATTTATATAAACAATCTATAGACAAGTTAAACTAGTTATTTCACTCAAACATCATTAGCATCACTACCGCAGATGTGACATCCAATCCGACTTTATTTCTATAGCACATTTTATAAACAGAGACAGTTTCCAAAGTGCTGCACATAAAATCAATAAAACTTAATAATAACATGACTAAAATAGCAATAAATAAAGTGATAATAATAAAATAACTAAAAACAAAAGCAATTTATAAAGACACAGAGGAGCACACAGCTCACCCGGTGTTAAAGCCAGAGAATAAAAGTGGGTAAAAGAGACTTAAAACTCTCCAGTGTGGGGGCTGTTTGGACATGAGGGGGCAGAGCGTTCCATAACTTAGGGCCAACCACAGAGAAAGCCCTGGGCCCCCGAGTTTTAAGTCTAGTCTTAGGGCCCACGAGCTGGAGCTGCCCTCTGACCCCAGAGCACCGGGCTGTAGATTTGGATGAGGTCAGAGATGTATTTTGGGGCCAGTCCATTCAAAGCTTTAAAAACAAACAATAAAATCTTAAAATCAATCCTAAAACCAACAGGAAGCCAGTGCAAAGACGCAAGAACAGGGGAGACCACAAAGTAAACAATGGACAAAACTGTCTAAATTGCACAATAGCTCTGATAAAGGTTTTATTTATTTGTTTTAATCTTAAAGGAAAAGTAACGTTTTTTACAATTTGAGCCTTATTTCGGTAATAAAACAAGTTGTTTTACTCACCCATAGCACTTTGGTGTCATATGGAGCACTTCCGGAGATGTTTTAGATTAGCGTTAGGCTAACGCCGTTAGCCTAGCGTGACTTATAGCCATAGCTCGGGGCATATAATATATTCCCCGAGCATGTAATATGCCCCGTGCGGGCTCCAAATAACACAAACTTTAGCACTTTTCAAATCATAGAAGCTCGATGTCTCAGTCTACGATTTTGTTTGAGTCAAAAGTGGCCTGTAATCCGAGATTTATCCATAGTTTACAGCTTTGCGTTTCATGTTTGGGAGCTGAGAGCACACTCCGCGCATGCGCACTGGCCTCCTCATCTACTCGAAACTATGGCTAAATCTCGGATTACAGGCCACTTTTGACCAAACGAAATCGTAGACTAAGACATCGAGCTTCTATGATTTGAAAAGTGCTAAAGTTTGTGTTATTTGGAGCCCGCACGGGGCATATTACATGCTCGGGGAATATATTATATGCCCCGAGCTATGGCTAGAAGTCGCGCTAGGCTAACCGCAAATCTAAAACATCTCTGGAAGTGCTCCATATGACACCAAAGTGCTATGGGTGAGTAAAACAACTTGTTTTATTACCGAAATAAGGCTCAGATTGTAAAAAACGTTACTTTTCCTTGAAGTTAAGTGAAGGTTTACAGTCAGAAAAAGTCCTTCCTTGTGCGTAAACGGTCTCTGTGCTGATGACATAGGCAGAGGAATTCTGTTTTAGGACTCGGCGCTACTTCCAGTAATTTTCTACTTTTATTTTGTACTTCTTTTTTTACCCACAATCTGTCACTGAACTGATGTAAAACTATGGAAATACTGACCACAGGTAAACCACAGGAAAAACCTGCATTTGTCACATACAGTTTCAACACATCACAATAGATCCAAATAATAATAAAATAAAATAAAATTGATTGATTGATTTTGTCCCTTTTCAGGTCCTGGCCTCTGATTGAGAAGTTGTTGTGAAGCAGTTATGAGGGAGTCAGGGGCCCTCAGCCTCAGGGGCCCCATAGGCTGCACACGGGACCCAAGGAGTGGATCAGGTTACACATGCAAACGCGCACACAGAAACGCAAATACGCACATATATGCAAACACACACTTAAGCACATAAACGCACACACACAGAAACGCAAACACACACGGTTACAAATGCACTCACACACACAAACACACACACACTCATGGCCAATTCTATTCACAAACAACGCTAAAAACAAGAGCTCCAGGGACTTGCAGGTTTGATTTCTTTTCTTTTTTTAAGAGCTAAAGATAAATTGACAGCATTTAATAATATATTTAATATTATTTATTTAAAAAAAATGAATGTAATAAAAAAAAGAAAATTCTGTTAAATATTTGGAATTTAAACATTAAAGGTCCCATGACATGGTACTTCTTGATGCTTTTATATGGCTCCTTAATGGTTCCCTAATACTGTAAATCAACACTCAGTGCATGAGAAACAGAGATAAGATGAGAAAGAGTAATTTTTCTCTCTCTGAACAGTCCATTCTGGGCGTTGTTGCTTGAATGCAAATAAAGAGAAAAGAGATGGCCTATAGTAGAGGGTGGGGGCGTGGCCAAACTCTCAGCTCTCAGCTGTCCGCTCTGATCCATTCCCGCATTTTTGCGCAGAGAAGAGATGAGAAGCGTTGAAAAATAAACACATTTCCACAGAAAATAAAATTAAACCACTGCTGTTCAAAGGTCCAGAGGCTCAGATAAAGGACTTCCGAGCCTAGAAACACTCAGACGGCAAATAAAAAAACACATTTCGCATTGCCTAGCGCATTCGCGGTCCAAACTCTCTGGGAGTGATTTACAGAGACGCTGAGTACAGACAGACGGGGGTGGAACTGCATTTTTCGATCTGACGTCAATAAGGTGCCTTGTTCAAAATCGCCCGTTTGAGCTCCGAATTTTTGTAACGCAGAAAAGGATCGCAAATGCTCAGTTTAGACATTTCGCAACTTTTAACCATGGGGGGGGCCTAAACAGGGTAGGGGAGCTCACATTAACGTTCAAAAACCTCAGAAAGTGAAAATTTCATGCCATGGGACCTTTACGTTTTTTCACTTTTATTTATACATTTTGTTCATTATAAAACATGATATTGATTTAAAACAATGTTCTTTATATTTTTGATCCTTCTACATCTATAATGCTGGAATATATTTTTGAAAGAAGCACAAATAAGTACAGGAAAAATGGGCGGGGATAGGGGAAAAATAGGCAAAAACAGGACATTTCTGCACACTCAAGCCTGCAGGAGAATACAGGATTACTCAAACATGCAGGAATAAATGAAAATAGAGCTGTGACATGGTCATCTTCTCTGAGCCATTCACATTTTACCTGTTTAGTTGTGTCATAGATAAAACTCTGGACTTGTGTCAAATGACTCACTTAAAACACAGATGTAGTTTACAAAGTATATATTTCTCAAATAGGGGACAGCAGTAGCTCCGTTGGTAGAGTGTTTGTCAGATGAGACAGATGAGTGCTGCCGATGTGTCCTTGGGCAAGACACTTAACCCCACCTCGCCCCCAGTGTCTGCGGACACTCGCACCCCCCATGGCAGAAGATTCATCAAGGCCTGTGGACCCACCACCTGCGGGAAGGTTAATGGGGGCTGGTGCGTTGTGTTCTGGGCAGCAGATCTGCTTAGACTGCTGCCCCCGCGACCCACAAAATGGAAAAAGTGGAAGAAGAATGAATATTCTTGTAGTTGCTGTTGTTGATGTTGTTGCTGTTGTTGTTGCTGTTGTTCTTGTTGTTGCTGTTGTTGCTGTTGTTGCTGTTGTTGCTGTTGTTGATGTTGTTGCTGTTGTTGTTGCTGTTGTTCTTGTTGTTGCTGTTGTTGTTGCTGTTGTTCTTGTTGTTGCTGTTGTTCTTGTTGTTGCTGTTGTTGTTGCTGTTGTTGATGTTGTTGCTGCTGTTGTTTGTGCTGTTGTTGTTTCTCTTGTTACTGTTCTTGTTGCTCTTGTTGTTGTTGCTGTTGTTTCTGTCGTTGTTGTTGTTGTTGCTGTTGTTGTTGCTGCTGTTGTTGTTCCTGTTGTTGTTGCTGTTGTTGTTGTTTTTTTTTTTTTCCTTGCAGCACGGTGGCTGAGTGGCTAGCACTCATGCTTCACAGCAAGAAGGTTCGGGCTGCCCGGGCCTTTCTGTGTGGAGTTTGCATGTTCTCCCCGTGTCTGGGTGGGTTTCCTCCGGGCACTCCGGTTTCCCCCACCAACCTAAACATGCGCCATAGGTAAAATCCTCCAGCTTAGGGCCTGACCAAGACTAAATAACAAAACAAAATCATGGGGATGGTCCCGGGTCAAATATAGAAACAACTTCTCCTGTGCGAGATCAATAAAGGTCAATCTTCTAATCCTTGA
>JAVJIX010000275.1:835000-862500 GCA_036785185.1 Paratrypauchen microcephalus | reverse complement strand
CTTCAGGTGTACGTGAACACTCCTGAAACCTGCAGCAGCATCTCTCCTGTGGCTTTGGTCTTGGCTTTGTATTGGATTGTGTTTTATTGTGGTGCACTGTCCCTGAGGCCATGTTTTAAGAGTCTGAATAATCATAATGAGCATTCTCACTAAACTGTTCATTACGACTCAAGTGTTCCTGCTTTATTAAGGCAGGGGCTATAATGACATAATGCAAAATAGATATGGAGCTTTCTTCCATCTTATAACATTGTTCTCTCATCAAAAACAAGTCATCCATGCATGTTTAAGTCATCTTGGGGATTAGAAGAGGGATTCAGAGCGTCAAACACAAAAGTGAAAACTTAATGTGAATAAAACCGTAAATGTAACATGATGATCTAAATATGTTTTATGTTACAGTTAATGCCACATACTGTAAGAGTAAATCATTCTAAACGTACACCAACAGTTCCATTTCTCTCTCTTCATCGCACCCTCGACATCTCATCATTCACACACAGATGCATTTTATTTTGTCATTCATTTCACGGAGAAAATCGAAACGTAAGAAACAACAAAATTAAGAAACAACAAAATTAAAAAACTATGAAATTAAGAAACCATTTTTCAGATGAGTCCTGACCGCAAAGCCGATGTTTTCAGTGGAAGCTACACAGGCACAGGGAGAACATGCAAACTGTAACGGGAATAGCCTCCAACCTCGGGTCTCTGTGCTTTATAAATTCACTCATTCCAAAGCTGAAGCAATTACTGAGGAAATATGAGACAAACCTCTGCGCAGGAGGATTGGGTAAAATGTATTTTAAAGTCTTACTGAAATTAAATCAATCAAGTCCAAGTATCAAGTCAAAATCTGTTTTTAAACCAGAAGAATATTTCAGATTTGTCCACTGTACGAGCTGTGTCAGATCCAAATCACAATTTACACCGACGCAACGTTCAGATCACAAACCCTCATCATCATCACCATTTCCTCCAGAAAAATCTCCTGTTGTGCATAAACCTGTAGATCTGTACAAATACTGAAAATGTGTTTGTCAGTTCAGATTTGAGTCTTTTTGTGAATTCTTCTGGACATGTTTAAAATGTGAACTTTGATTCATGGACGCTTCCTTTTCCCTCTGTCCGTGTGCACATGTGTTCAAACAAAATTCCACCAGGCACAAAATGTGACAGATAAAAACAACTGAAAAAAGAGCAGAAAAACAAACAAAACGAATTTGAACCCCTTAAGACAAATGTCCTGAGAGCGACGCATCCACACACTTCAGGTCAGAGACACACTTCAGGTCAGAGACACACTTCAGGTCAGAGCTCTGTTCTGTCAGAAAATGGCACAATTGTGAAATTTACACCAAAAATATTTGGTGATTTCTCTAAATGAAAATTCACAGAATATTAACATGGTTAAAAGTAATTCCTCACCTAATATTTAAAGATTTTGCTCTTTTCTTTTTTCACGTATTTTGCTGACATGGTGGATGGGGCTGAATGATTTTGGAAAATATATCTAGATTTGCAATTTGTGTTTTAATGTGATTCTGTTCAAACAGATCCAGATGAACTCATCACAGAACCGAAAGATGAATCTGATAGAAATTTCAAAATGTCTTAAATTATGATGATGAAAACATTAAAAGTCATTAATAACATTTCTTCTTTGACATTCTATAATTGTTCACGTTTAACTTCACCAAAATGTGTTTATTTTTCTAATGTTTAACACTGGTGTAACAGCAGCACGCACCAGGTGCACGAGAGTGTGGAGTATTTGGAGGAGCTTTAGGTTCACAGTTTCTCCGTGCCTGGCACAGTCCCGTGCGCCCGGCACAGTCCCGTGCGCCCGGCACAGTCCCGTGCGCCCGGCACAGTCCCGTGCGCCCGGCACAGAAGGACTGACACCCTCCGCGCGCTGTCACCCGTTACTCGGCACATGTGTCAGTTAAACAGCAGTTGGAGCACGTGCCTACCTGCTTGAATTGCTCCTCGTAAGTCCACTCGTGGTTCGCGTTCTGCGGGGACTCCGGGCGCATGGAGCGGGCCGGTCCCAGCCCCGGCGGGAGTCTGCTGATGAGCGGCCCGCGGCTGAGGCTCTGCGGCGGGAAGCGCTCCTCCTCCAGAGACTCGTCCTCCTCCGAGTCCTCCGCGTCCCGATCCTCGCTGCTAGCTCTCGAGTCTGCCCGCAGCCTGAGGGCCAGCCCTGGGGTCAGTGCAGCTGTGAGCCCCGGTGTGAGCCCCGGTGTGAGCCCCGGTGTGAGCCCCGGGCTGAACCGCACCGCCGCCTGGTAGTGCCTCAGCAGCGCCTGGTGCTGGAGCTGACTCTGGAGCTCCGTCTCCGCCTGCCGCAGCCGCGCCGCCTGCTGCCGCTGCAAGTTCTCCATCACCGCCTCCAGACGCATGCCCCCGGGCTGCGGGCCAGAGCCGGGCCCCGGGCCGGAGGGCCCGCTGTGGGCCACCGCTGAGCTCTGGACAGGGACCGTGGACAGGAGGCTGCCGCTGGAGAAGGCTTCGGGCTGCGGACACAGAGCGGCGGTCAGAGTGTGCAGTTAAATGATAAAGCCACAAAGATTACTTCATTTCTACTTTTGATCATTTGTACAGTTCTATGTCTGCAGACAACACCGAGTCAGTGTAAACAAATGTGTAGGAGGTTTTTCTGTCTCGGACATCAGAAAAGTTCAATGAACACCCAAACCCCAACGCGAGAGGAAACAATCCTCTTTAAAATACCGTGATGACCGCGGGCAGGAGCCACAGCGGGGGCACCGGAGCGTCCCGGCGCGTCCTGGCGCATACTGGCGCGCTGCACACACCGGGGGCCCGGTCCCGATCTACGGGGAGAGCGGGACAGGGCGCGCGGAGCGGCTCTTACCAAAGCGGAGTTGGCCACGCTGGTGTTATCCACCATTCTGCTGCTCAGTCCTGGGATAGTCCTGGGATAGTCCTGGGTTAGTCCTGGGTGGGAGGGGGGGGCAGGCCTCCTTCAGGTCCGCAGAACTGTGTGGGACCCTGTTGGTCCACTCCGGTCTGGGGTGAGGTGCGCGCGCGGCTCTCAAGCTCCTTTTGGCAACAAGTGTCCACGCGCAGAGACCCGAGGCTCCGCGCGACACACGTCACCACGTCACACTGGTGCGCGTGCGCGTAACGGTACCAACACACGAGCTTTACGCACACGCCTGTGCGCGTGAGCGCTGCATTTCAAACTTAGAGAAAAATAAAGATGCGCGTGACAGTGTGTTCCTGTTACTATTAAACTGACCAATCACTGACCTCATGGTCAGCGGGAGGTCACGTGTGTTCGCTCCGGACTCTTCATTTAGAACTTATTCTAATCACCTGTATACATATGTACACATGTTCAGAGTCTGGACATGGAGTACACCGGGCTGCAGAGGAGTGTCTCTTTAAACACATTTTCCACCACGTCTTTTGAAAGGAAACATCAGGAAACAGAAGTTCTGAAGCGTCCTGTGCTGGACACGCAGCAAAATGAGTTGAAAAACGACAAAACAGTGTTGGAACCTACAGGTTCAGTTGTGATTAAAAACTGTAAGAGCGCAGGCGACACACTTTAAACAAACGTTCATTTGAATTTGAGTTTCACAAACTTGGGTCCGCGCACTGCTGCATACTGACACAGACTTACGGGCTACAGCGCCCCCCTGCGGCAGAGGAAAGAGTGTCCCCTGTCCTGACACGAGCCACTACAGGAGAAACACGCGTGTATTTCAGAAGAGTTTTGTTGTTGTCACTGTTTCTTTTAAATAACTGAACTATTTTCCAGAGTCATGTAGAATTGTTATGTAGCGGCAGATTTCAAGTGAACAGCTCCTTTGACCTTGTTTCAGTACATTGGTAAATCCAGGGCTGAAATCATCGAAATGGTTTTAGTGAAGGTGTGTGGAGTTTAAACACGTAGTGAGTGGAGCACTTCCTGTATTACCACATGACATCACAAGGTGGAACAGAGTGTTTTCTGAACTCAGCCATAAATACGCAGAGTTTATGTGTTAGACATTTGTGAATGAAAAACAAAACACAACTCCAGGTCTGTTTGTGATGAGGAAACTACAACTTTACACCTGCTTTAGTTAATAGGCCAAATTTATCTTCAGTTATTGTTAAAGGAAAAGTAACGTTTTTTACAATTTGAGCCTTATTTCGGTAATAAAACAAGTTGTTTTACTCACCCATAGCACTTTGGTGTCATATGGAGCACTTCCAGAGATGTTTTAGATTAGTGTTAGGCTAACGCCGTTAGCCATAGCTCGGGGCATATAATATAATATATGCATATAATATATTCCCCGAGCATGTAATATGCCCCGTGCGGTCTCCAAATAACACAAACTTTAGCACTTTTCAAATCATAGAAGCTCGATGTCTTAGTCTACGCTTTCGTTTGAGTCAAAAGTGGCCTCTAATCCGAGATTTAGCCATAGTTTCGAGTAGATGAGGAGGCCAGTGCGCATGTGCGGACTGTGCTCTCAGCTCCCGAAATACTTTCATCTTGTATTTATTGAATGTGAGACAGGAGAGTGAGAGAGGGTGAGAGAATGAGACAGAGGGTGAGACAGGTTATAGGAAACAGCGACTGGTGCAGCTCCAGATCCTCAGTGACGTTCCTGGGATCTGTGGTGACCTCGTGTGGGAGATCAGGTCCTGACTTGTGCCTTTGTGACGCCTTTCCGGATGGCTCTCCTGTTCTCTGGACTACAGCCCTGACAGACATGTACACTGTACGTCCAACCTGCCAAATAGTTCACTGAAATTAGAATTCAGTGTTGAATAAACAAACTTGTTCAAATAACTCGTAAAAATGAGTTGAGTCAATTTTCTTCATCTTTAGTTTAATGAAAGTCAACAATTAAAGGAAAAGTAACGTTTTTTTTACAATCTGAGCCTTCTTTCGGCAATAAAACAAGTAGTTTTACTCACCCATAGCACTTTGGTGTCACTTGGAGCAGTTTCTTAGAAGTTATGTTGTAGCCGTTCTGTTCTACTAATGATCCCGTATCCGTTAGCATGAGTGCTCGGGGCATTACTTTGTGGTCTCCAAATAACACAAACTTTAGACTTTTAGTGGATTCCAAAACGGCCTGAAACCCGATATGCAGCTATAGTTTCATTTGATGACGTCATCAGAGAGGACAGTGCGCATGCGTGAACTCAGCTGTTTTGTAAACACCGCTAGTCCGAAAGAAGCTAACACCGCTCTGAACTTTACTTTTCTGTTGCGATATCGGGTTTCAGGCCGTTTTGGAATCTACTAAAAGTCTACGCTGACACAGCGATCTTCTGTGATTTGAAAAGTGCTAAAGTTTGTGTTATTTGGAGACCGCAAAGTAATGCCCCGAGCACTCACGCTAACGGATACGGGATCATTAGTAGAACAGAACGGCTCAACATAACTTCAGGGCTCTCAAGTCTCACGCATTGAGAGTGTGACACACGCAATTTGACGTGTTCACACGCAACACATGGTATTTCTCACGCTGAAATTTAGTTATGTAAGTCAAGCGCAGCGCTTCTGTGCCCAGAAAAATCGGTTCAGGCACCACGCGGTTTCAGCGCCATTCGTCCCCCTCCCTCCCACCCCCCGCTCCTCGCAGAAAAAAAATAGTCACTCGCAACCCCTCCCCCCGGAAATTACGCAGTCACACGCACGACCCCGCTCGAAAGTTGAGAGCCCTGATAACTTCTACAAAACTGCTCCAAGTGACACCAAACTGCTATGGGTGAGTAAAACTACTTGTTTTATTGCCGAAAGAAGGCTCAGATTGTAAAAAAAACCCCGTTACTTTTCCTTTAAGTTGAGACAAATGACATTTTCCATTTGTGGTGGACACCGATTATTCCCTGTCCCTGCACAATTCTCAACTTAAGGACAAGAGGTGGAGGTTGTGAATGCAGACGGCGGGTCACATGGCCTGAGACCTCATTTGCATGTTTGTAATATACAGTTAGGAGAGCCCTTACTACTGTTTTGTGATGTTTGTGACAGATGAGCGAAGTAATGTCATAAGAGCTTGAACTATTTTGTATTGTGTTTTAGGTAGGTGGGTCGCCCAGGCCTTTCCCTGTGTGTTCTGTGTGGAGTTTGCATGTTCTCCCCGTGTCTGGGTGGGTTTCCTCCGGGCACTCCGGTTTCCCCCATCAACCCAAAACATGCTCCAGGTAAAATCCTCCAGCTGAGGTCCTGACCAAACTGAAGCAACAAGATCATGGAGATGGTCCCCGGGTGCAGTAATGTGCTGCTCACTGCTCCTGATAACAGGATGGGTTAAATACAGAGGACAGTTTCTCCTGTGTGAGATCAATAAAGTCACTTCTTCTTCTTCTATTTCAATTTGGATGTAATCCAAGTTGCTATTTGACGACAACTATCTGGCCTTAAGTTGAATAAACTCAGAAGTCTTTTGCAGCAGGTTGCGTTACTTTTTTAAGTTCATTCAACTAATTCTTTTTTACAGAGTGAGACACTGCCCCAAAACTTCACCCAACTTCAAGGGGCTGCAGAGAGCTGGTGAGGCCTGGCTCCAGCAGGTGTCCACCACCTCCAGGGCAGAGTCCTGCTGCTGCTCTTCAGCTTCAGTCTGCCGCTCTCCTGCTTCAGTCTGCCGCTCTTCGGCTTCAGTCTGCCGCTCTCCTGCTTCAGTCTGCCACTCTTCAGCTTCAGTCTCCTGCTCTTCGGCTTCAGTCTGCTGCTTTTCGGCTTCAGTCTCCTGCTCTTCAGCTTCAGTCTCCTGCTCTTCAGCTTCAGTCTGCCGCTCTTCAGCTTCAGTCTGCCGCTCTTAGGCTTCAGTCTGCCACTCTTCGGCTTTAGTCTGCCGCTCTTCGGCTTCAGTCTGCCACTCTTCATCTTCAGTCTCCTGCTCTTCGGCTTCAGTCTGCCGCTCTTCGGCTTCAGTCTGCCGCTCTTCGGCTTCAGTCTGCCGCTCTCCTGCTTCAGTCTGCCGCTCTCCTGCTTCAGTCTGCCGCTCTTCGGCTTCAGTCTGCCGCTCTCCTGCTTCAGTCTGCCGCTCTCCTGCTTCAGTCTGCCACTCTTCATCTTCAGTCTCCTGCTCTTCGGCTTCAGTCTGCCGCTCTTCGGCTTCAGTCTGCCGCTCTTCGGCTTCAGTCTGCCGCTCTTCGGCTTCAGTCTGCCGCTCTCCTGCTTCAGTCTGCCGCTCTCCTGCTTCAGTCTGCCACTTTTCATCTTCAGTCTCCTGCTCTTCGGCTTCAGTCTGCCGCTCTTCGGCTTCAGTCTGCCGCTCTTCGGCTTTAGTCTGCCGCTCTTCGGCTTCAGTCTGCCACTCTTCATCTTCAGTCTCCCGCTCTTCGGCTTCAGTCTGCCGCTCTTCGGCTTCAGTCTGCCGCTCTTCGGCTTCAGTCTGCCGCTCTTCGGCTTCAGTCTGCCGCTCTTCGGCTTCAGTCTGCCGCTCTCCTGCTTCAGTCTGCCGCTCTTCGGCTTCAGTCTGCCGCTCTCCTGCTTCAGTCTGCCGCTCTTCAGCTTCAGACTGCTGCTCTTCGGCTTCAGTCTGCCGCTCTCCTGCTTCAGTCTGCCGCTCTTCGGCTTCAGTCTGCTGCTCTTCGGCTTCAGTCTGCCGCTCTTCGGCTTCAGTCTGCTGCTCTTCGGCTTCAGTCTGCCGCTCTTCGGCTTCAGTCTGCCGCTCTTCGGCTTCAGTCTGCCGCTCTCCTGCTTCAGTCTGCCGCTCTTCGGCTTCAGTCTGCCGCTCTCCTGCTTCAGTCTGCCGCTCTTCAGCTTCAGACTGCTGCTCTTCGGCTTCAGTCTGCCGCTCTCCTGCTTCAGTCTGCCGCTCTCCTGCTTCAGTCTGCCGCTCTTCAGCTTCAGTCTGCTGCTCTGCTGGTTGTGGATGTTTGCTGCTTGAGATGCCTGTGCCATCCTGAGTGCCCCTCTGCCAAGGCCCAGAGGGGCACTCAGGATGTGCTCTAAACAGTCTTTTCTAATGAGCCAGTTCTAAAGTCCGTCAGTCTGCCCCAGGGCAGCTGTGGGGAGTCCGTCACACCTCAGCGGTCATCATACACTGACCCCTCTGTCACATGACCACTGTCACCCTGCAGCGGCTTGGACCTCTTCTCCAGGTCTACAGCAGAGGGACAGGACAGGAGGGGACACGGGGCAGGGCTGAGACAGGAAGGGTGAGACATGTAGAGTGAGACATGTAGAGGACAAGAGAGGACAGAACTGTAGAGTGAGACATGTAGAGGACAAGAGGGGACAGAATGGTGAGACATGTAGAGGACAGGAAGGGACAGAATGGTGAGACATGTAGAGGACCGGAGGGGACAGGGTGAGACATGTAGAGGACAGGAGGGGACAGAAGGGTGAGACATGTAGAGGACAGGAGGGGACAGAAGGGTGAGACATGTAGAGGACAGGAGGGGACAGAAGGGTGAGACATGTAGAGGACAGGAGGGGACAGAAGGGTGAGACATGTAGAGGACAGGAGGGGACAGGGTGAGACATGTAGAGTGAGGCAGGATATGAGGCTGCTTCAGATGGAGTGTATTGATCTGAGGATATTTGTTTCCTGTGGATGTCTCACCTCTGGAGCGGTCAGTCGATGGCTCTGTCACACTGACCACTCAGGCTAATGATAACAAGCTTATTATGTGGTCACCCCCCCCCCCCCCCCCACACACACACACACACACATGCACACACACACACACAAACACACCCACACACACATACACACACACATATACATACACACACACATACACACACACACACACACACACACATACACATGCACACACATACACACATACACACACACACGCACACAAACACACACACACACATACACACACACACACACACGCACATACACACACACACACACACATACACACACACACACACAGGCCGTGTGTGAAGGGTTAGGGTTAGTACAGATAATTATTTTACATTTTATTCATTGTAATCCTCATCATTGATCTAAAAAGTGTCTTGTTTATAGACACAAGAACAGCTCTCACCAGAGCCACTGCTGTGTCCCTGTGGAACCCGCTCTTCTCAGTGCTCTCCTCTCTTCCATGTACAGAGCCAGGCCCGGCTCTGTTTAGCAAAAGAGATTTGATTTGATTTGATGAGATGAGACTGTTATATACTGTACCCAGTGCTATTCCAGTCTCTCTGTGGGTTTCAAATGACACAAAATCATTAGAAAAGCACTCGTCGGTGTTATTGCACCTGATTGTGGTAAGACAGGTGCAGGACCAGGCTGTAATAATGTCATGCACCTGCTGTCTTCTCCATAATAATGTCACTGTGTCCAATAACTCTGCATGTGTCTGCTCCTTCATCCCTCCTGCTCCTCCTCCTCTTCCTCCTCCTCTTCCTCCTCTCATCTCTTCCTTTGGAGAAGGGAAGTGAGGAATAACCACTGCAAATACTTAAAAATGACCAAGTTCTGTTTTTGACATTTTTAAGACAGTAAAAAACAGACACAGCGTCTTTTGATATGTTTTTTTTTGTCTTTTGGTTTTTACAATAAAAACAGGTCCCGAGGTTTAAAGTTAAAATATGTGTGTTCCTGTGTGTGTACGTGTACGTGTGTATGTGTGTGCCTGTGTGTGTGTACATGTGTGTGTGTGTGTGTATGTGTGTGTGTGCCTGTGTGTGTGTGTGTATGTGTGTGTGTGCATGTGTAACTGTGTGTTCCTGTGTGTGTACGTGTACGTGTGTATGTGTGTGTGTTTGCGCGTGTGTGCCTGTGTGTGTGCGTGTGTGTGTTCCTGTGTGCCTGTGTACGTGTGTGTGTGTGTGTGTGTGTGTGCATGTGTCCGTGTGTGTGTGTGTGTGTGTTTGTGTGTGTGCGTGTTTGTGTGTGTGTGTGTTTGTGTGTGTGTGCGCGCGTGTGTGTGTGTGTGTGTGTGTGTCCGTGTGTGTGTGTTTGTGTGTGTATGTGTATGTGTGTGTGTGTGTGTGTATGTGTGTGTGTGTGTTTGTGTGTGCGTGTGTGTGTGTGTTGGGGATGGTGCAGATTGGCAGCCTCACTTCTGTCCGTCTGCCCCAGGGCAGCTGTGGCTACAGTAGCAGCTGTGGAGTGGATGAATAATGCTGCAGTGGTTTAGAGCTCTTTAAAGCAGCTGGTCTTACACTGGACACGGGTCAGGGACACGGGTCAGTGCGGTCCAGAGCTGCCCTCTGCTGGTTACTCTCATTATTACACTCGAGCTGCTTTCGAACATTTGTCCCGGGTACTGGAAAAACCTTGTATCCAGAACAGTGAGAGGTGAGTAGAGCTGCAAAGAATTAGTAATAGTAGTATCAGAGTTAGCTACTTACAAATACTACAAGTTTAAAGGAATATTAACGTTTTTTTACAATCTGAACCTTATTTCAGTAATAAAACACGCTGATTTACTCACCATATGAGTACAGACAGACGGGGGTGGAACTGCATTTGCATTTCTTTTTTCGAGCTGACGTCAATAAGTTTCCTTGTTCAAAATCGCCCGTTTCAGCTCTGATTTTTTCTAACGCAGAAAAGGATCGCAAATGCTCAGTTTAGACATTTCGCAACTTTTAACCATGGGGGGGGCCTAAACAGGGTAGGGGAGCTCACATTAACGTTCAAAAACCTCAGAAAGTGAAAATTTCATGCCATGGGACCTTTAAGGAGATGAAATAAAATTATTTCATTGCCCCTGTGTCTGGTTCTTTGTATTGAGCGATGGTGATCCTCTTTCTCAGCTGGTTCAGAAGTTGCTCAGGACACGACCAAATTAAACATGATTCACTTCAACACAACTGAGACTGACGTGCCAACACCTGAGGGCACACCTGAGGGCACACCTGAGGGCACACTGTCTGAAGGGCACGTCCTGTTTGTGGGCCATGGCTTCTCAAATATAATATGGGTCATACAGGAACCCAAGGCAACTCACTCAAACTTCAGTCTCACCAATCACCACAAGAGGGCGCACATAACCAAGGCAACAGCCCCCAAATGTTGAAACGTGCTCTTAAAGGCGCACTGTAACTTTTCTGGTGAAGGGTCTCCATGGAGCTGTTACCGCTTTTACTGGAATGTTCCACTCAGGCCTGGACTGGTAATCGGGCATACCGGGCATTTTCCCAGTGGGCCGACGTCCTAGGGGCCGATGCCCTTCTTCTTCTTTTTTTTTTTACTTAGAGACCGGCCCACAATATAGGACTGAACCAGGACTAAACCAGGTCTGAACCAGGACTAAACCAGGACTACATCAGGTCTGAACCAGGACTAAACCAGGACTAAATCAGGACTGAACCAGGACTAAACCAGGTCTGAACCAGGGCTAAACCAGGTCTGAACCAGGGCTAAACCAGGACTAAACCAGGTCTGAACCAGGGCTAAACCAGGACTAAATCAGGACTGAAACAGGACTAATTATGAGGGGCCGGTCTAAACCAAAAATGCCAGGGCCGTTTTTTTGTCTCCCAGTCCAGCCCTGGTTCCACTGTATGAGATATAGATATATATATATATATATATATATATATATATATATATATATATATATAGATATAGATATAGATATATATATATATATATATATATATATATATATATATATATATATATATATATATATATATATATATATATATATAGATAGATAGATAGATAGATAGATAGACAGATAGATAGATAGACAGATAGATAGATAGAGAGATAGATAGATAGAGAGATAGAGAGAACTCACACCCGAACTCACACCCGAACTCCCACCTTACCCATCTCCCACCCCCCACCCCCCATATTGGCATAACCTGTATTCCATAAAAGACACATCACTCTAGACACTTTAAAAAACTGCTGCTAAGGACGACTGTTGCACTGTTGCACATTTACATTTACTACTGGATTTTACTCCTGTTGCACTGTTGTTTACTACTGTTATTGCACATTTACATTTACTACTGGAATTTTTAGTACTGTTGTTTACTCCTGTTATTGAATTTTACCCCCGTTGCACTGTTGTTTACTACTGTTATTGCACATTGACTACTGGAATTTTAGTACTGTTGTTTACTCCTGTTACTGCACTAGAATTACTACTGTTGCACATTTATTTTTATTTTATCTTAATGCACATTCTACTGCACATGACCAAGTCACTGCTGTATCTTCCATTGCACATTTTGATGCACACTGCACACTTTGGAAATCTGTATATAGTATAGTTTATTTATTATGTTGCACTGTTTTAAGATTTTAGATCGTAGACTTTAGTTTTAACTTTAGATCTCTGTCTTAGATAGTTTTTTGTTGTGTTTTGTCTTCATATTGTATTTTGTACACTGTCTTTTGCACTACCTGGCCAGAGAGAAACAAAATTTCGATTCACTGTATGTTGAACACATATGGCAGAATTGACAATAAAGCTGACTTTGAACTTTGAGATAGAGAGAGAGAGAGAGAGAGAGAGAGAGAGAGAGACAAGCAACCCCCACTAGGTAAATATATGAGGTAAAATCATGAGTGAGATCTGTGGAGAGGTGACAAAGTTCACCTGTCTCCTGTCTCCTATCCTCAGGAGACAACAGCTCTTTTTGGTGCAAAGTGGAGTGAGGGACCAGGTGGTTGTGCTGTGACATCACATTAGTAGAGAAGTGCGGAGTTCTGAGGTGAGGAACCAGAGAAAGTCTCTCACAGCTGCTCCACTCTGCACCATCAGCACCTCCTGTCCCACCAGAGCAGAAACACCTGCTCCAGAGCACAGCATTTCTATATGCTGTAAGTCCAAACACCTGAACAGGAGGAGCAGAGGACAGGACAGAGGAGCAAGAGGAGAAAGGAGGAGCAGAGAAGGAGGTCCAGGAGGTGGCCTCATCAAAAGAAGGTTAGGGTCAGTTCGTGAACAGGCCTACATTTAGCCACTCGTCCAGCTAAGTGACTGCTTTAAAGGTCCAGTGTGTAGGATTCATGGCACATAGGTGGATGGTGCTATTGCACTTCCTGTTTTAGCTACGGCAGACCTCGAGGGTCACCGTAACGCGGACAGCTCGCGTACCCACGCACAAACGCGTGAAGTGCACCCGCCACTGTGTGAGCTCTCGCCGACAACTACGGTATAAATAAAACGCGTTCACTGTTTTTTTTTCTTTCCACATGAAAACACACATTCCCGATCATGTACCATGACAATCTACACATCAAATGAAACCTTACAGTCTCCTCTTTTTGACTATGCAATTCATTTCCCGGCACAACAATCACTCCCCGAGCACATGGGGCTTTTATACGGAAAAGCACAAAACGAGGTTTGTTACTTAGCTTACCTTTGAAGGCTCTGGACAGGTCAAACTCTGTATTTCACCATAAACTTGCTCTCAATCTGTCCGTAAGGATCCAGCGAATAAAATCCAGTAAAACAATTTAGTCCAAAACACGTGTTAGATCCATTACAACGTGTGATCCGGCAGCATGCTTGTGTTGTTTATCCAAAACCACGAGCCTTGCCGAAGGCGAAGGCGGAGCCCAAATGTCCTTCTGCGGCTCTCGTATTCAAAATGGCTGCCTCTGCATGGGGAAGATCCCCCTTTTATGTGACGATATCTAAGTCCAAAAGAATACTTTGATTTCATGATGGAAGTGAAAAGGCTTGGAAAACACTGTATTTTTGAATGGGTATCTTCAATTTCTGTAATTAACAGGTAAAAATCTTACACACTGTCCCTTTAAACATGTGTCACCTGAGTTTTGTTTATTCCTTTATGGTCCGAATGAATCATTCTAGAAAATTACCTCATGCATTATATGGAAACCAGATATACTTTATTCTTAATGGTGCACTGTGTAACTTTACCAGTGGAGGGTCCAGCACCTGCTTGTTGCCATGGACATGAAAGTAGGGCTATTTTACTTCTATGGGGTATTAACTGCTAAAATATAGCCTAACATATTCCTCCACTTGAGGCACTCCCCACTCACCTGGAGAGTCCTCCTCAGGTGGAGGAGTTCAAGTATGTCGGGGTCTTGTCAGGGTCACGAGTGAGGGGAGGATGGAGCATGAGATTGACAGGCGGATCGGAGGTGTCGGCAGTGATGCGGTCGCTGTATTGGACCGTTGTGGTGAAGAGGAGCTGAGACAAAAAGCAAAGCTCTCAATTTACCGTCAATCTACGTTCCTCCCCTCACCTACGGTCATGAGCTCTGGGTAATGACCAAAAGGACAAGATCACGGATACAAGCGGCCAAAATGAGTTTCCTCCACAGAGTGGCTGGGCTCTCCTTTAGAGATAGGGTGAGGAGCTCAGTCACATGGGAGGAGCTCGGAGTAGAGCTGCTGCTCATCCACGTCGAGAGGAGCAGCTGAGGTGGCTCGAGCATCTGTTCTGGATGCCTCAAGGATGCGTCCCTTGGGAGGTGTTCCGGGCATGTCCCACCGGGAGGAGGCCCCCAGAGAAGACACTGGAGGGACTATGTCTCCCGGCTGGCCTGGGAACACCTTGGGATCCCCCCGGAGGAGCTGGAGGAAGTGTCCGAGGTGAAAGAAGACTTAGACTGTTGCCTCCATGGCCCGGCTCCAGAGAAGCCGGATAAGAGGAAGAAATGGATGGATACAACTTATTTTTTTCACCATGTCACCTTTTATTGTTTTGAAAATGCTGTATTCACCGAAAACAAAACATTAACATGTTTCATAAGTTTCAGATTTGTTGTTGATGCTCTGACTTCCTGCACTAAGTCCCTCCCCCTTCAGAGCGTTATTACAACACAATCAGAGTGTGTGAAACTACTGCACATCACATCAGTTTTGTCAAGTTGCTGCGGAGGGGCAGAGGAGTCTGAACTGAGGGGTAACCTCACATACCTCACTCCACTGCTGCTACAAGAAAACAGAGCTGAGGTCACCACACAAGCAAAAATGTACCCAGAAATATCCCCAAATGTGGCATGCAGAGGACACGGGAACAGTCTGTCCACCTTACAAAAATATTCTGTTTGTATACATTCTGTCCCAAAGCTTTTGAAGATCAAAATGTTCAGTAACTTCATGCTGGTGGTGTTCTACACGTATCTCTATGGTGGAATGTTCAGAAGTTGCCATGGTGACACATGGATACACACATTAGCAAACACAGTCAAAAAGATTTAAGATCATCTGAAAACTCAAGAAAAATACAAAATGTATTTCTCTTTTCATACTTTTAAGCAGATTTGAAAGAAAGAAGATCAAAACACACTTCATACCTGAAACACACGAGAGGCTCGCGGGTTCAGTATCCGGTAGTGATGGGCTGATGAAGACGAGGATTTCTCTGGGACAACAGCACAAAGAAGTGAGTGAATGAGCTGAAGATTTTTTTTCTTTTCTTTTGCTATATATATGTAAAGCAGCTATGGTCTTGTGAGTGCAGTGTGGGTTAGATTTAGATTTAGTCCAACAAAAATGCCTTTTAGTCGACAACAGTAATTAATAGTGCTGTCATGGGATTAAAAAAATAATCAAATTAATTACAGGATTACATTAATTAATGTAATTAATCACATTTTAATACATTTTTAGGTGGTTTATTGTGCTCTCCCACAGTGCAACAAAGGTGTCAAACGTGTGTGAAAAAATATTTCCAGTGGTACGGTGAAAAGACTGCAGACTTCCCCTTTAAGTCTTTCAGTCTTTCGCTCGCTCTCTTTCTCTCAGCGCACGTCACCTCCACTGTACCCAAGACAAGACGGTGCTGCAGAGCGCACCTGTATACCCCCATTCCACCTCCCACATTCATTTGAAAGCTCATATACCCCATTCCACTATTAAATGGTGAAGCATGCAGATAAGGAAACGGGCGTGTCTTTTTTTTAGTCTTTTATTCACGTGCTCTCCCCGGGGACAGCGCTCCGTCACATTTTTATAAATAAACTTGCCGTTCAAAGGCCCCGCACGCCAAATTTAAAATGCGTGTGCATTGAATTGCCGCTCATAATTAATTGCGTTAATTTTTATAATTTTTATATTAATTTGCAGTGTAATTAGAGTGTTAAACTGACAGCTCTAGTAATTAAATATACAAATTAAATATAATTGTATATATATATATATATATATATATATATATATATATATATATATATATATATATATATATATATATATATATATATACACAGTGGTCCCTCACTCCAGCGGTTCACTGTTCGCGGCCTCGCTGTTTTGCGGATTTTTTTATTTTATTTTTTTTATAGTGTAACATTGTGTTCTGTGTCCTGAGACTAGACCAGGACTAAACATGGACTAAACCAGGTCTAGACCAGAACTAAACCAGGTCTAGACCTGGACTGGACCTGGACTAAACCAGGACTGGACGAGGACCTGGACTAAACCGCTCTTTGCTGGTTTCGTGCGGCTGGTTTGTGGCTCGGGCTGACAGGACGCGGTCCGGGCGCCGCGGTTCGATCTCGTGCTCGTAGCCCCGGTGTACGTGCGGCCTCGCGCCGGTCGTGCTGCTCTGTCACGGATTTGTCCACGATGAGGGGTGCACGTGTCGTTGGGGTTGGTGCGCGTCGCGTCCCGGGACGTGGTGGTGCCGTTGGATGAGTGCGGTGCACCCTGCGGATCCAGTGACTCATGTCTCCGCGCTCCTCGCACGTCCGGCGGGGCTTCCGGAGCCGTGCCCCCCCCCCCCCACGCGCGTCACTATTAATACATTTTATTGAAAATCTACGAAAGTTTGAGTGTTTAAACTAGATACAAATGTGAGAAAAGGTTAATTCCAGTCTGAGAAAAGCGTATAATGTGTGTGGTGAGGCGTTTACAGCCTTAAAACATGTAGAATAATTGTAAAATATAAAGTTGTCCTACTTTGCGGATTTCTCTTATTGCGGGTTATTTCTGGAACCTAAACGAGGGATTACTGTATATAGAGGTGTAATCCTTCTGTCTGGGCAGGCTTCTTTTGGGTGCTCCAGTTTGTCCCATCATAAAAAAAACACAACAGGTCCAGGTGCTCATGGACCAGGATCTGAGGTGGTCTCCTGGTCTGGATCTGAGGTGGTCTCCTGGTCTGGATCTGAGGTGGTCTCCTGGTCTAGATCTGAGGTGGTCTCCTGGTCTGGATCTGAGGTGGTCTCCTGGTCTGGATCTGAGGTGGTCTCCTGGTCTGGATCTGAGGTGGTCTCCTGGTCTGGATCTGAGGTGGTCTCCTGGTCTAGATCTGAGGTGGTCTCCTGGTCTAGATCTGAGGTGGTCTCCTGGTCTAGATCTGAGGTGGTCTCCTGGTCTGGATCTGAGGTGGTCTCCTGGTCTGGATCTGAGGTGGTCTCCTGGTCTGGATCTGAGGTGGTCTCCTGGTCTGGATCTGAGGTGGTCTCCTGGTCTGGATCTGAGGTGGTCTCCTGGTCTGGATCTGAGGTGGTCTCCTGGTCTAGATCTGAGGTGGTCTCCTGGTCTGGATCTGAGGTGGTCTCCTGGTCTGGATCAGTTCTTCCAGAGACATTGGAGGAAGAGTGAGATGCAGAGCACATATTTCCTCGCTGTAGCTCTTCCACACTGGGCTGCTGATGATCCAGTGCTTTCTCTGTGATCACAAACGGCTAAAAATAAGTGGGTTTGAAGATGGTCTCATTCTGTCTGCGGCACAGTGAAGCAGCAGCAGCAGCAGGAGTGTGGCTCTGTGCTGCTGTATTTGATGGTCCAAAGTTATTCCTCACTTACCTTGTGCATTTAGAACATCTTAATTACTCACCACAATGAGTTTATAAGCACTTTTTCACAGTTCAATTCAGAGACTAGAGCAGAGTTTTGCTGTTCCAGAACAGATCCGCTAATGCGCCCTTCCTGAAACACTTTAGAATTACATGAACAACACACAGCAAACTTATTTTGAGCAGAAGTTACAAGTTTATCACCATGTTTTGATGTTTTCATATATAAATAAAGTATCGCCCAAAATGTCCCGTCTCTAGGACATAAATCTGGCAAATAGAAAGACGTTTGATTTTCTTGCTTTATTCTGTTGACATTTTAGATTTTCTTCAGGACCATTTGTCTAAATCTTGTTAAAGCCCCAGTATGTAACTTTTTTTCCCTTTTTGTTGAAAATAGAGTAAAATGAAAGAACACTTTTTCATTATGGCTGTTTTTATTGGCCTGAAAACAGAAAAACATGTGTCCTCCACAAACCTGGAGGAGGCTCTAGTCCTGCTTGTTTTCATGAAAATGTTGTTCTTTTGGCTATAATCTTCCACAGTATGGCATAAAACCAAAGTGTGGTTTTATTTGTTTTTTTATTTTTTTATTTCCATGGAATCATGTAGTTTCTACATTCTACTTTTTTTTTTTTTTACAATCTGAGCCTTATTTCGGTAATAAAACAAATTGTTTTACTCACCCATATCACTTTGGTGTCATATGGAGCACTTCCAGAGATGTTTTAGATTAGCGATCTCTGTAGCGCGAGTCTCCAAATAACACAAACTTTAGCACTTTTCAAATCACAGAAGCTCGATGTCTTAGTCTACAATTTCGTTTGAGTCAAAAGTGGCCTGTAATCCAAGATGTATCCATAGTTTCGAGTAGATGAGGAGGACAGTGCGCATGTGCGGAGTCACGGTTTATTTCACTCTCAGCTCTCGGGACCCAAACATGAAATGCAAAGCTGTAAACTATGGATAATCAGGGCTCTCAAGTTTTGAGTGGGGTCGTGCGTGAGACTGCGTAATTTCCGAGGAGCGGGGGGGGGGGGGGGGGCTTGAATTGCGTGAGAAATGCCGTGTGAACGCGTCGAATCGTCTCTCTCAATGTGTGAGACTTGAGAGCCCTGCTGTAAATGTTTGTCTAAAGAGCAAACTTAAACTACAAAGCAACTAATGAGAGTTATATAAATGAAGTTATTACCTGATGGTTCTCAGTTTGTTTTATCATCACTGCAGTGTGCGCTTAGCAGCTGAAACTACACTCTACAGTCTGCCCAACAACAGAACTATCTATTTTCTGATTGGCTGATTTTTTTCCGGGGAGCGGAACGGGGAGGAGGGGGAGAGTTTTTTTTCGCTGAAAACGCGCGGTGCCTGCATAAACTGAGCCACACAGACCGATTTTCTGGGCACAAAAAAAATAAAAAATAAAAAATCAGCGTGAGAAATGCCATGTGTGGCGTGTGAGCGTGTGAACACGTCAAATTGCGTGTGTCACACTCTCAATGCGTGAGACTTGAGAGCCCTGTTAGTTATTTGGAGACCGCAAATATATGCCCTGAGTACTCCCGCTACGGAGATCGCAAATCTAAAACATCTCTGGAAGTGCTCCATATGACACCAAAGTGCTATGGGTGAGTAAAACAACTTGTTTTATTACCGAAATAAGGCTCAAATTGTAAAAAACGTTCATTCTCCTTTAAAGAGTCACTTTTGCGTAATATGGGTTGGGGTTGGGTGAGCGCAGACTACATCAATAAAACAATGCAAAGTTCAGGAGCAGCGCTGTAAAACTTTTGAAAGTCCTAAACTTGGCCCGGGGCACACGGATGGACGGTGGCGCCGCCTTTTACGCACGGAGAAGAGGAGAGGAAGAGAGAGGAGGAGCCGTTCCAACGAACCCACCAGGATTCCACCATTGTCCCGAGTGGAGTGGGCCGGACCCGAGCGCACCGGAGCCCTTTAAAAGCACCAGAAGAAGTGAGCGTGGAGGAGACAGGAGGAGCTGCCCAGGCTGTAGGACCAGACCCCCGCCAGACCCCCGCGCCTGCTGCCTGACCGTTACCGTGCGCGTGTGCGTGAAGGCGATGAGCGCACGGTCCGAGCTGAGCCCCCGAGCCCACGGAGCCCACTGAGCCCACGGACACAGGCCACCTCCTCCGCTCTTCAAGCACTTTTGAGTCTCTTGTTTTCGGGGCGCTCTACCCAACTTTGCGCTTGTGCCGTGGAGGACATGGGGACCCGGGAGGGCTCGCTCCCCGCGGGGTGGAGGTGGTGGTGGAGGAGGACGCTGGTGGTGTGGATCGTGGCGGTGCTTTGGATGAGCTCCGCCGCCGACGGGACGTGGAAGACCAGGCTGTACAAGGAGCAGAGCCCGACGGGAGCGCACACCTCCATATATCACAAGAGGTGAGACACACGACTGTTCGTTTGTGTGCACATCCATCTGGAACTGCACCTGGACTACACCAGGACTACACCAGGACTACACCAGGACTACACCAGACCTAAATCCAGGCCAGGACTCAGCTCGGACTAAAACAAAAACGTTTGGACTGCCCGGGACCAAAGCAGAACTAAACAAAGAGGACGAAATCAGCCAGGGGTAAACCAGGTCTAAACTACAGGACTGCATCATGAAAAGCCTAAACCATGACTAAAGGAGGACCAAATCAGGACTTAACCAATCTTTACCCAGACTGTGAATAAATAACAACTAAACCAAGACTTAAAGAAGACTAAATCGTGTCTTAAATATGACCACACCAGGACTAAACAAGGACTAAACCAGAAATAACCAGAACCAGGATAAACCAAGACTAAACTAAGACTAAACCAAGACTAAGTCAGATCTTAAGACCCACAGACCCCTGCAGCTTGTTTGCATACAAGTGTACATTTATATACATTTATATACATCTGTATACAGTCTATATTCAGTCTATATTCAGTCTATGGGGCATCTGTCCTCTGCGTCTGTCCATCCTTCAGTGTCACCTGGGGACAGATCTTGAGCTCGTCTTGGTCAGGACTTTACCTGGAGGATTGGACCTGTTGTGCTTTGGGTTGATGCGTGAAACTGGAGTGAAACCCACACAGACACAGGGAGAACATGCAAACTCCTGGCCTGGGGATTGAATCCAGAACCTTCTCGCTGTAAAGCATGAGTGGTAACCACTTATGTCTGTCGGCCGGGGGCTTGTCCCCCTCCTGTTTCTGTCCCTGTAGTAAAGGGTGGACTCTAAAGTGTCCCCCATAGAGACTGTGAGAGTATCTTTTGTCCTCCACCAATAAAGATTAGCACCAACCAGTGGGTAGTCCCCTCTGTGTCCCATAAACATGTCCTGCAGACTGATATATGGATGGAGAGATGATAGAGAGACAAAGAGAGGCAGACAGACAGAGCGTGGACTTATCATTTTATCCTTTTATATTTCTGTTGAATCCATTTGTCATTAGATCACAAAAGATCATGAGGAACATGAGGATTTCCCTTGAGTGAAGGTCCAGTGATGCCACTTGTGAACATCTCCAGAGAACAGAGGTTTTTCATCAGAACACTAAAGGTGTCCTGCCATAATTAGATCAGTTCAGGATGATTTCAGTCTCTGGTGTTTTGTGATGACCCTGATGGAAGAGTTAGTTGGCTATAGACAGATTCATGGACAGACACACACAGAGATGGTGTTGTCCCTGAACTGTCCTGTCCTCGCTCCACTGGCCTGTGTCCCCTCTGCTCCTCTGGACTCTTGTTTAGCAAACACAGCTGGGACATCCCCCACATCTGTGCTCCTGAGACAGTTTACAGCAGGGCAGGCCCCGGAGCCCTGGGTCAGAGGTGCTGTCTGTAGTATTCACTGATCTGGGACATTTGTGGAGGAGCTAGAGGACAGGAGTGTCTATGAGAGTGCTCCTGTGCTGCTCTTTCTCCATCACGTTTCATTTGAACACCTGGATTTTTAGTTTGATGCCTTCTGCTTTTGTAAGACAGATGTGCAATAAGGAACTATGGTTCCTGATTTAAACATGAGTGGTTGCCCAAGAACAAAGCTTAACTTTAGTGTCGTATAAAAAGAATCCCTTATGTAATCACTGACAGTTACAGTAGCACACTAGCACTGCTGTAGCCATAGACCAAGTACTTTGTATCTGAGGTGGTCATTAGTCCTGTTAGTCTGTTAGTCCTATTCACCATCTGACCAGGAGGTTGATGGTTCAGAGCTTGCTTGATGTTCATTGTGTCCTTGTGTCTGCTGACCTGTTGTGCACCTGCGTGAGAACAGTGACTGTATAAAGCTGAGGTCAGCGGGGTCACTTGGACCTGAGCTGAGTCTTGTGACTGGATCGGACTAGAGAAAAAGTCCCCTGATAATCCAGAGCAGAGCCGTCCTCTGAGCAGGGCTGAGGGGCCGAGGGGCCGAGGGACTGAGGGGCAGAGGGGCTGAGGGCTGAGGGGCCGAGGGCTGAGGGGCTGAGGGGCTGAGGGGCTGAGGGGCCGAGGGGCCGAGGGGCTGAGGGGCAGAGGGGCCGAGGGCTGAGGGGCTGAGGAGCTGAGGGCCGAGGGGCTGAGGAGCTGAGGGCCGAGGGGCCGAGGGGCCGAGGGGCTTAGCATGGAGAGCAAAGGGTGGGACTCAAAGTATCAAAAAAAAAACCTGAGACTTATAAAATATGTTGTTTTTATGATGTCAGCGAAACATGTGTTTTGTACATTCTTCGTACATTTCGTCCGTTATCTTGCCTCAGATTTGTCATATCTGACTTTGTGAGGAGGAGAGGAGGTCAGTCCTGGCGGCATCATTAGACTGGAGATGTGCTGAGGGAAGCCTTCTGTCTGCTGTTGAAAAACTACACTGGTTTTGTAGGCTCTCCTGAGAGCATCATTACCCATCATCCCCTGCTCTGCTCGCTTGACCCCTGACCTCTGAACCCTGGAGGACGCGTCTCTCCTCTTGTCTGTGCCCTTCTTCAAAGTAATGAAGAAGAAGGGGATTCTTTTCGACTTGGTGCTTCAAAGACATGTACCTTTTCTCATGTATTTTTGTCAAATTCCTCTTGCCCCAGCTCAGGTGTATTATATAAGCAGAGCAAAGGAAGTCCACTGTCTGCATGTTTATATTTACGTGTTTTATTGTTCCAGAATCAGGAAGTGTGCGGTTAGAATCAGAGTTGTTAGCATTACTGCAAAGTGTGGGTACAGACACTTCTCAACTTACGAACGAGTTACTGAATTTGCTGTTTGCTGAGTTTGCTGAATTTGTTCGTAAGTCGTTATAGGGCATTCTGTATGTTTAAAGCCCCAGTGTGTAGGATTCGTGGCGCATAGGTGGATGGTGCTATTCCACTTCCTCTTTTGGCTACGGCAGATGTCGAGGGTCACCCGAGCGAGCCCTCGCCGACAAAACGCGGTCCCGTTCACTGTTTTTTTTTTTTTTTCTTTTCTCATGAAAACACACATTCCCGATCATGTACCATGACACTCTACACATCAAATGAAACCTTACAGTCTCCTCTTTTTGACTATGCAATTAATTTCCCTGCACAACAATCACTCCCCGAGCACATGGGGCTTTTATACGGAAAAGCACAAAACGAGGTTTGTTACTTAGCTTACCTTTGAAGGCTCTGGACAGGTCAAACTCTGTATTTCACCATAAACTTGCTCTCAATTTGTCCGTAAGGATCCAGCGAATAAAATCCAGTAAAACAATTTAGTCCAAAACACGTGTTAGATCCATTACTACGTGTGATCCGGCAACATGCTTGTGTTGTTTACCCAAAACCACGAGCCTTGCCGAAGGCGAAGGCGGAGCCCAAATGTCCTTCTGCGGCTCTCGTATTCAAAATGGCTGCCTCTGCATGGGGAAGATCCCCCTTTTATGTGACTATATCTAAGTCCAACAGAATACTTTGATTTCATGATGGAAGTGAAAAGGCTTGGAAAACAATGTATTTTTGAATGGGTATCTTCAATTTCTGTAATTAACGGGTAAAAATCTTACACACTGTCCCTTTAAGGCTTGTATAAGTAATCTATATGGATTTGTACGGCATTTAAATAACACTAAATAGTAACAAAACAATATGCTTTTTAAAAATATAGAAAACTGATGAGATAAAAAGAAGAGAGAGACACAGAGGCAGACGCAGTAGACACAGCTGAGAGAGAGAGCGTGTGTGTGTGTTCCACTTTCACTAGAAGCTTTTCGCTTTTCACCAACCATATTGGATTACGGATGCAAGAATTATTTACAGATAAAACAACAAAGTTCGTAACACCGCAAGAGATACGTCTGAACACTTGGGTAGTTTTGAGTGGGCGTGATGCTTGGGGGATGCTGGGCACACGATCGCAGCGCCCTGCCTGTGCATCAGCGGCGGAAACACGCACTACGTACTGTACTCGGAAGTCGGAATAGGCGCTAAATACAAAAACTCACTTACGTACATGTACAGCAGTTTTGCCCAAACATTTAACTTTAAAAAAAATTTTTTTTCGACCTATGGACAGTTTTGTTCGCAAATCGAGTGTTCGTATGTGGAGGAGCACTTCTGGTTTGTGCAGTCCTCAGTCTCCTAAAGTGTGGGTGACATAGGCCTGTTGGCAGAGCATCGCACAGAATCTCACAGCTAAGAAAGGAGGGTTTGAATAGGGCTCAGGAGAGATCGTCATATTACATAAACATGCATGAATGACATCTTAAAGGAAAAGTAAAGTTTTTTACAATCTGAGCCTTATTTCGGTAATAAAACAAGTTGTTTTACTCACCCATAGCACTTTGGTGTCATATGGAGCACTTCCGGAGTTGTTTTAGGGGCCGTTTAGACGAGGACGATTGCGACTGAAAATGACAAAATATTCTATCGGAAGTGTCTTTCGTTTACACGGCGGCGGCGCCGTCGGGCTCTGAAACCGCAAAAATCTGAAGACTCCTTCCAGAGTGTGGAGTTCTGAAGACGGCCTGGGTCGCGGCCCGGGTCGCGTCTCCGTCTAAACGGCAAGAAGCGCAAAACATGTTCACGTCGCATACACATGACATCACACTGGATGCGCCAAGCCGGTAAAAATAATAACAAACATGTCTGACTACCTTGATACCGCGGATGTTCAAGTTGCGCTAGCAGCTCTAGTCAACATACGAGAGTCATTTCAACAATTGTATCAAATGTATACGGAGACCATAGGTGAACAGAGACGGGTAAAATAAACTATTAGAAAATAACAATTTTGCGCATGCTCGCCGACATGCCGCCGCTCTATCACAGTGCCACCTAGTGGCCTGGCATGCATATTCAATAGAATTTGTCCACTTTTGCGTCTTCGTATAAACAAACATTTCCTGTTGAGAACGTCGTCTAAACGCGGATAAAAAATTGAAGACAAGACGCCACTTTTGCGTCTTCTGTTTTGATCGTCGCCGTATAAACGTAGCCTTCGATTTGCGATCTCCATAATGTGAGTTCTCGGGGCACATGTTTGCGGTCTCCAAATAACACAAACTTTAGCACTTTTCAAATCATAGAAGCCCGATGTCTTAGTCTACGATTTCGTTTGGTCAAAAGTGGCCTGTAATCCGAGATTTATCCATAGTTTCGAGTAGATGAGGACGCCATTGCGCATGTGCGGACTGTGCTCACAGCTCCCGGGACCCAAACATGAAACGCAAAGCTGTAAACTATGGCTAAATCTCGGATTACAGGCCACTTTTGACTCAAACGAAATCGTAGACTAAGACATCGAGCTTCTATGATTTGAAAAGTGCTAAAGTTTGTGTTATTTGGAGACCGCAAAGTAATGCCCCGAGCACTCACATTATGGAGATCGCAAATCTAAAACATCTCTGGAAGTGCTCCATATGACACCAAAGTGCTATGGGCGAGTAAAACAACTTGTTTTATTACAGAAATAAGGCTCAAATTGTAAAAAACGTTACTTTTTACTTTTTCTTTAAGGCATTCTTGATGAGGGAACAACGTTATAACATGTGAGAAAACACAAAAAAGTCAATTAAGCATAATATCTCATTAGGCTCTTAGTTAATAATGGAGGAAATGATGATGTATCCAATTGCTATTTCAATTTTATTGTGATTAATGTTGCGCGCAGGACTCCGCTGATCCTCCTGTTTGTGCCTTAGTTCCTTGGATCTTCTGAAAACAAGCTCCACCATAAAACATCTTGAAGAACCTGCCTGTGCTTGCAGAATAGTGTGGTCACAATACTAACATTTCACACTTAATATTCAATACTGATTCTGATACCACAATGTTAAAAAAGACTCCAGTTTTCGTGGCTCATTTGGAGTGTGTGTCGAGGGAGCCACACCAAACACACCCGCTCCACATGAAGCGCGCAGGTTGGAGTGTTTGGTGTGGCTCCAGCACAGGTGTGTTTCCAGGCTGTGGGTCCAGAGGAAGGACTCTGCTCCCTGAGACACCGAAATCACTCAAACTGATATTAGCTTAAAGGTCCCATGGCATGAAATTTTCACTTTCTGAGGTTTTTGAACGTTAATGTGAGCTCCCCTACCCTGTTTAGGCCCCCCCCCATGGTTAAAAGTTGCGAAATGTCTAAACTGAGCATTTGCAATCCTTTTCTGCGTTAGAAAAAATCAGAGCTCAAACGGACGATTCTGAACAAGGAAACTTATTGACGTCAGCTCGAAAAAAGAAATGCAAATGCAGTTCCACCCCCGTCTGTCTGTACTCAGCGTCTCTGTAAATCACGCCCAGAGAGTTTGGACTGCGGAGGAGCTACGCAATGCGAAATACGTTTTTTTATTTGCCTGGAGGAACTTGGGAGTGTTTCTAGGCTCGGAAGTCCTTTATCTGAGCCTGTGGATATCTGAAACAGCAGTGGTTTCATTTTATTACTGTGGAAATGTGTTTATTTTTCAATAGAACGCTTCTCATCTCCCCCCCCCCGTGCAAAAATACGGAAGTGCACAGCGCACAGCTGAAAAGGAAAGAGTGGAGAGTTTGGCCACGCCCCCACCCGCTACTATAGGCCATCTCTGTCCTCCTCATTTGCATTCAAGCAACAACGCCCATAATGGAGTGTTCCAGAGTGACATTTATGACTCTTTCTCATCTTATCTCTGTTTCTCATGCACTGAGTGTTGATTTTGAAGAAGGATTCATTTACAGTATTAGAGAACCATTAAGGAGCCATATAAAAGCATCAAGAAGTACCATGTCATGGGATCTTTAATAAATCACCTGTAAATATAATTTTTTTATTCTGAATTACACACAAGGTCAATTTCAAGAATTCACAAAAAGATGTTTTTTTTTCAGCTTTTCTGCATTTGGGTTTGGCGCCGGGTCTGGCCCATGTTAGGTCTATTATGACCTGCAAATAATAGAGTTTTTATCTTTACACAAGTGGCGAGCATCATAAACAGGAAACAGCTGTTGCTAGTTGCAAGGACTATTATGAATTCTGGGTTTTTGTCAGGGATTTTTCCTAATAAACATCAACAAAAGGGAACAAATGAGAAAACAGACACAGAAGTATTATACTCGTTAACGAGGGAGGATGAGGTGTAGCATTTGTTAAGCAGAGCCGCCTCTGCCTCCTTCCAGGCCACACACTCAAATCTCAAAGAACACCTCCTCGTTGCTTCCTTTTATTTAGAATCACATAGTAACGGAAAATTCCCAGTTTCAAAGCACAAAGTCTTCAACAAAGTTAATCTTTACCATACATACATACATCACTACTCAGCAGGTGCTTTGATTATTTGTCTAAGCTAAGTTAATCAGTCTTTGTCCTTTGTCCCATCCTATGGTTTCACAATAGGAGATGAACCAACACAAGAAGAATATAACACTTTGATAATTCATTAAAGACACTATTATACAATT
>JAVJIX010000275.1:827500-830000 GCA_036785185.1 Paratrypauchen microcephalus | reverse complement strand
AAAGCCATCGCAGTATACTGCCAGATATCTGTGTTGTGTTTTTAGTAGCCATCACCCGTAAGTAGTTGGACTACAGCGCCACATAGCGTTGCGGAGCGTGCCAGGTCGCTGACCTGAATCTGATTGCGCGACATGCATGTGCACTCGGATTGGACGACAGACCACCCGCCGAGCAAGTGTGAAAAAACCAACCCAATTCTGATCCAATCCTACCATGTGCACGCAGTCACTGAAGCTTGACGTGTTTAGTGGAAAGTAACTAATTAATACTCATTACAAGATAGTGCTTTAGTCAATTAATTGGTTGCTGGAATCTTAGTTGACCAAAATGTTATCTCGATTATAGGGATTTGTATGGCACAACAGGAGAAAGGAGAAGGTGAAGAAGCTTTGTGCTACAATTTTGTATGAAAAGCGCCTTATAAATGTTTGATTGATTGATTGAAGAAGCTGAAAATTTAGTATTTTATTTTGTAGTGTTGTATACATGAATACAATACATTGTACTTACGTCTGTAATACTATTTTCTGCATAAATAGTAGTTTTTGCATGAACTCCCCCTGCAGGTGTAGTGTAGTGAGTGCATTTTGGGTCAGATACATAAGCCGTGTCCCAATTCTCAGTGTGCACAGTTCAGTGTGGTTTGTGCACTTAAAATGCACCCTGAAAACCGCAGACGTTTCCATGGAAATTGGGGCGTGAACCAACTGTGCATCCATGCACACTTCACATACTCATCTACAGTGGTACCTCACCTTACGAAATTAATTCGTTCCAGAAGTGGTTTCGTAACGTGAATTTTTCGTAAGTTGAGTAGCTATTTCAATGGAAAAAGCCTGATTTGTTCCAAGGCCCCGATTCAAGTTTTTTTTTTAATAGTGTAACTTTTTTTATAGTGTAACACTGTGTTTTGCGTAGAGACTGTAGACCAAGGTCTAAACCTGGACTAAACCAGGTCTAGACCAAGGTCTAAACCAGGACTAAACCAGGACTAAACCAGGACTAGACCAGGACTAGACCAGGTGGATTAAAGCGCCGCGCGCGGGTCTATTTCCTGGTTTCGTTTCGAGTCACGGCTGAGGCGAGCAGCGAGGGGGACCACACGCAGTCTGAGCGCATGAACGAGACCCGTGCTCAAACCGTGCCTCCTCTAGACCTCCTCTAGACCAGGTCTAGACCACCGCGGCTCTTGCATGCGTTCGTTCATGCGCTCAGACTGCGTGCGGTCCCCCTCGCTGCTCGCCTCAGCCGTGATTCGAAACGAAACCAGGAAATAGACCCGCGCGCGGCGCTTTAATCCACCTGGTCTAGTCCTGGTTTAGTCCTGGTTTAGACCTGATTAGTCCTAGTTTAGTCCTGGTTTAGTCCTGGTCCAGTCCTGGTTTAGTCCAGGTTTAGTCCAGGTTTAGTCCTGGTCCAGTCCTGGTTTAGTCCAGGTCTAGACCTGCTGGCAGCCCTGCGCCGGGTCATGCTGCGCTATCACACGTGTCAGAGCGCAGTCTTCTCCCCCCTCCCCCTTCCCCCCACACTTCACTATTAATAATTTTGTTGAAAATCTATGAAAGTTTGAGTGTTTAAACGAGAGACAAATGTGAGAAAAGTTTAAATCCAGTCTGAGAAAAGCGTATAATGTGTGTGGCTGAGCGCGCATTATTTGAATTATTGAGATTTCGCGTTTCGTAACTTGAATTTTCTTTCGTATCTAGAGACCAAAATTTAACGTGAAGGCGTTTCGTAACTTGGGATTTTCGTTTGTTGGGTCTTTCGTAAGGTGAGGTACCACTGTATCCCAGCATGCACCGCGCGCTACTTCTTCTACGGGAGAAAATGGAATTGGCGGTCCTTAAAACCACACTCAGAACTGTGCACACTGAGAATTGGGACACGGCTATAGAGATATGTGGTAGCTTTGAGAGTTTTGGCCACACCCCCTGATTCTAGGACAATAAAAGGCTTGATTAGATGCAGACAGCACGCAGCAGTCACAGCCACTTTGATGGCGTTGGCGTCATATTTTGATATAGTATGATATAGGCCTGTCATGTGTCTGCATGGGCCCGCCTCATGCCCAAAGCAAACACGAGCCCACAGCACTGTCAACACCTCCCACAATGCACTAGGGCTGAGCCAAGAGTTCAAGGAAAGAGAAAACAGGAGTGTGAGAAGGAGGAGAAGAGTCAACAGAACATCCAAATTAATGTGTGGAGAATTTCAGATGGGCTAGAAAAATGCAAGCTAAAGTGACATCATGTAACTTTTCTGTTGGAGGGTCCGTAACTTGTTTGTCTCCATGGAGACGTTATGGAGATGGAGATGTTGTTATGTTCCACAGGATATTGTTCAAACACTGAGAATTCCAGATGCCACAGTCGGGTGGTAGTGGCAAAACTGTTGTTGTGTCCTTAAGCAAGACACTTTACACATTGCCTAGTATGAATATAGTGTGTGTGTGTGTGTGTGTGTGTGCGTGTGTGTGTGTGTGTGTGTGTGTGTGTGTGT
>JAVJIX010000275.1:800000-815000 GCA_036785185.1 Paratrypauchen microcephalus | reverse complement strand
TCTAATAACAATTGCAACACACAAATCAGTGTCTTGTTCAAGGATACTATTAAAGGAAAATTAACGTGTTTTTTTTACAATCTGAGCCTTCTTTCGGCAATAAAACAAGTAGTTTTACTCACCCATAGCAGTTTGGTGTCACTTGGAGCAGTTTTGTAGAAGTTATGTTGTTGCCGTTCTGTTCTACTAATGATCCCGTATCCGTTAGCGTGAGTGCTCGGGGCATTACTTTGCGGTCTCCAAATAACACAAACTTTAGCACTTTTCAAATCACAGAAGATCGCTGTGTCAGCGTAGACTTTTAGTGGATTCCAAAACGGCCTGAAACCCGATATCGCAACAGAAAAGTAAAGTTCAGAGCGGTGTTAGCTTCTTTCGGACTAGCGGTGTTTACAAAACAGCTGAGTTCACGCATGCGCACTGTCCTCTCTGATGACGTCATCAAATGAAACTATAGCTGCATATCGGGTTTCAGGACGTTTTGGAATCCACTAAAAGTCTACGCTGACACAGCGATCTTCTGTGATTTGAAAAGTGCTAAAGTTTGTGTTATTTGGAGACCGCAAAGTAATGCCCCGAGCACTCACGCTAACGGATACGGGATCATTAGTAGAACAGAACGGCTACAACATAACTTCTAAGAAACTGCTCCAGTTGACACCAAACTGCTATGGGTGAGTAAAACTACTTGTTTTATTGCCGAAAGAAGGCTCAGATTGTAAAAAAACGTTACTTTTCCTTTAATAGTACATACAATAATAGGACCTTGGATGTTAAGGGAACCTAACTACTACTTCACATGTTGAAACTGCTGTGTTTAACTCATTCACTGCCGGCCTGTTTTCAGAATGTCAACCCCAGACTGCCAGAACTTTTAGACCATTTTCACTGATTTTCCAAGACTCACAGAATATTGAGTTCTTTGACTATATAGACATGGCACACATCAAAATAAAGTGTAGACTCTCTTCTTTCACCTAGAAATTTTTGTTTCTAACCTTTTCGGTTCTCAAGTAATTGATGGTAGAACATAGGGAAGTTTCAGCAAAAACACAGTTTTCTGACCAAAATTGGAGAAAACAAGCATTTTCTACAAAGAGTCATTTCGAGCAGATCGGTGATTTTGACGTCAATATTTATTGATTTAGTGACACCTCAAACATCTAAAATAACAGAAAGAGATTTTTGATGACAAAGTACATTTTTTATTTACTAATATAAGAATATAAGGCTCTGTGAATCCTTCAACTCAATAGTGCCAAGAGATGTTTACAGGATATAATAATATCTTTTCATATAAAATAGAACTTTGTCACTTCACAACAATATTGAGGCTCAGAGTACAGACACACACACACACACACATGCACCTACATACACATGCACACACACACACACACACACACACACATATACGTATATGTACATACACACAAGCCCATGCATAAACCTTTACACACACACACAGCTACACACAGCGCGCACACACACACGCACCTACATACACATGCACACACACATATACTGTACGTATATGTACATACACACAAGCCCATGCATAAACCTTTACACACACACAGCTACACACAGCACGTACACACGCGCGCGTACACACATATAAACTTAATTCTTCTCATCTCGTGCCTCTTTGGAGAGCAGAATCCAAGTCAGTAAACTTCTTTGGCACTGTCGTAATTCTGATCAGAGATCCTGCTCCGCGCAGCACGATCAGGACACGCCCCCTGCCTCAGCCAGAGCAGATCTCTGCCCCGACATCGCTGCGTGTCTCTGTGATCCTCTGATCCGGGATCTTGGGTCCCAAAAGCGATCAAACCGCTCCGTAGGCGCTGATCAACAGTTATCTGCTTTTCCGGGTTCACTCGCCTCACCATCTTGCTCCACTCGCCTCCACTCGCACTCCACAGTACACACACACTACACTCCTCTCCTCTCCCGCCTCTCCGATCGGCAGATAATGATACAAGATCGCCACCTACAGGTTGGGAAGTGTGAATTACACCTTCAAAGCTGCTCCAGGTCGTATCCTAGCAACCCCCGCTGAAAAACGTCCTTGACGAGTTTATTTGTCACGGCACTCAACGTTCGGATTCAACATGACGAGAAAACTCGTCACCGGCAGTCAATGAGTTAATGATATCTATAAATTGAATTGTGAGATCAGTGCTAGTACATCACCGTGGGCGTGGACTGGTGGTGGTGAAAACTGGGTCGATCGGCAAAATGGCGTTTTGAATATAAGCGATTAAAATGACTCAAACATGCAATAATCACTCCAAATACAACTTCAGAGAGTAAATGGTGATGGGAATATGACATAGTTAAAAGCTCTGAAAAGCTCTGAAAATCCATTTTGCCGGAATAGCCAGTCTAACCCGGTCTGACCCGGGAGAATGGAGGGGAATGATACGGTTAAGCCGTTTCAGAGCCTCCTTCAGGATGTCAGGGGGACGGGGGATTAGCCACTTAAGAGCCCCAGATCAGAGGCAGCACTAAGCTAGAGTGACACAGGGGCCACCAGAGAGAGAGAAGGGGGAGAGAAGAGAGAGAGAGAGGGGGGGCAAAGGGAAAAATGGACAGAGACAGAGGAGGGAGAGAGGGGAGAGAAGGAAGTTGAGAGAGACAGAGGGGGGAGGATAGAGAGTCAGAGACAAGAGAAAAAATAGTAATAAGTAAGAGACAAGGGAAGGATCGGGGGAGAGAGGCAGGGAAGAAAAGGGGGAGGGAGTAGAAGAAGAGAAAGAAGAGAGTATAGAGAGGGGGGGGGGGGTAGAGCAGGGGAGAAAGACGGAGGTAGAGTCACCTGGCCAGTGAGAGCCACACTCTTTGTCAAAACTTTACAAAGCCGTGATTGACAGGTGGATTAATCAGTCAGAGAGACACATGTTCCATTCATATCAAAACAAACATGGCTGCTGTATGGTCTGGTTACGGACCCTTCTAGATTCAAACAGAAGACGAAAGACGAGAAAAGGAGGAAGAGAGGGAGGGAGAAGGAGGAGAGAGTGAGAAAGAGGGACAGAGATTAAGAGAATAGAAAGAAGGGAAGAAGCAAGGTAGGGAAGGGTCCTTGTTCATAGGGTCTGTGTTTGGTGTAACCTTGCGCAGATGGATTCTCACAATATTTGAGGATCCATCTTGAGGTGCTCCCTCAGTGGTAGGCCCAATCACAGGGATTCTTTTACAGGGGGAGGGGTTTCGGGCAACATGACGACAACCACCACCAAACACCAGGCCTACACAGAGCAAAACAAACATCGGATGGTGATGGGGGTTTATAACACCCTTAATGCACCAATTTGTATCGCAAAAACAGCTAAAATGGTTTATAGACATGTTCCCTCTCCAGCCTGACACTTGTTTTGGTTTTAAAGGAAAAGTAACGTTTTTTTTTGCAATCTGAGCCTTCTTTCGGCAATAAAACAAGTAGTTTTACTCACCCATAGCAGTTTGGTGTCATTTTGAGCAGTTTCGAAGAAGTTATGTTGTAGCGTATCCGTTAACTTGAGTGCTCGGGGCACTTATTTGCAGTCTCCAAATAACACAAACTTTTCACTTTTCAAAGCACTTTTCAAATCATAGAAGCTCGATGTCTTAGTCTACGATTTCGTTTGGTCAAAAGTGGCCTGTAATCCGAGATTTAGCCATAGTTTTGAGTAGATGAGGAGGCCAGTGCGCATGTGCGGAGTGTGCTCTCAGCTCCCGGGACCCAAACATGAAACGCAAAGCTGTAAACTATGGATAAATCTCGGATTACAGGCCACTTTTGACTCAAACGAAATCGTAGACTAAGACATCGGGCTTCTATGATTTGAAAAGTGCTAAAGTTTGTGTTATTTGGAGCCCGCACGGGGCATATTACATGCTCGGGGAATATATTATATGCCCCGAGCTATGGCTATAAGTCGCGCTAGGCTAACGCAAATCTAAAACATCTCTGGAAGTGCTCCATATGACACCAAAGTGCTATGGGTGAGTAAAACAACTTGTTTTATTACCGAAATAAGGCTCAAATTGTAAAAAAAAAGTTACTTTTCCTTTAAGTTGGATACGCCATTTGACAGGTTTGCCGTGATTGGCTAAAAAGAAACTATGGCGAGTGGGAACTTCAAGGTGGTTTGCTCAATCAGCTGCAATTCTGC
Organism: Paratrypauchen microcephalus; assembly: GCA_036785185.1. Taxonomy (NCBI): domain Eukaryota; kingdom Metazoa; phylum Chordata; class Actinopteri; order Gobiiformes; family Gobiidae; genus Paratrypauchen; species Paratrypauchen microcephalus. The sequence continues at coordinate 810,840 of JAVJIX010000275.1, read as the reverse complement.
TGTAAGTCCTTCCTTTTTCTAAACGCTTTCAGCCAGAGCCATTCCAGATGGAAAAAATCTAGAAGTCAATTCAGAGTGATACACAAATCAGTCTGGGGTGAGCCGTGTTATGTTATTATGTAAGAAAGTGTTTATTTATATGGCACTTTTCACAGACATATGTCACAAACAGGCTCTATATGAGAATATGCAAACTCAGCACGGAGCCTGGCCTCTCTACAGGTGTTCACCTGCTAAGTAACATGCGTGGTTACAGGAAGGGCATCCAGCACAAAATCTGTGACTGGGGCAGAGTGCTGGCCATGAAGTCAAAGGGAGTAGTCTGAACAGATCCATACGCAGCATAAATAAGGCAGTAGCAGGTTTCTCATGCGTGTGGGTATTATGTTACTGGGAGGGGTGGGAAGGAGGTCTGCAGTGGAAGTCCTCCTGAGTGTTCACAGATGGAGCAGATTTGATTGCGTGTAGGTTTGGTGGTCTGGTGTAGGTCTGGTGCAGGTCTGGTGCAGGCCTTGTTTCCATAGGGCTGAGACACTTTACGCGACGCTCTGGCCCATTTGAGGGGTCCCAAGCAGACTACTGAAGGTACCAAGGGCGTCTGACACGAGTAGGACCCAAGACCGGCTTCTGGAGGTGGGGCAAGACACACCTCCACACAGTCATTTGATGACCAGCAGTATACCAATAGCGGTGCACACGAGGCAAAACATAAACAGTGGAAACCTCTCTTTAGTCACCACTGCTTGGGTCTCTTTAGTCACCACAGCTCGTGAGTCACCATCAGTGTGGAGGAGGATGACAGAAATCAGTGTCTTGTGTGGGAGCCTGTTCTGAACACAAACATGGTGCTCATGATGAAGATCTATGCTCATTGTTGTGCTACTGTCCCTCAGTGTTGATGCTTCTTTAGCATTGGTCTTTTGATACCTGTGTGTTATAGACCTGTGTCACGCTCAGAGAGGCCTGAGGCCATCGTCATGGAAACACTCCCTGGGTGGAGGGGTCCCCCATAACGATATAACTCTAGATGGTCTAGGTCTAGTACAGGTCTGGTACATTTCTAGGACTGGGACAGGTCTGGTACAGGTCTAGGACTGGGACAGGTCTGGTACAGTTCTAGGACTGGGACAGGTCTGGTACAGGTCTAGGACTGGGACAGGTCTGGTACAGGTCTAGGACTGGGACAGGTCTGGTACAGGTCTAGGACTGGGACAGGTCTGGTACAGTTCTAGGACTGGGACAGGTCTGGTACTGGTCTAGGACTGGGACAGGTCTAGTATTGGACTAGTACAGGTCTGGTAGTGGTCTAGGACTGGGACAGGTCTGGTACAGTTCTAGGACTGGGACAGGTCTGGTACAGTTCTAGGACTGGGACAGGTCTGGTACTGGTCTAGGACTGGGACAGGTCTGGTTCAGGTCTAGGACTGGGACAGGTCTGGTACAGGTCTAGGACTGGGACAGGTCTGGTACAGTTCTAGGACTGGGACAGGTCTGGTACTGGTCTAGGACTGGGACAGGTCTGGTACTGGTCTAGGACTGGGACAGGTCTGGTTCAGGTCTAGGACTGGGACAGGTCTGGTTCAGGTCTAGGACTGGGACAGGTCTGGTACTGGTCTAGGACTGGGACAGGTCTGGTACTGGTCTAGGACTGGGACAGGTCTGGTACTGGTCTAGGACTGGGACAGGTCTGGTTCAGGTCTAGGACTGGGACAGGTCTGGTACTGGTCTAGGACTGGGACAGGTCTGGTACAGGTCTAGGACTGGGACAGGTCTGGTTCAGGTCTAGGACTGGGACAGGTCTGGTACAGGTCTAGGACTGGGACAGGTCTGGTTCAGGTCTAGGACTGGGACAGGTCTGGTTCAGGTCTAGGACTGGGACAGGTCTGGTTCAGGTCTAGGACTGGGATAGGTCTGGTACTGGTCTAGGATTGGGACAGGTCTGGTTCAGGTCTAGGACTGGGACAGGTCTGGTACAGGTCTAGGACTGGGACAGGTCTGGTTCAGGTCTAGGACTGGGACAGGTCTGGTACAGGTCTAGGACTGGGACAGGTCTGGTACTGGTCTAGGACTGGGACAGGTCTGGTACAGGTCTAGGACTGGGACAGGTCTGGTACAGGTCTAGGACTGGGACAGGTCTGGTACAGGTCTAGGACTGGGACAGGTCTGGTTCAGGTCTAGGACTGGGACAGGTCTGGTACAGGTCTAGGACTGGGACAGGTCTGGTACTGGTCTAGGACTGGGACAGGTCTGGTTCAGGTCTAGGACTGGGACAGGTCTGGTTCAGGTCTAGGACTGGGACAGGTCTGGTGGAGTCACTATATTTAGCATTACACATTTTGCTCTTATTTATTGGAATAGACTTGCTATTTTTCAATAGTCAATCACCGTCTTTACTTCATACATGTTTGTTATTTTACAATTCAAATGAATAATACCACATGTTTTACCTAATCAGAAGAGACAAACACAGAGCTTAGGTGACGCCACTTCATGATGTCATCAGGTGGTGAGCCAGGAAATATTTTCACCTTGTTAAAGGTGTCAGCAGCTATTGTTTTTAGCCTCATGCATGCATGTATAGTACTCGTGTGTATAGTACTTGTGTGTATGGTACTCATGTGTATAGTACTTGTGTGTATATACTATACGTACATGTATAGTATGTGTGTGTATAGCGCATGTGTGTATAGTACATGTTTGTATAGTACTGGTGTGTATAGTACTTGTGTGTGTATGGTACTCATGTGTATAGTACTTGTGTGTATATACTATACGTACATGTATAGTATGTGTGTGTATTATGCGTGTGTATAGTACATGTGTGTATAGTACGTGTGTGTGTTTGGTGGAGAGGGGTGCAGGGGGGGTGCAGCTTGTTTTACCCCCACCCGCGGGTGCTGTGAGGCCGTATCTCGGCGCTGCACACTGCTCGGCGTAGCCCGCGCAGCTGTGAGGATCTGAGCGCAGTAATCTAATCTGTTTGCACGGCTCAGGGGGGGCTTATCGCACGTGTACAGTCCAAACATGAGACAGGCCCGCGGGGAGGGAGGGGGCACCAGGAGGTAGAAGCCAATTCCAGCTGAGCTCTGTGCACACGGCTCGAACTGGCCTACATTTTTTGGTGTCACAAAGTTCATGTCATAAAAAACAAAGAGAATCTGAATTGCCTTTAGTCTGCACTTTGACAGTTTGGTGTAGGTTGTGTTGATGAAGAGACAAAGCTACTGACTTACGTTTGCTAGTTTGGCTGCATAGGACACAGATCCAAACTACATAGGACACAGATCCAAACTGCATAGGACACAGATCCAAACTGCATAGGACACAGATCCAAACTACATAGGACACAGATCCAAACTACATAGGACACAGATTCAAACTACATAGGACACAGATCCAAACTACATAGGACACAGATTCAAACTACATAGGACACAGATCCAAACTACATAGGACACAGATCCAAACTACATAGGACACAGATCCAAACTACATAGGACACAGATTCAAACTACATAGGACACAGATCCAAACTACATAGGACACAGATTCAAACTACATAGGACACAGATCCAAACTACATAGGACACAGATTCAAACTACATAGGACACAGATTCAAACTACATAGGACATAGATCCAAACTACATAGGACACAGATCCAAACTCTGTGCACTTTTCTTTTCTTAGCTCCGCTCGTCTTTACAGGAGGCTGAGGGGTTAAACACCGCACCACCTAGTGCGCTAGCTACTGGAAAACGCCAGAATTGCAGGGAAATTAAAACATTAACAAGGTTTATTAATATAATTTCTTCAAATTTGACGGGCCGGATTAAGAAGCTGCCCCCGAAGTGGCCCCCGGGCTGTAGTTTGCCCATGCCTGGTCTAGGGCCAGTCTGTATAGGGTCTAGGGCCAGTCTGTATAGGGTCTAGGGCCAGTCTGTATAGGGTCTAGGGGCCAGTCTGTATAGGGTCTAGGGCCAGTCTGTATAGGGTCTAGGGGCCAGTCTGTATAGGGTCTAGGGGCCAGTCTGTATAGGGTCTAGGGGCCAGTCTGTATAGGGTCTAGGGCCAGTCAGTATAGGGTCTAGGGCCAGTCTGTATAGGGTCTAGGGCCAGTCAGTATAGGGTCTAGGGCCAGTCAGTATAGGGTCTAGGGCCAGTCTGTATAGGGTCTAGGGCCAGTCTGTATAGGGTCTAGGGCCAGTCTGTATAGGGTCTAGGGGCCAGTCTGTATAGGGTCTAGGGCCAGTCTGTATAGGGTCTAGGGCCAGTCTGTATAGGGTCTAGGGCCAGTCTGTATAGGGTCTAGGGCCAGTCTGTATAGGGTCTAGGGCCAGTCTGTATAGGGTCTAGGGCCAGTCTGTATAGGGTCTAGGGCCAGTCAGTATAGGGTCTAGGGCCAGTCTGTATAGGGTCTAGGGCCAGTCTGTATAGGGTCTAGGGCCAGTCAGTAGAGCCATAAACCCACATGCTGTTTAGCACTTTGTATTGGATATTGAACTTGTAGATGAATCAGACCCAACTGCTGCCCACTGAAAACATGTTAAAGATTTATACAGCCCACTTTCTGAAGATATATTTTTTATGGTTTATTTATCATTTATCAGTGCTTTTTGTACCAGTGGAAAGAGCAGAGCATCTCACTCACATCAGGGGAGAGTTCTGTCCTCAAAAAGCGTCCCACTAACACAGATCTGATCTAACCCCCACTTATGTTATACTCTGGATATGGTATAGTACAGGTCACAAAATGGACTCATGTCAGAACATACCTGGAGTGTTTTCTTTGAGTAACCCTTTATTATTAGTTTGTCTACATCTCCAACACTCAGAATGCACTGTTCCACCTTGTGATGTCATGAAACGTTGTTTTATGTTAACAGCTCCTTTTACTGTTAGCTCAGTAAAGATTGGCAATTCCAGAGCTGAAATCATCCACATAATTCTAGTGAAGGTGTATGGAGTTTAAAAACACAGTGGAGCACTTCCTGTAGGTTCAAGAGGGGGTATTAGCTACTAACACATAACATATTTAGATCACCATGTTACTTTTTATCGTGTTGAAACATTAATTAAATCAGATGTTCCGTCCCAACAGTTACTCTTACTTCAGTAGTACTTTTCCCAAATACACTCAACAAAAATATAAACGCAACACTTTTGTTTTTGCTCCCATTTTTCCTGAGATGGACCCAAAGATCCAAAATTCACTCCAGATACACAACACTACCATTTCTCTCAAACATTGTTCACAAATCTGTCCAAATGTGTGACAGCGAGCACCTCTGCCCCGCCGAGACAATCCACCCCACCTCACAGGTGAGCCACATCAAGATGCCGATCCGACATCATGACCAGTGCACAGGTGCGCCCCAGACTGCCCACAATAAAAGGCCACCCCGAAATGTGCATTTTTTTGTTTTGCTTTATTGGGGGTCTGGGGACTCAGAACCAGTCAGTATCTGGTGTGACCACCATTTGCCTCATGCAGTGCAACACATCTTCTTCACATAGAGTTTATCAGATTGTCAGTTGTGGCCTGTGGAATGTTGGTCCACTCCTCTTCAAAGGCTGTTATGGACGAAGAACACAGGTGCATTTTATTGATGGCATTTTGAATGCACAGAGATACCGTGATGAGATCCTGAGGCCCCATTGTTGTGCCATACATCCATGAACATCACCTCATGTTTCAGCAAGATAATGCACGGCCCCATGTTGCAAGGATCTGTACACAATTCTTGGAAGCTGAAAATGTCCCAGTTCTTGCATGGCCAGCATACTCACCGGACATGTCACCCATTGAGCATGTTTGGGATGTGCTTGACCGGCGTATACGACAGCGTGTACCAGCTCCCACTAATATCCAGCAACTTCACACAGCCATTGAAGAAATGGTAGTGTTGTGTATCTGGAGTGAATTTTGGATCTTTGGGTCCATCTCAGGAAAAATGGGAGCAAAAACAAAAGTGTTGCGTTTATATTTTTGTTGAGTATATATTTGACTCTTGTCTGTCGTCTAGAGGAGTATCTTTGTTAGCCCACAGAGGCTGGTGTAGGCTGTGTGCTGCTGTCAGTAAGTGTGTTCATTAAATCGGCATTAGCCCACAGTAACCCAGCCCCTTGGTACATACAGTATATCACAGTCTATCTGGGATCACACACAGGGCCCGTAACACTGGCCCCTGTGTGCTGCGGCCCCTCAGCGGGAGATAAGGAGCCCCTGTGACATTTTCATATCTCACACAGGCTGTATTCAGACTCAGGTTCAGAGCCATGCACAAGTGGTGACTTCATTTGACCCCATGCCCTGAGGTCATGGAGACTGATGTGCTCATTGGGTGCAGAGCGGAGCAGAGGGACGTGCCGATCTGATGTTGGTATCAGATATTGGTGCAAATCCTGAAAAATGTGTTGGATCAGAACTACAGCAAACTCTGTCCTGGTCGTAGTCAGCCCAGAAAGTCTCTCCCGCTCTTGACGGGTTGCCTGCGTGTGATCCCGGCTCCCACAGATGAGCTTGGGCAAGACACTTAACCCCACCTCGCCCCCGGTGTCTGCGGACACTGGTAGCCCCCATGGCAGAAGTGTATCAAGGCCGGTTGTGACGTGGGCCGTCCTCCTGTGGACCCACCACCTGCCTGAGGATTCATGAGGGCTGGTGCATTATGTTCTGGGCAGCAGATCTGCTTGGACTGCTGCTCCTGCGACCCAGAAATGGAAAAGCAGAAGAAGAAGATAGATGGATGGATTATTCTGTAGTTACTTGAGGGATAAATAACTGCTCCATAACACATTTGGATCCATTTTGTCTTTTTGTTTTCAGCACTGGTATTGGTTTATCAAGCAGATGATTGGCCGATATAATTCAGTCTGAAAAAGACTTAATAAGCTGGTCAGGAGGGCCAGCTCTGTCCTGGGCTGTCCTCTGGACTCTGTAGAGGAGGTGGCTGAGAGGAGGGTGCTGGACAAACTTACGTCCATCATGGTGGACACCTCTGACCCTCTGCACCGGACTGTAGAGGAGCTGAGCAGCTCCTTCAGCAGCCGACTGAGGCACCCCCAGTGCAAGAAGGAGCGCTACCGCAGATCCTTCATCCCCACCGCCATCAGACTGTACAACTCCACTGTAGAGTCCAGACGTGCAATATTTTCTATACTCTCTTTTTACTTATTTTTATTACTATTTGTCTGCATGCACTTTCTGTTCAAACTTTCTTTTGCACTAAACTGCCTGGAGCTAATGTGGCAAGTGAATTTCTCCAGTGTGAGATCAATAAAGTCTTATCTTATCTTAAATATGCAGTGGGGCGGAGTGTGGAGTCTCCCATTTATAACTCTATCCTCAAACCTAAATCAAAACAAACAAAGAAAACAGTAGGGCAGCAGGTCAGGTCCAGAGGTGTGAAAACACCCATTATGGTCCTGAATGGTTCTGCCCCACACTCAACTCTCAGTGCAGATCTAACAGGCCCACCTAACTAACACAAACTGTAAACAAATAGGTGTGATAGTCTCAGAGTAATTTCATTGTATTTAGCTCCTCCCTTCAGGCAGATATAGGCAGTGTCCACCAGCGTCTGACCAGAACTGAAGAAGCAGCTGCGAAACGCATTCAACCAAATAAACTTTTGTCCAGTTAACAAATTGAATTTCTCCTTTTGCCATAGATTCTACCTGGACGACTGAGGGATTCTACACACATAAATAGACATAGTTAAAGGTCCCATGGCATGAAATTTTCACTTTCTGAGGTTTTTGAACGTTAATGTGAGCTCCCCTACCCTGTTTAGCCCCCCCCCCCCATGGTTAAAAGTTGAGAAATGTCTAAACTGAGCATTTGTGATCCTTTTCTGCATTAGAAAAAATCAGAGCTCAAACGGGCGAGTTTGAACAAGGAAAGTTATTGACGTCAGATCGAAAAAAGAAATGCAAATGCAGTTCCACCCCCGTTTGTCTGTACTCAGCGTCTCTGTAAATCACGCCCAGAGAGTTTGGACTGCGAATGCGCTAGGCAATGCGAAATGCGTTTTTTTATTTGCCTGGAGGCACGTCCGAGTGTTTCTAGGCTTGGAAGTCCTTTATCTGAGCCTCTGGACCTTTGAACAGCAGTGGTTTAATTTTATTTTCTGTGGAAATGTGTTTATTTTTCAGTGGAACGCTTCTCATCTCTTCCCCCCCACCGTGCAAAAACACGGAAATGGATCAGCTGTGGGCTCAGAGCGAGAGCGGAGCGTTTGGCCACGCCCCCACCCTCTACTATAGGCCAGCTCTTTTCTCCTCATTTGCATTCAAGCAACAACGCCCAGAATAAAGTGTTTGAGAGAGATATTTATGACTCTTTCTCATCTTATCTCTGTTTCTCATGCACTGAGTGTTGATTTTGAAGAAGGATTCATTTACAGTATTAGGGAACCATTAAGGAGACATATAAAAGCATCAAGAAGTACCATGTCATGGGACCTTTAACGTGCTAGCTGTCGTGTTCCAAATAGGAATTTTTCATGTGGGCACTTCCGGCTCACTCTGACCTTGGCTTCCATTGACTTACATTAGAAGGAAGTCTGGGAGTCCCTGCTTAGACCCAGCCCCTGATAAGCAGAAGAAAATGGATGGATGTTCATATTAACCTGCACTACATGATCCTGGTGTTTATTTTCGCCATTTTGTCCATTTAAAGATCCCATGACATGGTACTTCTTGATGCTTTTATATGGCTCCTTAATGGTTCCCTAATACTGTAAATGAATCCTTCTTCAAAATCAACACTCAGTGCATGAGAAACAGAGATAAGATGAGAAAGAGTAATTTTTCTCTCTCTGAACAGGCCATTATGGGCGTTGTTGCTTGAATGCAAATGAGAAGAACAGAGCTGGCCTATAGTAGAGGGTGGGGACGTGGCCAAACTCTCCGCTCTCAGCTGATCCATTTCCGCGTTTTTGCACGGAGAAGAGATGAGAAGCGTTCCATTGAAAAATAAACACATTTCCACAGAAAATAAAATTAAACCACTGCTGTTCAAAGGTCCAGAGGCTCAGATAAAGGACTTCCGAGCCTAGAAACACTCGGACGTGCCTCCAGGCAAATAAAAAAACGCATTTCGCATTGCCTAGCGCATTCGCGGTCCAAACTCTCTGGGCGTGATTTACAGAGACGCTGAGTTCAGACAGACGGGGGTGGAACTGCATTTGCATTTCTTTTTTCGAGCTGACGTCAATAAGGTGCCTTGTTCAAACTCGCCCGTTTGAGCTCTGATTTTTTCTAACGCAGAAAAGGATCGCAAATGCTCAGTTTAGACATTTCTCAACTTTTAACCATGGGGGGGATAAACAGGGTAGGGGAGCTCACATTAACGTTCAAAAACCTCAGAAAGTGAAAATTTCATGCCATGGGACCTTTAAAAAATTCTATTCATAATATAGAGCCTGGCTCCAAATTCGCCCGTGTAACCACTAGCATGCTGAGCTTCATTTGACTGGAGCTGAACGCTGTGGGTGACATCACACTTAGAGCACTTGTGTACACAGTGTATGGTGCATTTAGAGATGATGCAGGTGCCTCATGTTTAAACTCTTCAGAGCCACACGTTACGGTCTGTGAGTTTATTCTCGGCTCATTTAAGTACACTGTCTGCCATGTTCAAATTCTCATTTTAATCACCACACTAGAGGATAAGGAGGAGCGCTGTAGTCCATTTGTGGGTGCTGTAGTCTTTTATTAAACAGCTGTAGGGTCACATGACTGCTCTGTTGTTCCCATCGCTGGTTAAGAAGCTGCTCCTCCTTCTACATCTAGGACTCTTATGGTTGACCTTGTGACGGAAAGCCAAAGAGGAGTTAGGGACGAGGACCTAGGAGCTGAATTATCTGCAGCAAGCCCTCCCTGCTCCTCCCTGCTCCTCTTTTCCCTGCTCCTCTTTTCCCTGCTCCTCCCTGCTCCTCCCTGCTCCTCCCTGCTCCTCCCTGCTCCTCTTTTCCCTGCTCCTCCCTGCTCCTCCCTGCTCCTCTTTTCCCTGCTCCTCCCTGCTCCTCTTTTCCCTGCTCCTCTTTTCCCTGCTCCTCCCTGCTCCTCTTTTCCCTGCTCCTCCCTACTCCTCCCTGCTCCTCCCTGCTCCTCCCTGCTCCTCCCTGCTCCTCTTTTCCCTGCTCCTCTTTTCCCTGCTCCTCCCTGCTCCTCTTTTCCCTGCTCCTCCCTACTCCTCCCTGCTCCTCCCTGCTCCTCCCTGCTCCTCTTTTCCCTGCTCCTCCCTGCTCCTCCCTGCTCCTCCCTGCTCCCTGCCCTCCCCTCGGCTCCTCTCTGATGGGTAAAACATGTCTGTGGTCTTGTTGCTCTTGTGGTCTCAGGTCCATAAAGTGCCTCTGCAGCAGACCACATGACCACAGCAGACAGACTGTGCTGGTGACCTCATGGACCTCCTCTGCACCTCCCCTCCTCTGCTCCCTCACCTCTTCTTTGCTCCCTTCCCCATCCTCTGCTCTCTTTCTTCCCTCCTCTGCTCTTTCTCTCCTCCTCTGCTCTCTCACCCCTCCTTTGCTCTCTCTCCCTCCTTTGCGCTCTCTCCCCTCCTTTGCTCTCTCTCCCCTCCTTTGCTCTCTCTCCCTTTCCTCTGCTCCCTCTTCTCTTTTTTGCTCCCTTCCCCATCCTCTGCTCTCTTTCTCCCCTCCTCTGCTCTCTTTCTCTTCTCCTCTGCTCTCTCTCTCCTCCTCTGCTCCCCCTTGCTCCCTCTCTCCTCCTTTGCTCTCTCTCCCCTCCTTTGCTCTCTCTCCCTTTCCTCTGCTCCCTCTCTCTCTTCTTTGCTCCCTTTCCCTTCTGCTCTGTCTCTCTCTCTCTCTCTGTCC
>JAVJIX010000275.1:377500-795000 GCA_036785185.1 Paratrypauchen microcephalus | reverse complement strand
GACTTCCGAGCCTAGAAACACTCGGACGTGCCTCCAGGCAAATAAAAAAACGCATTTCACATTGCCTAGCGCATTCGCGGTCCAAACTCTCTGGGCGTGATTTACAGAGACGCTGAGTAGAGACAGATGGGGGTGGAACTGCATTTGCATTTCTTTTTTCGATCTGACGTCAATAAGTTTCCTTGTTCAAAATCGCCCGTTTGAGCTCTGATTTTTTGTAACGCAGAAAAGGATCGCAAATGCTCAGTTTAGACATTTCACAACTTTTAACCATGGGGGGGGCTAAACAGGGTAGGGGAGCTCACATTAATGTTCAAAAACCTCAGAAAGTGAAAATTTCATGCCATGGGACCTTTAAGATGCACCAAAATGACTATCCTACATATATAAACTCTTAGATTGTAGCAATGATGTCTTGAATACAGGAGAATAAAGATGACAGGCACAAATCACTCCAAATACAACTTGAGAGGGTCAATGAGAAGGAAACAACTATAACATGGTTAAAAGCTCTTAAAAGTAATTTTTATAGAATGCTTTAACTAGGACTAGACCAGCTCTCAGGTTCTGCTGCCGTGGGTGTAAACACAGTGAGTGGGGCTGGGCTCTGCAGTGTGTGGGCTCTGTGTATGTGCAGGACATGTGGGGTGAGGTCATGTGTCTCTCCTTATGCTCTGCACACTCACTCTGGTTTATGGCTGCTCATTTATGGTGTAACTATTCCACTTTTCTACCTCCCTGTGTTAGCTTTGAATAAGTGACCTGCAGCCAAAACCACTCACACAAAGACTCACACCCACTTACAAAACCAGGCTCCCTCTGATCTGAACGGTCACCATCTAACCCCCAGCACCTGCAGCCAAACATGGGTCAGTGCTAGTGCAGCCTCTGCAGCTCAGGGAGGGGATACTGGAGGTTCTGAGCTTCACATGAGGCCTGTCCAAATACTGAAAATGAGACAAACTTGGATGTTTCTTTCTGCAGGTTAAAGCTCTGGAGACACAGGTCCAGATGTGAGCGTAGAACCTCGAGCACAGGCTACACATCTGACCTGTAACTTAAAGGAAAAGTAACGTTTTTTACAATCTGAGCCTTATTTCGGTAATAAAACAAGTTGTTTTACTCACCCATAGCACTTTGGTGTCATATGGAGCACTTCCAGAGATGTTTTAGATTTGTGATCTCCATAATGTGAGTTCTCGGGGCACATGTTTGCGGTCTCCAAATAACACAAACTTTAGCACTTTTCAAATCATAGAAGCTCAATGTCTTTAGTCTACGATTTCGTTTGGTCAAAAGTGGCCTGTAATCCGAGATTTAGCCATAGTTTTGAGTAGATGAGGAGGACAGTGCGCATGTGTGGACTGTGCTCTCAGCTCCCGGGACCCAAACATGGAACGCAAAGCTGTAAACTATGGATAAATCTCAGATTACAGGCCACTTTTGACTCAAATTAAATCGTAGACTAAGATATTGGGCTTCTATGATTTGAAAAGTGCTAAAGTTTGTGTTATTTGGAGACAGCACGGGGCATATTACATGCTCGGGGAATATATTATATGCCCCGAGCTATGGCTAGAAGTCGCGCTAGGCTAACGCTAATCTAAAACATCTCTGGAAGTGCTCCATATGACACCAAAGTGCTATGCGTGAGTAAAACAACTTGTTTTATTACCGAAATAAGGTTCAGATTGTAAAAAACGTTACTTTTCCTTTAATGGCTTTGGCTTCTTGTTTTAATGGAGATAGATCACTTTAATGCCATACTGTAAAACATTACAGGCTCCATGGAGACAAGAGGGTGAAAAGTGAATGGTGCACAATCATCTCTGTGTCTGTAGTGTTATGACTATGATTAAGAAGAAATTTTTACAAGATATTACGGCCTATTTGCAATACTTTTTGCATAAGATTTATTTAGATTATAATTAATTAGATGAACACATCACAAGAAGTGCTTATACACTATCTTTACTGGAGCAAGACACAAATTCGGGTTAAGGGCCTTCAATATTGTAGTTAAAATCAGAAAACCTCTACTCTGGATTCCTCTTGTGAATTGAAGCCACACATTCCTCCTGTTTGACTTTTGCTGTCACTTCCTTGTACTCTTATCCCACAGGAGATGCACACTTGTGTCATGTAATCTAGAGGCCGTTCCAGCACAGCGCACCAGCCCTCTCCCTCCTTTGTTCTGGGTTAGGAGAAGTCACACACTCGGCCAGCACTTCTCTGAGCATATATCAGACTCATTATGAGCTTAATGAGAAAAGGACTATCGCAGTATATCTTTACACGTTCAAAGAGAAAGAAGGGAGAGGGGAAGAGAGAGTGGGAGAAAGAAAGAGGAGAGGGGGAGACTTGAGAACAGCCCTGTATTGTGCATGCATTCATTTTAGATGGGTTTGTGGCATCTCTTGTTTGTGTCTTTTTGGTGCATCTATCCATTAGCGCCTTGTTGCTAATAGCCAAATTGCTAATCTGCAGTTTGAGTTTTTCATTGTCAGGCCGTTTGATTTAAGTATGTAGGTTTGAAATAATCAGACCCTCCAGGAATTGCGACTTCAACGCAACTTCAGCCAATCCCCGCGAATTCAGGGCGGTGTTGCAATTTTGACCAATCACCGCAACTTTCCCGCAATTTTTACCAATTTTGACCAATCATCGGCGACGTATTGAACTCACGTCGACCAACTTAAGACATAACTGAGATGAGGTGCACGGTGCGTTTGTGTGTGTGTGCGGCAGAGGCGGTGGGTCACGTGAGTGTGGGTGTGTGCACGTACGGAAGTGTGTGCGTGTAAAAGCGCGCGCTCACCTGTCACACAGAGGAGAGAGTCAGGGTTGGGGTGTAGCCGCAAACCATTCATTCATCTTTCACGTTAATCTGTTCATCCTGCTGGTTTTCATGAGTTCATTTCATCCTGCTGCGCTGTCATAGCTGTGTGCGCTCTTTTTGTAATAAATGCACAAAACGCATATCTGGATCTCAGCGTAGCTGTCACCACAGCCTCCTCTTTGCACGTCACAAATCTGTGAGCCATAGGACCCAACCTCATATTCTCGGCGGCTAAAAGGTTTGAGTTTGGAAACCACAACATTCTGCTTTACTTCCGTGTGACAAAACGAAACTGCGGCCGTGTCCCAGTTCCCAGAGCGCACAGCTCAGAGCGCGGCCCGAAGGGGGCTCAGACTGCAGTCAAGGAGGTGCACACTTGCTCAGCCCCGACTGCAGTCCGCGGACCGCTTAACGACTGCGGTCTTCGGACCGCGTGTTAACTGCGCATGGGACAAAAAAGAAGTGGGACAGCAGTCGTCGCGCCGGTGTTCTGTCGAAATGTGTGACGCACATGCCCTTCGGGCCACGCTCCGAACTGTGCACTCTGGGAATTGAGACACGACTTCTAATGGCAAAGAAACATGTCTGCGGCGCCATTTGCCCACAAAAATAACAGCAAAAGACCCAAACAGTTCCCCTCCTAGTAGTAATTTATTTTGGATGTTGGTAAGGTTGTTTTAGGACCATATCTGTGATCTCTGTGTCTTTGTATTATTCTTTGTCAGTAATAACTCAGTATTCAAAATATTACTCAATTTTAATTACAAAAAGCGAAAATCTCAACTATTTATCGCAACTTTCACTTCCTCCCGCAACAAAATCGCAACAAAAACCTTAAAAGCACCGCAACTTTCATCACAACTTTTTGGAAAAGCTCACGCAAATTCAGGCATTTTAGCCCGAAACAATCACAAAAAATGCCCGTGAAATCCTGGGGGGTCTGCTCAATGTCTTAGTCTACATTTTCATTTGAGTCAAAAGTGGCCTGTAATCCGAGATTTATCCATAATTTACAGCTTTGTGTTTCATGTTTGGGTCCCGGGAGCTGAGAGTGAAATAAACTGTGACTGCACATGTGCACTGTCCTCCTCATCTACTCATAACTATGGATAAATCTCGGATTACAGGACCACTTTTGACCACACGAAATCGTAGACTAAGACATTTAGCTTCTATGATTTGAAAAGTGCTAAAGTTTGTGTTATTTGAAGACCGCAAACATGTGCCCCGAGAAGTCACGTTACGGAGATCGCAAATCTACACTGCCTGACAAAAGTATTCGGACGATTGTGTATTTCTGAACTTTCATAAATAATGATAACAAAACATATTGGTAATGACAACAAATCAATTTATTGATATATTAAAGCAAATTTCATCATGTGTAAAGACATATTATTGCAAAAATGGGGACTCATCGCAGTGTAGTTCTAACTCAGGTCTAAACCAGGACTATCCAAAGTGCTATGGGTGAGTAAAACAACTTGTTTTATTACCGAAGTAAGGCTCAAATTGTAAAAAAAAAACGTTAATTCTCCTTTAACTCACTATGCCACAGCGTCGCCCCTCAAACCCCCTCACATAACAGCCTGGAGGAGGAGGAGGTGTGGGCACTGATCCACCTGGACACTCTGCTCTTTGTGCTGCCCAGCCCACAGCATGGTGGTGCAGGACAGGCCTCAGCCGTGGAGTGGATAAGAGGATGGGGCGTTTGAAGTGGAGCTAGGGTTACCAGGGTGGCATCTGAGCCAGAACAGCCACATCCAGACTCAGAGCTGAGGAGCGGTCCTGGGGATGAGCTTCTGTTATAGGTGAAGGTTTTTCTCCAAAATATATGATATTTTCTATTAAAGCAGACCTATTCTGTAAAATGTACTTATCAACCCCAGTTTTCACCGTCACCAGTACACACCCAATGTGATGTACACACTTCCAATGTTATTTTCTTAATTGGTGATACACATTGGAATCAGCAGTGTGAAAAAGAACACTCTGCTCTAGGGTGATGTGGAGCTGTCCACAGGAGGGGCCCACAGGAGGGGCCCACAGGAGGGGCCCACAGGAGGGGCCCACAGCCTGCGGCGCTTTGTTGTGATGTCAGTTCCTCTTGGGCACCACAGTTTTCTAACAGGGAAATCAGCACTCCTGTTTCTTTTATTAAGTGGTTTTAGATCAATATTGTGATTTGAAATGTGCAAATTATAACAGAAAGCCACGGGTGTCATAAATCATAACTAAGTAGCAGATACAAGCATGTTTGTATCATTACGGACTGAGTTTCATGTATACTTCCTTCTGCTTCTCCAGTTTTGTTCATGTTTTTCAAGTGGTTTTAGTTAGGGCTGGGCGGTATACCGATGCATACCGAATACCGTTATTTATTTTTTTTAATGATATGAATTTTTCATGTACCGCAATACAGGTTAGTGTGTGCATACAAAACTTGGGGAACACAGAGCGGTGGAACGTCACACCGGAGCGTCGTGCCGGGGGACTGTTTTGCAGTGGCACGAGAGCGGTGGAAGCATAAGCTGTGTCCCAATTCGAGGGCTGCAGCCTCCGCTGCTTTTTCGGCAGCAATATAAAGACGAAACAAAACAAAAATTATCTAAGACAAAAAATCAAAATCTAAAACTAAAATCTAAGATCTAAAAATCTGAAAGCAGGGAGAGCTTCTCCTAGATTCCGGGGGAGGCTGAGGACATGGAGTCCGAGTGGGCTTTGTTCTCTGCCTCTTTGTTGATGCGGCTGCTTGTAGCGGTTGTAGTGGTCGTAAAGTCTATGGTGCCTGTCATAGTGGCAATCCCAAAACCCGGTGGTGGACACTGGAAGTAAGGGATGCCATCAGGCTGAAGGAGTCTTATAGGGCCTTGGTGGCTCGTGAGACTCCTGAGGCAGCAGGTACTGGTGGGCCAAGCATGCTGCAGCCCAGGTGGTCGCAGAGGCAAAAAGTCGGGCTTGGGAGGAGTTTGGAGAGGCCATGGAGGAGGACTATCAGACAGTCGCAAAGAAATTCTGGCAAACCGTCTGGTGCCTCAGGAGGGCGAAGCAGTGCTTCACCAACACTGTTTACAGTGCAGGTGGAGAGCTGTTGACCTCGAGTGGGGTCAGATGGTGGAAGGAATACTCAATTTCAAGTTTTATGAAATTCATTGTGTTTTATGAAATGCATTGTTTTATGCTATGTTTAATATTTTGTCGTGGTGTGTGTCTCAGGGACTGCAGATAGAAATAACTTGAATAGCTATAGTCTGGTACAAAGCATCTCTTTATTGATTTTGATTAATGCTCCTGTACATGGTCCCTGTCAAATAAATCAATTAAAGAAAGAAAGAATCCCACGTCACGTCTTCTGAGAAGGAAGCAGAGGTTGGGAAATCTGAGGTGGAGTCATTCATCACCCTCGCTGAAGTCACTGAGATGGTTGGCAAGTTCCTCGGTGGCAAGGCTCTGGGGATAGATGAGATCCGTCCAAGTATCTTATGTCTCTCGATGTTGTGGGGCTGTCTTGGCTGACAAGTCTTTGCAACATCGCTTGGCGGTCGGGGACAGCGCCTCTGGACTGGCAGACTGGGGTGGTGGTCCCTCTGTTTAAGAAGGTGGACCGGAGTGTGTGTTCCAACTACTGGGGAATCACACTCCTCAGCCTCCCCTGTAAGGTCTATTCCAGGGTAATGGAGAGGAGAAGCCGACCGATGGTCGAACCTCGGATTCAAGAGGAGCAGTATGGTTTTCATCACGGCCGCAGAACACTGGACCAGCTCTATACTCTCCATCGGGTGCTCGAGGGGTTCACCAACCAGTCCACCTGAGCTTTGTAGATCTGGTGATGGCATTCAACTGTGCCCCGCGTGGAGTTCTGTGGGGAATGCTTTGGGAGTATGATGTCTGGGGCTCTTTACTAAGGGCCTGACCGGAGCAGGAGCTGTGTTTGCATTGCCGGTAGTAAGTCGGACCTGTTTCCGGTGGATGTTGGACTTGGCCAGGGCTGCCCTTTGTCACCGGTTCTGTTCATTATATTTATGGACAGAATTTCGAGGCGCAGTCAGGGGCCGGAGGGGATCCGGTTTGGGAACCACAGGATCTCATCTCTGCTGTTTGCAGATGATGTTGTCCTGATGTCTTTATCGGACCGGAACCTCCAACGTGCACTAGGACGGTTTGCAACCGAGTGCGAAGTGGCTGGGATGAGGATGAACTCCTTCAAATCCAAGGCCATGGTTCTTGATCGGAAAAAGGTGGCTTGCCCTCTCCGGGTGGGTGGAGAGTCCTTGCCTCAAGTGGAGGAGTTCAAGTATCTCGGGGTCTTGTTCACGAGTGAGGGGAGGATGGAGCGTGAGATTGACAGGTGGATCGGTGCAGCGTCGGCAGTGATGTGGTCACTGTACTGAGCCGTTGTGGTGAAGAGGGAGCTGAGCCAAGGCAAAGCTCTCAATTTATCTGTCTATGTTCCTGCCCTCACTTATGGTCATGAGCTCTGGGTAATGACTGAAAGGACAAGATCCTGGATACAAGCGGCCAAAATATGTTTCCTCCGCAGAGTGGCTTGGCACACCCTTAGAGATAGGGTGAGGAGCTCAGTTACACAGGAGGGGCTCAGAGTAGAGCCACTGCTCCTCCATGTCAAGAGGAGCCAGCTGAGGTGGCTCGGGCATCTGTTCCACCTCCCTTGGGAGGTGTTCCGGGCATGTCCCACTGGGAGGAGGCCCCAGGACACATTGGAGAGACTACGTCTCTCGGCTGGCCTGGGTACACCTTCGGGTCTCCCTGGAGGAGCTGGAGGAAATGTCCAGGGTGAAGGAAGT
The DNA here is from genome assembly GCA_036785185.1 of Paratrypauchen microcephalus. Lineage (NCBI taxonomy): Eukaryota > Metazoa > Chordata > Actinopteri > Gobiiformes > Gobiidae > Paratrypauchen > Paratrypauchen microcephalus. The sequence goes on along the minus strand of JAVJIX010000275.1, from coordinate 787,356 downwards.
CTGGAAGTCTCTGCTTAGACTGTCGCCCCCACGACCTGGCCCCGGATAAGCGGAAGAAAATGAATGGAGGGATAGATGAAAGATAAGTCGATACTGTAAGTAACTGTAAGGCCTGACACATTTACATGGCCCCCAGCCCTAACAAGAAGTGACTCCGTTGGATCTGTTTGAGTATGTGTCAGAGTCAGTGTTAGTGTGTAGTTTCCTCACTGTACAGTACTGACACATTTATTGTCATGTTTTTGGAGTAGCTTCCTCACAGCATAAACAGTCTGACAGTGTAGACTTGTGTTCACTGACCTCTGGCTCCTGTGGGCAGAGGCTCTGTCTTTGTCTGACCATAGGGCCTATTCTATATGTGATCATAATACTTCCATCGTGAGCTCAGAGACACACCGGGACACTTCTGCCATGTTACCTAATGTAGTTTCCTCATCACAGACATAGTTGTGTTTTCTTTCACTCACACATGTTTAACCCACAAACCCTGCATATTTAGGCTGAGTTCTGTTCTCAAACTGAAAACACTCCACCTTCCACCTGATGTCATGTAGTAATAAAGCTTCTTCACTCCTTGGTGCAGCAGCAATGGCTGTGGCAATCTCATCTGAACATGTAAAACAACAATATATATTTGAAAAGGCAACAACTCATGGTTATTTTAGTGTACTGAAGAGTAAATCAGTTCACTTGAGTCTAAAAATTGCTGAAAACCTCAAATCTACCACTTGATGACATCACCAGATGGAACAAAGCATTTTGAGTTTTGGAGATGTGGGTAGACTAAACCGGATTAAAGCTCACAATAGTCAAGTTTGCGTAATATAGGACCTTACCTTGCATATTTTTTTGTTTAAAGGGACAGTGTGTAAGATTTTTACCCGTTAATTACCAAAATTGAAGATACCCATTCAAAAATACAGTGTTTTCCAAGCCTTTTCACATCCATCATGAAATCAAAGTATTCTTTTGGACTTAGATATAGTCACATAAAAGGGGGATCTTCCCCATGCAGAGGCAGCCATTTTGAATACGAGAGCCGCAGAAGGACATTTGGGCTCCGCCTTCGCCTTCGGCAAGGCTCGTGGTTTTGGGTAAACAACACAAGCATGCTGCCGGATCAGACGTCGTAATGGATCTAACACGTGTTTTGGACTAAATTGTTTTACTGGATTTTATTCACTGGATCCTTACGGACAAATTGAGACCAAGTTTATGGTGAAATACAGAGTTTGACCTGTCCAGAGCCTTCAAAGGTAAGCTAAGTAACAAACCTCGTTTTGTGCTTTTCCGTATAAAAGCCCCATGTGCTCGGGGAGTGATTGTTGTGCCGGGAAATGAATTGCATAGTCAAAAATATGAGACTGTAAGGTTTCATTTGATGTGTAGATTGTCATGGTACATGATCGGGAATGTGTGCTCTCATGCGAAAAGAAAAAAAAAAACTGTGAATGGGACCGCGTTTTATTTATACCGTAGTTGTCGGTGAGAGCTCGCACAGCGCCGGGTGCGCGAGGGTACGCGAGCTGTCCGCGTTACGGCGCGCCCGGGTGACCCTCGAGGTCTGCCGTAGCCAAAAGAGGAAGTGCATGGTACCTACACCACCTATGCGCCACGAATCCTACACACTGTACGTTTAAATGTAACTTTAAAAAACTAAAACATTTTTTACTCGCACCATATTTCAGATGCATCACACAGTCAATGAAACAACTGCTCAAGTGGTGACAAATTTTGTCACCACTGCCTGACCAGGCCCGAGACTTTATTCAGTCCAGCCCAGGCTGGCTAACCGCTAACCACTAACCGCTAACCCTCTGTGATGTGGAGGGGGGACAGGCGCTGAAGCTAGCCCACTCACGAGGCTCTGGTGTGGGCAGACGCTGTAATGACGGCTGCCTGGTGCCTGGAGCCCGGTCCAAACCTCAGCGCTCTGATCTTTATAGAGACATAAAAGACTGGGAGGAGGAATACAAAGTTTATACAATTTGGGTTATTTCAGAAGACAATAGAAAGTAGTAAATACACACGGAAAATATCATATGTTTTACTGTGGTAGAGTGGTTAGCCTGTCCCCTCGCAATAAGGCGGCTGTGGGTTAGACTCCCTCTCTCTCTGAGTGGCTTGTGCATGTTCTTACTGTGGCAGAGTGGTTATCCTGTGTCTCCTCTCAATGGAGGTTGTGGGTTAGACTTTTCATTTCTGTCCATTCTCGTGAGACATGTCCAAATCATTAGGACAGTTCCAAATGTGTCTCCACTCTCATTTCTGGAAACGATTGCGATATTATGAGTTACAACATGATTGTTCTACATTCTGATGTGCAGATGTCCGATAATGTGTCACTGGGAGCGGGACCACCAGTTGGGAACCACATGGGCCGTTTGCTACCCATGAGCCTCAGCAGGTCTGGTTGACACCCTCCGACCAGAAGAACATGGAGGGACAATGAATTAGATGCAGACCCAGAGGAGCATGTGGAGGCCTCCTGGGGGGTCATGGTGAAACATCTGTTAGATGTGATGTTCTAAAGCAGAGGCAGTAGATCAGAGAGAGGAGCATGTGAAGACAGGAGAAGGCAGACAGATGAGAGGAGGAGAGGGCAGATAGGTGAGTGGAGAGTCTATTGTTCTTCATCTGTCTTAAGCACTACATTCCCTGTGCCTTCACGTCTGATCCAAATGAAAGTTTGTGTCAGGTGTGAAGGCCCCCGGAACATGGTGCTAAAGACAGATGAAGAACAATAGACCGTTCAGTGCTCTCTCCTGGGAGATCTCTTTAAAGGTCCCATGACATGGTACTTCTTGATGCTTTTATATGGCTCCTTAATGGTTCCCTAATACTGTAAATGAATCCTTCTTCAAAATCAACACTCAGTGCATGAGAAACAGAGATAAGATGAGAAAGAACACTCCATAATGGGCGTTGTTGCTTGAATGCAAATGAGGAGAAAAGAGATGGCCTATAGTAGAGGGAGGGGGTGTGGCCAAACTCTCCGCTCTCCGCTCTCAGCTGTGCCCTGTGCGCTCTGATCCATTTCCGTGTTTTTGCACAGGGGGAGAGATTTGAAGCGTTCCATTGAAAAATAAACACATTTCCACATAAAATAAAATTAAACCACTGCTGTTCAAAGGTCCAGAGGCTCAGATAAAGGACTTCCGATCCTAGAAACACACGGACATGCCTCCAGGCAAATAAAAAAACGCATTTCGCATTGTGTAGCTCCTCCGCAGTCCAAACTCTCTGGGCGTGATTTACAGAGACGCTGAGTTCAGACAGACGGGGGTGGAACTGCATTTGCATTTCTTTTTTCGATCTGACGTCAATAAGTTTCCTTGTTCAGAATCGCCCGTTTGAGCTCTATTTTTTTTTTTCTAACGCAGAAAAGGATCGCAAATGCTCAGTTTAGACATTTCGCAACTTTTAACCATGGGGGGGGGGCTAAACAGGGTAGGGGAGCTCACATTAACGTTCAAAAACCTCAGAAAGTGAAAATTTCAATTTCAAGCAGACATTTTTTTCTTGTGTGCGCACTAAAATAAGATAAGATAACACTTTATTGATCTCACACAGGAGAAACTCACTTGCCACAGTAGCTCCAGGCAGGGACCGTGTGAACAAGAAAGAAAGTGCATGCAGGCGAGAATAGAATAAAATATAATAAAATAAGTAATAATAAAATAAGTAATAATAATAAAAATAGTAACTCGGAGAGTATGGACAAAAGATATTGCACGTTTGGACTACAGTAGAAGTAGTCTTTTTTTTTTTTTTTACTGAAGCGTGCCCGTTTCCACCTCAGAGTCCTGTACCTGCGGCCAGAGGGCAACAGGCAGAAGTGATTGTGTAGTGAATTGTCCGGGCCATACGTGTGATGGATTTATTGTTAAAATGTGAGAGGTCTGTGATGGGCCGATGATTTTGGAAGCTGTGCGGGTGACCCTGGTGAGTTTGTTTCTGTTGGTGATGGAGAGCATATTGAAGTAACAGGGGGAGCAGTAGAGAAGGATGGATGTATGATGCTGGTGAATACCCTATGTCAGGGGTCGGCAACCTTTACCACTCAAAGAGCCATTTGGACCCGTTTCACACAGTAAAGGAAACACTGGGAGCCACAAAACCCTTTTGAAATTTATTTGCAGTGTTATTTCATTTTAAATTATTTTTTTTTGCCTTTCTGCCATAGACTTACATTTTGAAAATGAACAAACAAAAATAAAATACATTTTAATTAAATACAGTGGTCCCTTGCTGTATCTTGCTTCACTTTTTGCAGCCTCGCTGTTTCATGTATTTTTTCCCCCTAATATTTTTAGAGGGTATCAACGTGCATTTCTGCGTCCTGATTGGCTAAGGGACTGTAGACCTTTGCCGGTTTGTCAGTCGTTCTCCTCCGTGTCTCCTGTACGGTACAGAATGCATTCAGTTTGCCAAATTTGTATAAATGTTTGATCGCTCACAGTGTGACTCTGGAGTGCTGTATGTTTATAAGTTTTCTCCCAGACAAAACCCGCGATAGTGGAGCGGCACCAGGACAAAGAGGCTCGGTCAGAGGAACTGTAAAATACACGTAATATATTTAGGGCCTGAAAACAGGTTTGGATCTTTGGTTTCATTCTATAATATCTTTGCAGATTTTGACTATAGCGGGTTATTTGTAGAACATAACCACTACGATAAACGAGGGATCACTGTACTGAGCCGCATCAGAGGGCTCAAAGAGCCGCATGTGGCTCCGGAGCCGCAGGTTGCTGACCCCTGCCCTATGTATTAACAGTGGGAGGTCATTTAAGTTCATATGCGAGTCAAGGCAAGTGAGCGAATACTTTTGGTGATACAGTGTACTATAAACCATCTGTATTTTGACTGTTTGACTCTGGGCCAATTCCACCATAGAATTCTGACCTGTCCGATGAACTGATCAATGACTATTAACTAGTGATGGGAGTTTTTTATGGGATCTTTTGGATCTGGCTCTTTTACTATTTCTTTATATCAGAGAAGCCAATGTGAGAACTCATTTTATCCACAAACTCATGACAGAGACTCAGACGTGTTTAAAATGGTTCAAACTGAGAGTAGAGTGTGATTACTCTTGGAAATGATGCAGAAACAAAATAAAATGTTGTACTATGACGACAATAATTAAAAAACTGTTTTTACTGCACAAAGCTCGCCCTCATGTTGCTGTACTGATTCTTGTGTTGGTTTAGCATTTATCAGTATGAAAATGCAGACAAATTATAAAGGAAAAGATCTGGCTCTTTTCAAAACTGAGATCTGGTTCCAACTGTTCATTATTAACAAATGAAATGTTTCAACTTGGACAAGACTTGTAATTTGGGAATCTTCTGCTTCCCAAGTGGGATATATTTGGGGATAATACAGATGTTTGGAACATCTGGTCATCTCTCTGTGGTCATGTTTCTCCTATCTCTGGTTCTTCTCATTGATGTATTAATGGTTGCGCCCCATAGTGCTTCATAATGCTGCTGTGTGCGCAGATGAAAACACGGGGCCATGTTTTGCCTGTGTGAGTGTTCAGGCCTGACTATCTCACTGTAAACTCACTGATAACAACAGCTCTTTATCTCCTCCACAAGAGCTTCACAACTTCATGAGTCTTTGAAAGCTCCCCCCACACACGCCTTATCTGCCCCCTGCTCTAACATCTGCACCAAGACACGTATTTATTTGGGTTTCGCAAGTGTGAAATGTGGGCTTCAAGGAGAAGATGTCTTTAAAGGAGGGTTATTACACTTCTGTGAGGTATTAGTTGCTAACACAGAACATGTTTAGATCATCATGTTAACTTTGATTGTTTTGAAAATCTTATACTAAAAACAACATATTAAAATGTTTAAGTTCCATTTTCCTTTTTGACGGTCTGAGTCCCCCCTCCTTATTCCCCCTTCAGAGCGCTATCACAACACAGTCAGCCAGGTCTGGACTGGGACAAAAAAATGGCCCTGGCATTTTTGGCTTAGACCCTCATAATTAGTCCTGGTTTAGTCCTGGTTCAGTCCTAATTTAGTCCTGGTTTAGTCCTGGTTCAGACCTGATTTAGTCCTGGTTTAGTCCTGGTTTTGTCCTGGTTCAATCCTGATTTAGTCCTGGTTTAGTCTTGGTTCAGACCTGATTTAGTCCTGGTTTAGTCCTGGTTCAGTCCTGATTTAGTCCTGGTTTAGTCCTGGTTTTGTCCTGGTTCAATCCTGATTTAGTCCTGGTTTAGTCCTGGTTCAGTCCTGATTTAGTCCTGGTTTAGTCCTGGTTCAGACCTGATTTAGTCCTGGTTTAGTCTTGGTTCAGACCTGATTTAGTCCTGGTTTAGTCCTGGTTCAGTCCTGATTTAGTCCTGGTTTAGTCCTGGTTCAGTCCTGATTTAGTCCTGGTTTAGTCCTGGTTCAGTCCTGATTTAGTCCTGGTTTAGTCCTGGTTCAGACCTGATTTAGTCCTGGTTTAGTCCTGGTTCAATCCTGATTTAGTCCTGGTTTAGTCCTGGTTCAGTCCTGATTTAGTCCTGGTTTAGTCCTGGTTCAGTCCTGATTTAGTCCTGGTTTAGTCCTGGTTTAGTCCTGGTTCAATCCTGATTTAGTCCTGGTTTAGTCCTGGTTCAGACCTGATTTAGTCCTGATTTAGATCTGATTAGTCCTGGTTTAGTTCTCATTCAATCCTGATTTAGTCCTGGTTTAGTCCTGGTTCAGTCCTGATTTAGTCCAGGTTTAGTCCTGGTTCAGACCTGATTTAGTCCTGATTTAGATCTGATTAGTCCTGGTTTAGTTCTCATTCAATCCTGATTTAGTCCTGGTTCAGACCTGGCTTAGTCCTGGTTCAGACCTGATGTAGTCCTGGTTTAGTCCTGGTTTAGTCCTGGTTCAGTCCTAAATTGTGGGCCGGTCTCTAAGTAAAAAAAAAAAAAGCATCGGCCCCTAGGACTGTCGGCCCACCGGGAAAATGCCCGGTATGCCCGATTACCAGTCCAGGCCTGCAGTCAGCGTTCATTACTCTAATAAAACTACTGCACATCGCATCAGGTATTGTATTGTTTTGTATCATGCTTTTATGCATCAGGCATGTTTTGGATGAAGGAACATTATAACATGGTAGAAAGCTCCAGAAAATACATTTTGCCTCTTACCCCCTCTTTAAACGCTGTGTCTGTTTGATCTGGAGAGCGTCATAGGCGAGGCAAGGTTCTGTCTCACAGGAGAAGTATCAAGAGGAGGTGATCAAAATGCAAAACTGGTAAATAATAATAATTCATCAACAAAATAATAGGGATGAAATAAAAACAGAAAACTCCAAAAGGCCACCAACAGAGAAGCTGTTGGTGTGCCAAGTGTGGCTCTACTTTCTTTAGTGAAAACATAGGCCTCCATCGAGGTAGGACACACAACTCCACATAAAGTAGAATATATTTGACTCAACCAGACCTGCTTGGTCACCACTCCAGATTCTTGCATATTTTACACTTTTATCTTGTCAATTTTATCTTGTCAAACGTGAACCAGTAACGCACCACAGATATTGACCAGTCAGTAATGCAAGTGTGCAGATGTGCACATTTGCACACAGCAAAAATGTAAACCTTTGTGTCAACATAACACCACCACACTACTGTATATTTATTGATTAGTTTAAAGGTTGTATAGAAGATTTTTCAAGGAACGAGATATCCAGCGACTGTTTGTGGTTTTTCAAAGGACAAATGGTCCCTAACAGCTTCATAAGTAGAAACGCCTCCTCCTTACGCTAGATGTTTGTTTACAGCCAGTGCACGTTCAGAATTGCTGTTGCTGCTGTAAATATACTGTATGTTTTCAAATGATAAGCAGTCTTTAGACCCTCTGCTCCAGTGCACGCCTAACCTGGGAAATCCCAGGCTGCTTTGCACGATCGTTCCGGTCTAAAAGACAGCCTGGCAACTAGGCTAAGCGAGGGCTCCTGATTTGGGGAGCCAATCAGAGAGCGGGGAGGGGTGGAAAGACGGTGACGCGTACTACGCGACAAACAGAAGTTTGTAGTTTGTTTGGGACTGTTTACGGACCACATTGATCATGGCGGCAGGAGACAGGAACCAAACTTTCGATCAAGCTTAAACACTGTTCTCAATAGTTTAGAGTGAAAGTTTGTTTTAAAAGAAGAACAGCGGTTGGCTGTACAGTCTTTCATTGACACGAAGACAGATGCCTTAGCCTTGCTCCCGACAAGAATCGGTAAAAGTCTTATTTACCAACTAGCCCCGTTAGTGGCTAAACAGATGGGGTTTAGCCAAACCCCGGTAGTTGCGGTAGTCTCGCCACTGACTGCCTTAAAGATCCCATGACATGGTACTTCTTGATGCTTTTATATGGCTCCTTAATGGTTCCCTAATACTGTAAATGAATCCTTCTTCAAAATCAACACTCAGTGCATGAGAAACAGAGATAAGATGAGAAAGAGTCATTTTTCTCACTCTGAACACTCCATTATGGGCGTTGTTGCTTGAATGCAAATGAGGAGAAAAGAGCTGGCCAATAGTAGAGGGTGGGGGCGTGGCCAAACGCTCCGCTCTCCGCTGTAGCTCACAGCTGATCCATTTCCGTGTTTTTGCACGGGGGAGAGATTTGAAGCGTTCCACTGAAAAATAAACACATTTCCACATAAAATAAAATTAAACCACTGCTGTTCAAAGGTCCAGAGGCTCAGATAAAGGACTTCCGAGCCTAGAAACACTCGGACGTGCCTCCAGGCAAATAAAAAAACGCATTTCGCATTGCCTAGCGCATTCGCAGTCCAAACTCTCTGGGCGTGATTTACAGAGACGCTGAGTACAGACAGACGGGGGTGGAACTGCATTTGCATTTCTTTTTTCAATCTGACGTCAATAAGGTGCCTTGTTCAAAATCGCCCGTTTGAGCTCCGATTTTTTGTAACGCAGAAAAGGATCGCAAATGCTCAGTTTAGACATTTCGCAACTTTTAACCATGGGGGGGGGGGGGCTAAACAGGGTAGGGGAGCTCACATTAACGTTCAAAAACCTCAGAAAGTGAAAATTTCATGCCATGGGAACTTTAATGGAAGACCAGGTAAAGGAGGCAGGTGATCTCGGGATTTCTGCCGCACAGCTTGGTCCACAGCAGGAAAATTATATCAAGAGTTGCCGATACCAGCTTCTGTTTGACAGTCCCGAGGCCTGGCTAAGCGCTAAGTGGGAGGACATGCTATCCACCGCTATTTACAGGACCAACCTTATTGGCATCGTCGTATTATTGTTTAATATCAATCTACAGCTAAAGATTTAAGTGGCATAGATTTGAGCTGTGGAGATTTGACCCCATAATGAAGCTCGGGTCTGTTACTCGGGTCTGTAAAGGGTAAATAATTTTCTATGAACATGACAAATTGAACATGCCTAAGCGGTACATGTGTTTTTACAAACAGGGGGAAGGCTGCAAAAGGATGGAGGGCCTTTAGGGAAAGTTTTGTGAGGTTGGGGGAACCAGGTATGTAAAACCATGTCACTGTGCAGGGTGGGATTTGCAGTGGGGGATGGTTATGTTTTTATGTACTGTATTATTTAATTAATGTATTTAATAGCTTGATGTACGGCGACCTTGAGAGCCTTGAAAGGCGCCTAACAAATAAAATGTATTATAATTATTATTATTATGGGGTTGCCTGGTTAACACCAGACCATATCACAAAGCAGCCTGGGATTTCCCAGGTTAGGTCTGGGGGATGGGTTGCTTTGCTTTCATAGAGCAACCAGCTTTCTAATCATGGTCTTGTTAGTAGGATGTCTTGCATTGTTTTTTCTGCGCGCACTCTTACCGCAGAGTCTGACTTTACAAAAATACAACAAAAACACATTGCAACAATCATGCCAGCTTGTCCCTTTGACATAGTTCTTTCCAAAGCACTAACAGCGCTTTCAAGTCTCACGCTTTGAGAGTGTGACACACGCATTTCAACAAGTTCACACGCCACACATGGTATTTCTCACGCAGAAATTTTGTTAAGCAATTCAAAACTCTAGCCACTGGTCACAGCGCTTCTGTGCCCAGAAAATCGGTCTTTGTGGCTCAGAAGAGTTAGTTACGCAGGCACCGCGCCCTTTTCTGCGAAAAAAAATCTCACTCGCACAGAACTGTAATAACATCATCGCTAGCCCCAACCGACCCAACATTAGACTTGCAGTGAGACGACTCCAATCTGATTACCTGGACTGCTTCGACTGGCTGGTCAACAACTTGAAAGACAGAGGACTGGAGATGTCACTGATGATCATATACTGCAGGACAATAAACACTGTCACCAGAGTGTACCTCTACCTCAAGGCTGAACTTGGGAACAGTGCCTGGGTTGGTGAAAAAGTAAGTGAAAACCTACTCATTGGGATGTACCACAGCTACACTCTACCCGAAAAGCAGGGTACTTTCCTCATTTAGTGGAGAAGGCACCTGCAGAGTGACAGTGGCAAATATAGCCCTAGGAGTTGGTCTGAATTTCCCCAAGGCCTCCCATGTGATCATGTATGGGCTACCAGAGGACCCAGAGGCCACTCTCCAGCAGATCGGAAGAGCAGGCAGAGATGGCTCTCCGGCACATGCTATTCTGTATGGCAACAAACAACATGCCAACACAGATAAGGAAGTGAAGGCAGTCCTAGAGCAAAGCCTCCATGGGTGTTTTAGGAAGGCCCTATATTCCCATTTTGAGAGAGAGTTCTGCAGCGTTGACCCTGCACATTCCTGCTGCACCTACTGCCATACCCTGTGCAATTGTAGTTCTGACGGTTGCTCTGTTTCAAAACCAAGTTTTGAAATGCCTGAGAATTAAATTTTCAAATTAAGGAGATGAAATAAAATGATTTTCATTTAAAAATCCGTTGTGTCACGTTCTACTTTTGGAGAATTATCAGGGGGTACACAAGACAAAAAAGGTTTAGTAACACTGCCATAAACAATAGTTACTCGCTAATATCCTACAGTACCGTTAACATACATAGGTAAACTTGCAACAACCTAGCTAGCTCCTACCTTCACAAACAAAGCAGATCAACGGAATTCGCAGAACAAACTTACCCGATGAAATATCAGACACAGCGCTGTGCTCAGTACTTTCAGATGAATCCGAGTCTGGTCGTAAAACGTCCTGTAGAGAGGTGGTGGTAGCGAATGCGCGCAGTAGTAGAGTCGGTCTTGCGAAAGTATAACCACGCTTTTGACTTCGGCATTTTTGTACGGTTTGATGACTCCGCAGCCAAGCTAATTGATTAGCTAACTTATTAGCACCCTACAAGTTAGGTGAATCTCGTCTTGCCTGTGAACGAGGGGTGTGACCACGCTGTGTTTTTCATACACGTGGACGTTTCAGCCAATCTCAGGTGGCATTATCAGGCCATAAGCACGCAGGCACGTATCTGAGCCACACGTGATTAACCTCTGGGTATCAAAACGTGGAACCGAAAGACGAGGCATATTTCGATTCCCCTAAGCATTTCGGTCGGTGCCATGAAGGAACCGAATTTCGATGCCCAGCCCTATTGGGAGCACATCAAAAGTTCAGGAACAGGTGGACAGGATTTGAGTCAGCACAAGAATATTTCCTGATGCCCTATTGGCTGATAGACGAGGATACTTCAAGCATTGCAATAGCTGTCTGTGCACTTCAAATATATTTAGAGGTTGATAAATGTCGGTCATTTGAGCAGAAAACACACTCCTTCCCTGAAAACTGTTGTCCCAGTTAATCTAACAGTTGTTAGATGTCTGGAGGTGGGGCAGGTAATCACCAGACAGGAAGTCACAGTGAAAAACACAGAAACAGAAAAAACAAGGACATGGACTAAAGGGATAAGGAAACAACTGAAACAAAACATGAACCATGACAAAAACACGGTGTGAGGTGGGGGGGTGGGGCACAGAGACCGACAGTGTCCATGTTTACAAAAATATGGGGAGATTCTATGAAAGCCATTTAAAGCTTCATTTTTCATTGACATTGCATTCATAAACATTCATTCATTCACCTTCACCATCACAAGCCATTAATCAGTTACAATCGGCCTTTGACATTATACAAAAAAACCTTCTGGATCTTAAACTTATCCTGAACTCAGATAAAACCAAATTCATGTTGTTGTCCAACTCAAAATTAAACCCACAAAATCTGCCACAAATCACCACTGCACAGGGCGCTCAAATAGAATCCGTTACCCACTACAAATATCTTGGGATCTGGATCGACAACACTCTGTCATTTTCTTTTCATATTCAACAGCTAGTAAAACGACTTAGAGTCAAGTTGGGGTTTTATTTCAGGATCAGGGCCTGTCTCTCTTTTGAGGCCCGGAAGAGGCTTGTTGACGTCTGTCCTGGATTATGGGGATGTTCTGTATATACATGCATCAGCCCAGAGTCTGCGAGCTCTGGACACGGAGCTCTGAGGTTCATCACTTGTTTTAGAACTCTTACCCATCATTGTGTTTTATATACTCGTGTTGGTTGGTCCTCCTTGTTGTCCCGAAGACTTAAGCGTTTGTATGTGCTGATTTATAAATGTATACTTGGCCAGCTGCCACCATACTTGGAAACCTACATTTCGCAACAAAGTGGTTCTTATAATCTTCGTTCTTCGGATTTATTTTTATTGTCAGTTCCAAAGGTCAGGTCTGAAATGGGAAAGAAGGCTTTTCAGTTTGCTGCTCCTTCTGCATGGAACCTTTCACAGAAAGACTTGAAACTGAGTGAGCTGGTCTCCTTAGAATCTTTAAAAAATAATTTAACTGACCGGGATGCTGTAACATCTGTATGTAGCTGCTATTCCTGATTGTGTTGTATTTATTGTGAAATAGTTTGACATTTTTATCTAGAAACTGTGATTTCTGAACTGTAAAATTTTATCAATTGTGTGTGTGTGTGTGTGTTGTTTTGAAAGTGACCTGTAACCGACATGTAACTGAACTGCTGCCTCTCTTGGCCAGGACGCTCTTCTAAAAGAGATTTTTAATCTCAATGAGTCTTTTTTCCTGGTTAAATAAAGGTTAAATAAAATAAAAATAAATTCAAAGTTTTTCTGCTCAGCTGGCTTGGGTCTTGATGGTGCATGTTTGAATAATACTGCACTTTAAATCAGATCTATTCTGCAAAATGGAGTTTTCAGCGTTTCTGCTCATCCAAACCGCGAAACATATTCGACCAAAGAAACTTTTGTCCAGTTGACAAATTGACTGCCATGCCTTTTGCCATGAATTCTACCTGGACGACTGAGGGATTTTACACACAGCTTTTAACCATGTTATAGCAGTTTCTTCTCATTGATAGACTTAATTTGTATTTGGAGTGATTCATGCATGTTTGAGTCATCTTTATTCTCCTGTATTCAAGATGTCATTGCTCCAATATACCCCCATTTTCAGCTCCACCGGTACATGCCCACAGTGACGTACACACTTCCTTCTCCAGTTTTATTTCCTTAATCAGTGATACACAGGACTCGATAGTGTTGTGTCATCATTTTGGTCCAAATGTAAAAAAAAAAGCTCTGTTCTAGTGTGCAGCTATTAATAAAAGGTGCCCACAGTATGCAGCTCTTTGTTGTGATGACGTTTATGGCTGATTGTTGTTGTTTTAGATGAATATTGTGATTTAAAATGTACAAATTAAAACTTAATGATAGCCGGGGGTCATAGATTATAACTAAAGAGCACACACACAAGCACAATGTGTCTGCTTTAGGGCTGTCTTCTTCTGGATTAGGGAAAGGTTTGCTAAAAAATGTATACAGAATACTAAATGACACTAATACTGATCTGAATCCGAGCGGTGTCCTGTTATTGGACTTCTGTGCTAAGTGGAAGAAAATGGATGGATGAATGACAATCTGCTCTACCACTTATCCCTAATCTGGAGATTCTTAACCCTGAAGCTCATATATTCATATGTACAATAACAGAATTAAATAGTTTATTTTTGGCCTCAAAAATGAGACTTTTTAGGCGAAGCCGAACTGGCCCTCTCGTAGTCTTTGAGAGCTCCTCTGGCTTCAGGAGACCCTTGAGCTGTTGTGCTGTAAACATCCTTAATCTGCCTTAGGGGAAGTTTTCCAAAAACATTGTGTTGGTCTGAGAAGAGATATGAAGTTCTTCCTGATTAGCTTAGAGTTTGAAGTTCTGTGGCGTTAGCAATCACTGCCTTCCTGCTCTCTGTGGGTGTGCACGAGGACACAGGAGAGTGCACGAGGACACAGGAGAGTGCACGAGGACACAGGAGAGTGCACGAGGACACAGGAGAGTGCACGAGGACACAGGAGAGTGCACGAGGACACAGGAGAGTGTATAAGGAGTAAATTAGCGATCTCTCCTGGGCAGTACGATTCTGTACAATGATAAAAGGAGAAATTCAATTTGTCAACTGGACAAAGTTTGTTTGGTCGAAAACGTTTCGTCGCTCATCCGAGAGGCTTCGTCAGTTCTGGTTCTAGTGCTGGTTAGACCCTGTTTATATCTAGCTGCAGGGAGGAGCTCCCTACACTGAAATAGCTCTGAAACTATCTCAACTAATCTGTCTCTTTGTTTTTCAAATTTCTCTGGCCTCCCTATTCAAGCCTAACGACCCTCTCCACCCCTCTGCCCTGGCTTGTCTGCCCTAATGTTTCTTTGTCTGTTTTTGACTTTGCTCTCTGTAAATATACAAAAACCTGATACATAACTGTACACAGCTTGACAAACATGATGCAATAGATTCATTAGTGGGATGCATGCTGATTGTGCGCTCTGCAGAGAGAGCAAAGGGAGGGAAGAGTCAATGCACAAAAAACAAGATGTTTTTAGTGAATATTGCCTTTTCAAAACAGTAAAAGGTAACATGATGATCTAAATTCATTGTGTGAGCAGTTAAGAGCCCATAGAACTGTAGCAGCCCTCTTTAATGTGTGTACATGTGTAGACGGTGCTTGACCTGCACTTACTCATCAGCGCTCTCATACTCCCCATGCTCCTCTGATAAATCACTCTACATTGTTCCACTGACCTCAGCCTGGTTTTACCATGACGCAGCTCATGTGAAAAGTGCTGTGTGTGCATGTGTGTCTGTGTGTCTGTGTGTCTGTGTGTGTGTGCCTGTGGACAGATGACAGGATTATGACTTTCTGGAGCTCTGGGGCTCAGTCAGCTGATGGAGAAGGGGAGGAGGAGAGGGGCCTCAGTCAGTCTGGTCCCTCACACATGAACCTGAGGCCCCGTGGGGAGGAGAGGTGCGGGTGATGAGGCTCGGACAGGTAGAGGATCAGGGCAGCTTAAAGGGGGGACATCATGCATCAATCAGGCTTTTTAAAGTGGGGTATTTTACTTCTATAGGTTTAACGGCTAAATGCATAACAGATTTAGACCACCATGTTACTTTTATTGTTTGAAAAATGCTATATTCACCCAAAACAATGTAATGACATGTTTTATAATTGTGACTTTTGGTTTGATCGCTTTGAGTCTCCCCTTCTTTTGCATTCTTCTGCATTAAAGGAAAATTAATGGGGTTTTTTTTACAATCTGAGCCTTCTTTCGGCAATAAAACAAGTAGTTTTACTCACCCATAGCACTTTGGTGTCACTTGGAGCAGTTTCTTAGAAGTTATGTTGTAGCCGTTCTGTTCTACTAATGATCCCGTATCCGTTAGCGTGAGTGCTCGGGGCATTACTTTGCGGTGTCCAAATAACACAAACTTTAGCACTTTTCAAATCACAGAAGATCGCTGTGTCAGCGTAGACTTTTAGTGGATTCCAAAACGGCCTGAAACCCGATATCACAACAGAAAAGTAAAGTTCAGAGCGGTGTTAGCTTCTTTCGGACTAGCGGTGTTTACAAAACAGCTGAGTTCACGCATGCGCACTGTCCTCTCTGATGACGTCATCAAATGAAACTATAGCTGCATATCGGGTTTCAGGCCGTTTTGGAATCCACTAAAAGTCTACGCTGACACAGTGATCTTCTGTGATTTGAAAAGTGCTAAAGTTTGTGTTATTTGGACACCGCAAAGTAATGCCCCGAGCACTCACGCTAACGGATACGGGATCATTAGTAAAACAGAACGGCTACAACATAACTTCTAAGAAACTGCTCCAAGTGACACCAAAGTGCTATGGGTGAGTAAAACTACTTGTTTTATTGCCGAAAGAAGGCTCAGATTGTAAAAAAATGTAAATTTTCCTTTAAGTCACTCACCATTCAGAGCGTTATCACAATACAGTCAGCGCGTGTCCCACTAATGAAACTACTGCACATCGCATCAGTTTTGTCATGTGAACAGTTTTGTATCATGTTTTTGTATATTTATTGAGAGTTGTCATGTGGGAGCATGGGTGACCTCGGCTTGTGGTGCGGAGCGTTGGACATGCTGAAGGATGGATCATTGTCCATAATAATAATCAGAGCAGATCTCTGTGTGAAAGAGAGGACAGAGGACAGGGCTGGTTGTTGGTGTGTGAGCTTCTTTTCACATTGACATAATCAGAAAACAAAAAAAAATTACCTTTATGACACTTCAACACAATTTGCATAATAATTTGGAACTTGGTGTATGTAGCAGACAAAAGCACAATAGGTCTTGTTTAAACGACGAAGTGGGAAAAAAAGTACACTAATTGTGTGAGTCCCAAGCGTGTTTACAGTTGAACTTCTTGGGTTCTTTTTCGACAGTTCTGAAGATGGCTTGCAGCCGAAACATGTCAACGAGGTAAATACACGTTATTGTATTGTCTTTAAAAACGAACCCAAGAAGTTAAAGTATACAGGGAGTCCTCGGGTTACGACGTTGATCCGTTCTTAAGACGCGTCGTAACCCGAATTTCGTCGTAAACCGGATTTTGCCTTTGATCTTCCAACCAAAGCACCAATAACCTTTCCATCTCAATAATTAGACCACTACGATGCTTGTTTATCACTGCCGCTTTCATAGGAGCAGATCAGAGCCCACATCAGGTACTTCCGCCCACATTGGACACGCACACGAGGCCGTCTTCTTCTCCCTACAACCACAACAGAGCGTATTCTTCCGCCGTGCGCCGCGCGCCGCGTGCGTTTGTTTACATCTTTTACCACGCTAAACCGTGTAAGACGGAATGACGCGTAATATATACATATTTTTTTTAATGGGGGCGCGTTCGTAACCACGAAACGTCGTAACCCGAGACCGTCGTAACCCGAGGACCCCCTGTATACGTAGACCAAATGAGCATCTTTGGTGTTCACAGTTTGTATTCATCATTGCAGTAATAACAGTGTGTGTGAAGTGCAGGGGAGCACACAGGACGTGCAGCCCCACACAGATGCACTGTGGCTGGGTAGTGATGAGTGAGGGGCGGCCTGGAGCTATTCTCAGACCAGAGCAGGACATGTGCAGCAGACAGGGACGTCCTGCTGGAGAAGGTGAATCCTGACCCCCCTGACCCCTACACTGGCTCTGCAGGGCCCTGGGCTTCACTCTGTCATAGAGGCATAGGGACTGAACCTGAAGAGGCAAAACAAATCTCATTGTTGTTACATTTGAAATTTATTAGAGAAAATAATTAAGTAAAAAAAAAAAACATTCCCTAAAAAAAAGAAAAGTTTGAGTTAAAACCTGAATCAGGCCTGGAATTAGATATTAAAGGTCCCATGACATTGTACTTCTTGATGCTTTTATATGGCTCCTTAATGGTTCCCTAATACTGTAAATGAATCCTTCTTCAAAATCAACACTTAGTGCATGAGAAACAGAGATAAGATGAGAAAGAGTCATAAATGTCACTCTGGAACACTCCATTATGGGCGTTGTTGCTTGAATGCAAATGAGGAGGACAGAGATGGCCTATAGTAGGGGGTGGGGGCGTGGCCAAACTCTCCACTCTTTCCTTTTCAGCTGTGCGCTGTGCACTTCCGTGTTTTTGCACAGAGGGAGAGATGAGAAGCGTTCCATTGAAAAATAAACACATTTCCACATAAAATAAAATTAAACCACTGCTGTTCAAAGGTCCAGAGGCTCAGATAAAGGACTTCCGAGCCTAGAAACACTCGGACGTGCCTCCAGGCAAATAAAAAAACGCATTTCGCATTGCGTAGCTCCTCCGCAGTCCAAACTCTCTGGGCGTGATTTACAGAGACGCTGAGTACAGACAGACGGGGGTGGAACTGCATTTGCATTTCTTTTTTTGATCTGACGTCAATAAGTTTCCTTGTTCAAAATCGCCCGTTTGAGCAGAAAAGGATCGCAAATGCTCAGTTTAGACATTTTGCAACTTTTAACCATGGGGGGGGCCTAAACAGGGTAGGGGAGCTCACATTAACGTTCAAAAACCTCAGAAAGTGAAAATTTCATGCCATGGGACCTTTAACAAATCCGGTACATTCGCTCAAAATCTTAAAGGTCCTATATTATGCAAAACTGACTCCGGTTCAGAGCTCTGTACTCGAGCTCCGGAGAAACGGACGTGTCCCGAACCTGTCCCGAAGGTCTCCCGAACGTTTCATGTGTCCAAGTAGAAGTTAAAAGTCCATTTTCATGTCCTTTAGTGTCCTGCAGTGCTGCTTACATATTCAGGAGCTCCTCACAGCTGATCGGCGTACAGGGGAATACCCCTTTGGCGCTGCTTGCAATGAGATTGACGGGTATAAATGTTGATTTATACACGCCCCGTTTCTTTCTGCAAAAACAAGCCAATTTGAAATTAAAAATTCACTAATGCTGTTATCTGAAACATGGAGAGGCTTCTTCATGATCTCAACTAGCACATTCTGCAAAAAAACAAAAATCACAAATTTTGAAAAAAAAATACAAAAATCGCATTTACTCAGAATCTGTAATGCCGACATGAGGGCTCAAAGTCTGTGGTGTTTCACAATTTAGCGACCAATGCATCAGTCTTTAGACCCTTCGTCTGCTTCAGTGCACGCCATCGCTGAAAGGAATATCTGAGAATCATCTTAGTTTGGCTTCGCTCCTTCTCTTCTTCTTTCAGAGACCTCAAAAACTGACTGGTAGTGGATTCTTGTTTTCCATTGCAACAAACTTTGTGCTAACTGCTACAGTTGGAAAAAGCTGCTAAGAACTGCTGAGTTGGTCGAGTAAACAGCGTCTTGTGTCTGTGGAATGCATGAGAGGCGTACGTATACCACGTAATCCCAGCGCACCGGCAAGTCGACAGAAATGTAGAGAGTTTGACAACAACAACAGCCAATAGATAATGAGGTAGCCTCGTCATCTATTATGTTATCTGGCTTCACCACATCCACAGTTAATGAATTTTCATTCTTTTTATTATTTATTTATTTATTTATTTATTTATTTATTTATTTATTTTGGTCATCATAATTACAAGGCTTCTGCATCTCTATAATGCTATCATTGACAATTTGAAACAAAAAAAAAAATCCTTCATACATCCTTTAAAGGTACAGTGTGTAGGATTCGTGGTGCATAGGTGGATGGTGGGTATTGCAATTCCTGTTTTAGCTACGGCAGACCTCGAGGGTCACCCGGGCACGCCGTAACGCGGACAGCTCGCGTACCCGCGCACGAACCGCGCGCCACTACTGTATAAATAAAACGCGGTCCCGTTCACTGTTTTTTTTTTTTCTTTTCGCATAAGATCACACATTCCCGATCGTGTACCATGACAATCTATACATCAAATGAAACCTTACAGTCTCCTCTTTTTGACTATGCAATTCATTTCCCGGCACAACAATCACTCCCCGAGCACATGGGGCTTTTATACGGAAAAGCACAAATCGAGGTTTGTTACTTAGCTTACCTTTGAAGGCTCTGGACAGGTCAAACTCTGTATTTCACCATAAACTTGGTCTCAATCTGTCCGTAAGGATCCAGCGAATAAAATCCAGTAAAACAATTTAGTCCAAAACACGTGTTAGATCCATTACGACGTGTGATTCGGCAACATGCTTGTCGTTGTTTATCCAAACGCGTACTATCTCGTTGTGTGAAAACCACGAGCCCTTTGACAACTACTGTATAAAGAAAAGGCGAAGGATGAGCCCAAATGTCCTTCTGCGGCTCTCGTATTCAAAATGGCTGCCTCTGCATGGGGAAGATCCCCCTTTTATGTGACTATATCTAAGTCCAACAGAATACTTTGATTTCATGATGGAAGTGAAAAGGCTTGGAAAACACTGTATTTTTGAATGGGTATCTTCAATTTCGGTAATTAACGGGTAAAAATCTTACACACTGTCCCTTTAAGTTGAATGCCATAATCTAGAACATTCCAGGCAAAGCAAAGTCTCATGGAGACACTTCCTGCTCATGCTGTGGCCTATCACAACTGTAATTGTTGCAGATGGTCATTAGAATGTAGAGACAAACATTTTTGGCATTAAGTGTTATGGAAATCAATTTTGCAAATCTCCAAACAGAAAATGTTCATTGTCTTGTAGAGAATGTGTCTGCTAAGTCCTTGTACTGTAATCAAACCTTAATTCCATCTCAACGATGGCTGTCGTCACATGAATCTGATTATGAACAGATTGTTGGAGTTCTAAGAGTATTAACATGACATATGATGTGATCACAGTCCCTCTGGATACTTACACCAGAGCGTGTGCTTTACATGACATTGAAATCATCCCGAAATCAGAGGATCATCACATTTAGGTGTGCATGTAAGCAAAGCCACTGGCAGCTGTGTGAGAAGAGCAGAAGAGTGAGTGAAAGGGCTGCAGGGGAGTTTGAGGTGAGGAGGCGTGGCAGGGGGAGGAGCCAGGGCCCATCGGGACATGCCCACTTCCTGACACAGATTAGAGCCTGTGAGGAGCACATCTGGAGCTGAGGCCCTCCCCATGTCTACGCCACTAAAGTACTATGACAGTAAAAGTATTTCACTGATTCACTCTTGCTGTGTGGAGAGTATTCTCAAGACAAGACTCAAAAATTCACATATCATTCAGAACAAAATATATAATTTCCTTTACCTGAGATAAACGGGGGTGGAAACCTTTCCGCGAGTGTGACGTCAGAAAGTTCCCTTCTCCGTTTGAGCTGTCTTTTTTTCTAACGCAGAAAAGGACCAACCTAAACATGCGCCAGGTAAAATCCTCCAGCTTAGGGCCTGACCAAAGCATAAATAACAAAACAAAATCATGGGGATGGTCCCCGGGTCAAATATAGAAACAACTTCTCCTGTGCGAGATCAATAAAGGTCAATCTTCTAATCCTTGACCACTGTAAGGCGCTTTGTGCTACAATTTTGTATGAAAAGCGCCTTATAAATGTTTGATTGATTGATTGATCACAAATGCTCAGTTTACGCATTTCACAACTTTTAGCTATGGAGGGGGGGGGGGGGCCTAAACAGGGTAGGGGAGCTCACATTAATGTTCAAAAACCTCAGAAAGTGAAAATTTCATGCCATGGGACCTTTAAGCAACCATATTTGTTCTGACAAATGGAGTGTGCATCTCTATAATTAGTTAAACCACTCGGTAATCACCGCCATCTGAAATCAGGGAGACAGGTACAGTTCCAGATCACAGACTGTATACCAGACTTCAACGCAACTTCAGCCAATCCCCGCGAATTCAGGGCGGTGTTGCAATTTTGACCAATCACCGCAACTTTCACGCAATTTTTACCAATTTTGACCAGTCATCGGCGACGTATTGAACTCAGGTTGACCAACTTCCTTCTGCCTTACTTCCGTGTGACGAAACAAAACTGTGGCCGTGTCCCCAGTTCGGAGCGTGGTTTGAAGGGGCTCAGACTGCAGTCAAGGCGGTGCACACTTGCTCAGCCCTGAGTGCACTCCGCGGACCGCATGGCCGTCTGCGAAATGCGACAGGTCTCGCAACTACGGGAAGCAGCCGCCAACTCCATTTTCTCCAGTAGAAGAAGTAGCGCGCGGTGCATGCTGGGATATATGAGTGTGTGAAGCGTGCTTTTTCACGCGCTTGGTCCACGCCCCGATTTCCATGGAAACGACTGGGGTCTGTGAACGCGTGTTAACTGTGCATGGGACAAAAAAGAAATGACGCACATGCCCTTCAAACCACACTCCGAACTGTGCACTCTGGGAACTGGGACACGACTTCTAATGGCAAAGAAACATGTCTGCGGCGCCATTTGTCCACAAAAATAACAGCAAAAGACCGAAACAGTTCCCCTCCTAGTAGTCATTTATTTTCGATGTTGGTAAGGTTGTTTTAGGACCATATCTGTGATCTCTGTGTCTTTGTATTATTCTTTGTCAGTAATAACTCAGTATTCAAAATATTACTAAATTTTAATTACAAAAAGGGAAAAATCGCAACTATTTATCGCAACTTTCACTTCCTCCTGCAACAAAATCGCAACAAAAACCTTAAAAGCGCCGCAACTTTCATCGCAACTTTTTGGAAAAGCTCACGCAAATTCAGGCATTTTAGCCCCGCAACAATCACAAAAAATGCCAGCGAAATCCTGGGGGGTTAGGTATACCATGTTGTTGTTGCCATGTTCTAGATTTTCCATAACTTTCTATCACTTTCTATTGAAAAGCCATCGCTCCCCCTCTGTAACTGCTGCTGTCAATGGTCATATTAACCAACTTTACATAATTCTGGGGTTTGTATTTCGCTATTTTGTTCTGTAAATCAAGATATGCACATTAATTATAGACCAGTCAGGTGCCTTCTTTCACTGAGGTCGCTCCCGTGCTTCACTCATTGATTCTTCAGAAATCCTCCACGTTTTTCAGTCTCTGTGACATTTCTTCCCTTTCTTTTTCCCTCTAAGCAGCCATATTTATTTTGATATGGACGCACCTCCTGTCAATCACGTCCATCTGAGTTCAGCCGTGACCAGACTCATATCCTTGTAAAGTATTGGAGAAGTGTGTATTTTGGATCTCAGGCAATACTGATTTGGAGAATGTCCCACTTTTTCATAGTTTCCACATGATTGATAAAAGTGAGATTTACGGACAGTGCATGCTTTTATTTTTCTTACCGAGAAGTCAAACCTTTGTGGGTGTACTTGCTTTCAGGGTTGTATTATGTTTTTTATTGCTGTTGGTGGTTTTCCCGACAGATTAATGAACTTTGACATGTAATATCGACATGGTAAATTGCCAAATGTTGAACCTGATCATTATTACATAGATAAGCCTTTATTGTTCCTAAGGAGGAAACTCTTTTTCACTTTCACACTGTCAAAAGAGACCTTAAAGATACACGCACACACACACACTACCACATTCCACACACATACACACTCCACATTGAACATGATTGACACGTTTAACTGTTTTGTCGCGTCTGATGATGGGGGCAGGTCCCTGATGTGTGTGTGGGTGTAGATGGGTGGGTGTATGGGCAGTAGTCGAGTTGTAAAATGAAACCAGGGGGGATGGTGACATTTTTCATTTATGTGACATATTTTCCGGGGGGCAGAATTAGAAGGTACTTTGTTAA
Organism: Paratrypauchen microcephalus; assembly: GCA_036785185.1. NCBI lineage: Eukaryota > Metazoa > Chordata > Actinopteri > Gobiiformes > Gobiidae > Paratrypauchen > Paratrypauchen microcephalus. The sequence continues at coordinate 763,940 of JAVJIX010000275.1, read as the reverse complement.
AATGGAAATGCTTTTATAACAAAAAGTCCATATTATCATTCAATAATTCAATAATGCACAGGATTATATGTTATCAGACACAGTCCTGGTTTAGTCCTGGTTTAGTCCTGGTTTAGTCCTGGTTTAGACCTGGTTTAGACCTGTTTTAGTCCTGGCTTAGTCCTGGTTTTGTCCTGGTTTAGGCCTGGTTTAGTCCTGGTTTAGTCTTGGCTTAGTCCTGGTTTAGACCTGGTTTAGACTTGGTTTAGTCCTGGTTTAGTTCTGGTTTTGTCCTGGTTTTGTCCTGGTTTAGACCTGGTTTAGACCTGTTTTAGTCCTGGTTTAGTTCTGGTTTAGTCCTGGTTTAGATCTGGTTTAGACCTGGTTTAGTCCTGGTTTAGACCTGGTTTAGTTCTGGTTTAGTCCTGGTTTAGTCCTGGTTTAGTCCTGGTTTAGTCCTGGTTTTGTCCTGGTTTTGTCCTGGTTTAGTCTTGGTTTAGTCTTGGTTTAGTCCTGGTTTAGTGCCGAAATAGATGCAGAAATAATCTGATATGACTCACCCATAAGAACGCGGTCACTCCAGATAGTTTGCGTATCCATGTATGCACGTGTCACGGTTTTTAACTCATTCACTGCCAGCCTGTTTTCAAAATCTAACCCCTTAGAGTGCCAGAGATTTAGAGCATTTTCACTGATTTTACAAGACTCACAGAATACTGACTTCTTTGACTATATAAACATGGTACACATCAAAATAAAGCGTCGACTCTCTTCTTTCACCTGGAAAAAAAATTATGTTTCTAACCTTTTCGGTTCTCAAATAACTGATAGTAGAACATAGGGAAGTTTCAGCAAAAACACTGGTTTTTGAGCAAGAAATTGAGAAAACGAGCGTTTAGTTCAGAGAAGGATTTCGAGCAGATCAGTGACTTTGACATCAATATTTATCGATTTAGTGACACCTCAAACATCTAAAATAACAGAGAAAGAGATTTTTGATGACAAAGTACATTTTTTATTTACAAATATAAGAATATAAGGCTCTGTGAATTGAAAATTCGTTCAAATCAATAGTGGCAAGAAATGTTTAATAATCTTTTCATATAAAATAGAACTTTGTTGAGGCTTTGTCTGAGGCCCAGAGTACAGACCCATAATAAAAACTAATATATATATACACACACACACACACACACATATATATGTACATACACACAAGCCCATGCATAAACCTTTACACACACACAGCTACACACGCACACGCGCACACGCACGCACACGCGCACGCACGTACACACACACACACACACACACACACACACACACACATATAACATATAAGTTGCTCCAGGCCGTAACCTAGCAACCCCTGCTGAAAAAAAGCAATTGAGGTCTATAGACGTCACGGCAGTCAACGTTTGGATTCGAGGGGACGTCAATAGACGTCACCGGCAGTGAATGAGTTAATAATCCGGAGCGCCAGAGAAAAGGACATATCCCGAACTTATCCCGTGTCCCGAGGCGAGAGTTCCTTCTTACGTAGCATTAACGTAGCAAGTTAAGGATTCTTATTCTCTTGGAAATGCCGCGTAAATATCATGCGGCTCGCTCACAGCTGATCGGCGAACAGGCGCAAACACAACAGTGGCAATCGTCATGATTGGCGGGAGCGCGTATCGGTGCGTAATTATGCTGCAACATGATTGGAAGCCGGAGCGCAGTTCTGCCTATGATTGGCTCTTGGCACTGGCTATTTTGACTTAAAGACGGTGAATTTCGCCAAAAGGTGAGGGATTTTCATGCCTGATTGATAAAATGCCACAAGGGATGGAAGAAGGGATGACTGTTTTAGAAGAGGGATGATTTTGACTATTTTTTCCCACAGGGGGAATTTCTATAGCACATTTTATAAACAGAGACAGTTTCCAAAGTGCTGCACATAAAAATCAATAGAACTTAATAATAACATGACTAAAATAGCAATAAATAAAGTGATAATAATAAAATAACTAAAAACAAAAGCAATTTATAAAAACACAGAGGAGCACACAACTCATGCGGTGTTAAAGCCAGAGAATAAAAGTGGGTCTTAAGACGAGACTTAAAACTCTCCAGTGTGGGGGCTGTTTGGACATGAGCGGGCAGAGCGTTCCATAACTTAGGGCCGACCACAGAGAAAGCCCTGGGCCCCCGAGTTTTAAGTCTAGTCTTAGGGCCCACGAGCTGGAGCTGGCCCTTTGACCTCAGAGCGTGCACCTTCAGCACTGGGGCCCTCCTCTCCAGGGGCCTCCTCTCTCCTGCTTGAGCTGGACTTCAGGGGACAGGGGTGGGACCCTTGGCCTGTGCTTCGCTCCTGATGTAATAAGTTCCTGACAGTCGTCCACTGTACAGTCTTATGAGCTCATGTGCCCTCACCAGTGCCCCCTGGAGGTGGTTATATGCCAGATCAGGGGTCTCTGCTTCTGTACATGGTTGCCAGATTCTCAGAGAGCAACAAGCACTCCAGCCTTTGAAAAAAAGTCAAGAACAAGCAAAAAAGAAGTCCCAAAGTGCTGAAGAACCACTAATGAGATGCACATATTGTATTATTATATTTAACATTAGTACAGCTTGTGTTTCTGTCATTATCAAAGACTGTACATAGTCACTACTGAGTCTGTGAAAAAGGGAGATTTTAGTTCTGTAGGTTTGTCCAGTTGCTGTGTACAGTTTTGTATCATGTTTTTGTATATTTATGGAGAAATGTCACGTGAGAGCATGGGTGGCATGGGCTTGTGGGTGGAGTATCATACAGAAACTTACAGCTTACTATAAGGAGGGTTTAAATAGGGCCCAGAAGAGATCTCTAAATTATCCATGCAATTCAAATATGGATGAATTGCATGGATACATTTAGGCATGTTTTTGATGAGAGAACAATATTATAACCTGGAAGAAAGCTCAAAAAATCTATTTTGCATAACACCACTTTAAATTCAGTGTGTAGGATTCGTGGCGCATAGGTGGATGGTGCTATTGCACTTTCTGTTTTAGCTACGGCAGACCTCGAGGGTCATCCGGGCGCTACTGTATAAATAAAACGCGGTCCCGTTTTTTTTTTTTTTTTTTTTTCTCATGAAAACACACATTCCCGATCATGTACCATGACACTCTACACATCAAATGAAACCTTACAGTCTCCTCTTTTTGACTATGCAATTCATTTCCCTGCAAAACAATCACTCCCCGAGCACATGGGGCTTTTATACGGAAAAGCACAAAACGAGGTTAGCTTACCTTAGAATGCTTTGCACAGGTCAAACTCTGTATTTCACCATAAACTTGCTCTCAATTTGTCCGTAAGGATCCAGCGAATAAAATCCAGTAAAACAATTTAGTCCAAAACACGTGTTAGATCCATTACGAGTCTGATCCGGCAGCATGCTTGTGTTGTTTACCCAAAACCACGAGCCTTGCCGAAGGCGGAGCCCAAATGTCCTTCTGCGGCTCTCGTATTCAAAATGGCTGCCTCTGCATGGGGAAGATCCCCCTTTTATGTGACTATATCTAAGTCCAACAGAATACTTTGATTTCATGATGGAAGTGAAAAGGCTTGGAAAACAATGTATTTTTGAATGGGTATCTTCAATTTCAGTAATTAACAGGTAAAAATCTTACACACTGTCCCTTTAAGGTGAAACAGACAGAAGTGGAAAAATGTAATGGTGTGAAAAGAGCCGGTCGGGAGCAAGCCCAAAAAAACATAACTCAACCCTGGCAGTCCTGCTGTACCTCTTTACCCCCTTTACCCTCACACCCCCCACAGCAGAGCCCTGACTCACTGTCCACCTGTGAACCCAGCCTCATACTGAAGTCTGTGTGGAGCTCAAGGCTTTTTATGATTTTCTCATTTTGACTTCATTCAGTGGAAAATCCCTGTTTTACAGCAATCAACTGTTATTAAGAAAAGTTGAAAAGTCTGTAGAAATGACAGGAAGTGCAGCATAAAAAATACATCACACTGGAGAGACTCTTCTGCACATTTTCCCAACCTTTGCAACCTGTTTCCTTTAAACAGTCTTTTTTTTCTGTGTACATTGGAGGAGTTACATTGCATTTGTAATTTGTAACATTTTTAAATAAATTTATCTTAAAAGTCCTATATTACAAAATGACTCTTGTGAGATTCAAGCCAATGTTGTTACCTCCTCAAAAACAGACCTGGAATTGTGTTTTGTTTCATTCACACATGTTTGAGAAACCCTTTATTATTAGTCTGTCTACAGCTCCAAAACTCAGAAAGCTCTGTTAAACCTTGTGATGTCACGAAGAGGTAGTTTTCAATTTAACAACTCCTTTTACCTTTAGGTCAGTAGAGATAATTCCAGGGCTGTCATTATCCACATGATTCTAGTGAAGGCGTGTGGAGTTTAAAACATCCTGCATTACCACATGTTGGTGTGTTCCATTTGAGAGAAGAAGCGGTCAGTCTGTGTATCGCCTAAATCTGCAGGATTTGTGTGTTAAACATGTGTGAATGAAACAAAACACAACGCCAGGTCTTTTTGTGCTGAGGAAACTACAGTGGTACCTCACCTTACGAAAGACCCAACAAACGAAAATGTCAAGTTACGAAACGCCTTCACGGTAAATTTTGGTCTCTAGATACGAATGAAATTTCAAGTTACAAAACGCGAAATCTCCAATCCAACTTTATTTATAAAGCACTTTAAAAACAACAAATCTCAAAAATTCAATTAATGCGCGCTCAGATGCCCCGAAACGTAAATACACTTTATCAACACACACGGGGTTAGGTTCCAGAGGTGGCCCGCGGTGGGAGAGGTCCACGAGGTAGGACAACTTTGTATTTTGCAATTGTTCTACATGTTTTAGGGCTGTAAATGCCTCACCACACACATTCTACGCTTTTCTCGCATTTCTCTCTCATATAAACACTCATAGATTTTCAATGGAATGTGGTGATAGTGAAGGTGGGGTAGACACGGCTCAATATAGCGCCGAAAGTGCGATGGGAGCGGAGACACAACAACACATGATCAGTAGGGTAAAACTCACCTGTCTCACGACGGTCTAAACCCCGCTCACGTTCCCTTAGTGAGTGAACAATCCAACGCTTGGTGAATTCTGCTTCACAATGACAGGAAGAGCCGACATCGAAGGATCAAAAAGCGACACGGCGCAGGATGGGGCCGCGGGCCCACAACTCACAGTGTCGGCGGCCCGGCTCTGGAAGTCACATAGAACCAGAGCCCGCCCCGCCCCGCTCTTATTCCCGCTGAAAGAGCGTCTTTCTCGGCCTCTTAGCTCTAGCGCGGAACGCGCAAGGAGCGCGGAGACACGAGCACCGCGCTCCTCCAACGGCACTGCCATGTCCCGGGATAATCCTGGTTTAGTCCAGGTCCAGTCCAGGTTTAGACCTGGTTTAGTTCTGGTCTAGACCTGGTTTATTCCAATCAGGACGCAGAACACAAAAGTTACACTATAAAAAAACAAAACCTTGGAACGGATCAGGCCTTTTCCATTGAAATAGCTACTCAACTTACGAAAAATTCACGTTACGAAACCACTTCTGGAACGAATTAATTTCGTAAGGTGAGGTACCACTGTACAGTAGAAGTTAAAACATATTGTAGATTGGAAAATGTGACGTCACCCACAGCGTTTGGCTCCAGTCAAATGAACCCCATGATGCTAACGGTTGTAGGAGTGAATTTGGAGCCAGGCTCAATATTAGGAATAGGAGTTTATTTACAGACAAAATATTGGAATAAAAACACCAGGATCATGTAAAGCAGTTAAACTGAAGATTTTAAGACTAAAACAAGGCTCACTGTAGTTGGATGACACTTTTTCATGTAAAGTCAGTTGGAAACAGTCAGTGGAGCCAGAAGTGCCCCATGCGCATTATCTATTTGGAATGTGGAATTTTTGGAATTTCTATATGCAGTTTATGCCTCAGTCTCATAATAGTGCTGTCCATCTGCTTTTCACCTACACCAGAACCCAACACCATCACTGCAGGGGCCCCTCGGTACCAGCCCAGAGCAGGTGTCCTGGCCTGGGGGCCCCTGATGAGGTGACACACATGGACTCTCACCTGGGCTGCACTGGGGGAGTGTGGAGAGAGGGAATGATGTGGGTCCCCCCCCCGTCCCTCCACACCCCACCACCCAATAAATACACATCTGGGTCCTGGAACAGGCGGGTTACCTGCAGGATGGAGAGCCAAGTGTTTTTTGTAAAGTCTTGAGTTAATTAAATTCACTAATACTGCTCGTTCATTGTGCTTTTGCTCCGTGCTTTGGAGGATTCTGTCTTTTCAAACCAAAGTGTGTGGTTTGATTTGAGCTCCTCACACTGATTACTGCTTTTAAAGGGCCCATGGCTTGAAATGTTCACTTTCTGAGGTTTTTGACATTAATATGAGCTCCTCTAATCTCTTTAAGGGCCCCCTCGTGGCTCGACATTGCGAAATATGTAAACCAAGCAATGGCGATCCTTTTCCACATTTGAAAAAAAAAAGCTCAAACACGCTCCCTGTATGACGACATAAGGGGAAAGGTTTCCACCCCTTCTGTCTGGATGTCCACCCCCTTTCTCTGGAAATATCGCCCAGAGAATTTGGACCAGCCCTTGTGCAAACTAGCTACTAGTTTGTTTTTCCTGGAGAGACGTGAGGGCTCCGAAACACATCCCAGCTCACTTCACATCCTCATATATCCCAGCATGCACCGCGCGGCGGTAGAGAGATGTTTGTAAACACCGAGCAAAAATCCCGTCTGGAGACTGGAGAAAACGAGTGGAGAGTGGAGCTGTGTTTTGTTTCATTAACAAAATTGTTTAACACATAAATCCTGCTATCCTGAACGAAAGGCAAAAGGTTAACTTAAAGGTCCCATGGCATGAAATTTTCACTTTCTGAGGTTTTTGAACGTTAATGTGAGCTCCCCTACCCTGTTTAGCCCCCCCCCATGGTTAAAAGTTGTGAAATGTCTAAACTGAGCATTTGCGATCCTTTTCTGCGTTAGAAAAAATCAGAGCTCAAACGGACGATTTTGAACAAGGAAACTTATTGACGTCAGCTCGAAAAAAGAAATGCAAATGCAGTTCCACCCCCGTCTGTCTGTACTCAGCGTCTCTGTAAATCACGCCCAGAGAGTTTGGACTGCGGAGGAGCTACGCAATGCGAAATGTGTTTTTTTATTTGCCTGGAGGAACTTGCGAGTGTTTCTAGGCTCGGAAGTCCTTTATCTGAGCCTGTGGATATCTGAAACAGCAGTGGTTTAATTTTATTTTCTGTGGAAATGTGTTTATTTTTCAATGGAACGCTTCTCATCTCTCCCCCCGTGCAAAAACACGGAAGTGGGTCAGGGCACAGCTGAAAAGGAAAGAGTGGAGAGTTTGGCCACGCCTCCACCCTCTACTATAGGCCATCTCTGTCCTCCTCATTTGCATTCAAGCAACAACGCCCATAATGGAGTGTTCCAGAGTGACATTTATGACTCTTTCTCATCTTATCTCTGTTTCTCATGCACTGAGTGTTGATTTTGAAGAAGGATTCATTTACAGTATTAGGGAACCATTAAGGAGCCATATAAAAGCATCAAGAAGTACCATGTCATGGGACCTTTAAAAACTAATGACAAACTTCATGACATCACAAGGTGGAACAGAGCATCTTGAGCTTTGGTGATGTAGACAGACAAATAATGCAGGATTACTCAAAGTGAATGAAACATAACACAAGTCCAATTAGATTTATGATGAGGTAGAACATTATAATATGTTTTAAATCTCACCAGAGTCACACCTTTATCTTTACTGCATTTGGGCAAGACACTTTCTTCACCTTTTTTCACCAAATTTGGAAGTATTTCCAGAAATGGAAATGATGACAACACCTTTATTTTGTTATAAAGGGTATTCGACTTCTATGGGGTATTAACTGTAACACACACACTATGTTACCTTTTATTATTTGGAAAATGCTACATTCACATGTTTTATAAGTTTCACTTTCGTTTTTGACGCTCTTTCCTCCTCTTGTTCCCTGCGCAGAGCAGGTTTGTATGTTTATTTCGGGAGAATTGTCGTGTGGGAGGATGGGTGATCACCCATTCTGGGCAGAGCCTTGTCCTGCTAACTGTAAGGGTTCAAATAGAGATCACTAGATTACTCAAACATGCATGGATGGCATGTTTTTAATGGGGAATAACATTATAACATGATAGAAAGCTCCAAAAAGTCAATTTTGCATGATGCCTCTTTTTTAAACTGTCAGAAAAAGTCCTTCCTTGTGCGTAAATGGTCTCTGCAATACTTCCTGTATTTTTGTACTTTTACTCTCAAAGGTTTTTTTTATTTTTATTTTTTTATGTAAAACTGTATTGACCACAGGCACTATCCACCAAACCAAGTGAGAATAATAAAAACACCTGTGATAATGAATGACCACTTTAATCTCCGTTTTGTCAGCTGCTGCACTCCTCGTGCTGTGGCCCCTGCACACTCTGGCCCCTCTGTGGATGAGCTGGGGCCCGAGCGGCTCTGGGGGCCACCAGGTCAGACACGCTCACATATTATAGAGACAGACCCTCCCAGGGCTGCAATTAGACCAGACCAAAACACTGGTACTGCAGAGCAAGAGAAAGAGAGGAGGAGGAGGAGGAGGAGGAGGAAGAGTAACAGAGACAGGGGAAAGAGAGAGCGGAGAGGGGGAGCAAGTTAGAGGGAGATAAGAGCAATGGAAGGGAGGATAGAGGGTTGAGAGGATAGAGTTGAGAGAGAAGAAGAGAGACTGTGCTGTTCTCATGACACGTGACTATGTGAGGCTCGACAACCAGCGAACTAATAAAGAAAAACTCCATACACAAGGCGTTTTATGGAGGTCTCTTATATATTTTAGTAACTGAAACATACAAACAAAGAAGGCACATTACTAATTACATAGTACATGGGGTGAACAAAATACAGTGGTACCTCACCTTACGAAAATTCCAAGTTACGAAATGCGAAATCTCAAAAATTCAAATAATGCGTGCTCAGCCACACACATTATCCGCTTTTCTCAGACTGGATTTAAACTTTTCTCACATTCGTCTCTGTTTAAACACTCAAACTTTCATAGATTTTCAACAAAATGTATTAAAAGTGAAGTGTGGGGGGAAGTGTGCGCGGGGACTCGTGTGTGATAGCGCAGCATGACCCGGCGCGGGGGCTGCGAGGACGAGACCTGTGCTCAAACCGTGCCTCCTCTAAACCTGGATTAAACCAGATCTAAACCAGGTCTAAACCAGGTCTAAACCAGGATTAAACCAGATCTAAACCAGGTCTAAACCAGGATTAAACCAGATCTAAACCAGGTCTAAACCAGGATTAAACCACCGCGGCTCTTACCTGCGTTCGTTCATGCGCTCAGACTGCGTGCGGTCCCCTCCTCCCTGCTCGCCTCAGCTGTGACTCGTGAGAAACCAGGAAATAGACCCACACGCGGCACTTTAATCCACCTGGTCTAGTCCTGGTATAGACCTTGTTTAGACCTGGTTTAGTCCACGTTTAGTCCTGGGTCTACAGTCTCTTAGCCAATCAGGACGCAGAACACTATAAAAAAAAGTTACACTATAAAAAAAAACTTGGTACGGGGCCATGGAATGAATCAGGCTTTTTCCATTGAAATAGCTACTCAACTTACGAAAAATTCACGTTATGAAACCACTTCTGGAACAAATTAATTTCGTAAGGTGAGGTACCACTGTACAAGTAGCTAGCTTAAACTGTTAGCTCCGTGAAACCACAAGTTCATGTCTTTCATGATCAAATGCAATATATACATCACCTTAATCAAAGAGCTTGTTGATATAAAAATACTCACAAAGGTGAAAGTTTGCCGAGGTTCAAACGTGTAAAACATGTTCAGCATGAACACGAGCCGTCTTCATGCTTCATTCGTAGTAAAACAGACCGGACTTTTGCCGAACGGAAAAATCCCTAACACAGGAACGCTCACTCTTTACTCAAAATAAAACGATCCTTAAAAGTGAAAATGTCTCACTCTGATTTTACCTAAATCTTTTTAAAGATTTTTACCCATTAATTACAGAAATTGAAGATACCCATTCAAAAATACAGTGTTTTCCAAGCCCTTTCACTTCCATCATGAAATCAAAGTATTCTTTTGGACTTAGATATAGTCACATAAAAGGGGGATCTTCCCCACGCAGAGGCAGCCATTTTGATTACGAGAGCCGCAGAAGGACATTTGGGCTCCGCCTTCGCCTTTTCTTTATACAGTAGTTGTCAAAGGGCTCGAGGCTTTCTCACAACGAGATAGTACGAGTTTGGATAAATGACAAGCATGTTGCCGGATCACACTTACTTCGCACATACATCGGAGGAGCGAGCACCTTCATCTAAGAGGAAAAGAAGAAGGACATAGTACCTACCGCGGCTGGGGCTTTGTCGCAGCGCGGGCCTGCACCCCGGGTTCAGACCGACCTCCGACCTCCGCGGTCCGGTTCCCGATCCCCCCCACCTGCGCACAGCGCCGGGTGCGCTTCACACGTGCGCGCGGTTCGTGCGCGGCTGCCGGAACCCACCTCTGGGTACGCTGAGCTGTCCGCGTTATGGCGCGCCCGGGTGACCCTCGAGGTCTGCCGTAGCTAGGACAGGAATTGCAATACCCACCATCCACCAATGCGCCACCATCCTACACACTGGACCTTTAACAGTTTACAAATATGAAATGAACTTGTTGCATGGGATGTATTCACTCAGTCTCTGAAAGCAAAACAATAATCTCTGAGACGGTCTCAGAAACACTTTTGGAGTCCCTTCTTTAACGATCCGCACTTCCACTTTGCGGACCTTTTTGTAAAGTCTCTACTATTAGTCCCATGGGCCACTCATTTCTGTGTGCTTGAGCATCCTTTAACAGGACTAGACCTCCTTCTTTGACATTTGGTTGATTTTCAGTCCATTTTGTGCGTTGCTGCTAGGTAGATAAATATTCTCCTTTCCACCTTTTCCAAAATGTGTCTGCAAACTGTTATACATGTTCTCATTGTTTTCCAAACAACTGTCCAGAGGAAAAGTTTCCAGATGGAGCAGAGCAACTGCGCTTGCTTTTTGTGTCAGTGACATTGCTGGTGTGAGTGTAGTTGGGCAGTCTGGGTCAGTTGATACTGTCAGTTGATAGGTAACCATTACCTCAGCCATAAATGTGCTTAAAACCTCATGTGTAAGACGTGTTTGAGCATTTTTTAACAACATCGCATCTAAGATACGTCTAGCTACCCCTATGAGATGTTGAATGTCCAGGCGCACCCCTTTTCATTGAGGTACTTTCCCACTGCAAGCTCCCACAAAATGAGTCCCTCGATCTGAGCGTTGAGCTCAGATCAGAGCTTAGCTGGGCCACGAATAGAGAAGAATCTCCTTAGTGCATTTATAAAGCTGTTTGTAGACATAGTTTCAATCAGTTTAATGTGTACGGCTCTGGTTGTCATACATGAGAAAATAACTGCCCACCGTTTGCTTAGGGCACTGCCACCTCTTGTGCGGCGTGTAGCTATAGTCCATGGCCCGAACACATCTAAACCTCCTGTGGTAAAGGGAGGTTCTGGCGTCACTCGATCTGCAGGTGAGTCTGCCATTTTCTGGGCCTGCATTTTGCCTCGCAACTTGCGGCAGGTGACACAGTTATCTGTCACAGAGGACACAAGGCGCTTACCTCCGACTATCCAAAAGCCAGCACCACGGACAGCTCCTTCCGTGATGTGTCGTCCTTGATGAGCTGACTGTTCGTGAAAGTGTCTGATGAGAAGCGTGGCGACGTGGCTGGAGGAAGGGATAATCCGTAGTCCGTTCTTATCCACAACTGGATTGAGTTTTTTGAGTGTGTCATTTTTTGAGTTGATGTTTTTTTTCTTCTTTCAGCTTTTTCAGTGTCTCTTTGTGTCGTGTTGCACAGATCGGATGATGGCATTTTTAGCTTGTGTGAGTTCTTCCACATTTGTACATTCTTTGAGATCTTTAGATCCTGTTTGCCCACTAGGTTTGGCTATTGCTTTGCATGCTGTTGTCCAAGTGGGAAATCTTTTGAAGCGTTCTGAGCCTAGCTGTGACTCTGATACTGCTGTTATGAGTGTTTTTACTTTTGGACGTATTTCTTTGTCATTTTCAGGTTCACCAAGTGAGAATGAATTGTTTGACTCACAGAGTTTGTCTGAACACAGGAAACTTGGGCCTGTGAACCAGTTACTGTTTTTGAGTTCAGTGGCTGGGATGAATCTTGCCTGGTCAGCTGAGTTGAACTCAGTTGGCATATAGCGCCATTGGTGAGGTTGCGTGAAAAGTCCCTCAGTCGTCCAGGTAGAATCCATGATCAAAGGAGAAGTTCAATTTGTCAACTGGACAAAGTTTGTTTGGTTGAAAACGTTTCGCCGCTCATCCGAGAGGCTTCGTCAGCTCTCGGATGGTGAAGTTGTGTAGATAACCTAATGCGTGTGACACGGTTAGCTACATACATGTAGAATGTTACCCTAACACAATACGACTGTCAGTGAAGAACTTAATGCTGCTGAATTTGATGTCTAATTCATTTCTGATTAAATCATACATTTCTACTGCGAGTACGGCTGCACAACGCCGTGGGACAGTGTGTGCAGGGCGGGGGCGAGCTTAGATTTCCTCATCACAAAACCTAGGTGGTACTGACCTTGACTGCCTAAGGAGAGCAAGTAAGCTACTGCCCCTGTTTCTACAGTAGACGCATCACAGGAAATGCACAGTTCATTACTTTTCATTGCATTTAATGAACCTGGACTGTAGCACCTTTTGATCTGTAGATCTTCAAGGGCTTTCAGTGAGTCCTTCCATGAGACCCATGCCTCTTCCTTTTCTGGGGGAAGAGGTGCATCCCAGTCTCTCTCTTCGGATGACAGTTCTCTGAGTAATGCTTTGCCCTGCATGATTACAGGAGCAGCAAAACCCAAAGGGTCATACAGGCTATTAACTGTTGACAGTACTCCTCTGTGTGTGAATGGTTTTGTCTCACCGGACACAAGGTAAGTGAAGCTGTCAGTTTGTAAGTTCCAGCAGAGTTCTAGACTCCTCTGAACTGGAAGAGTGTCTACCCCTAGGTCTAAGTCTTTCAAGTCTTTGGCCCGGTCCTCCACAAGAAACGCTTCCATGACAAGGCTACAGTTAGATGCCACCTTGTGGAGTCGCAGGTTAGATTCTGCTAACATGTTTTTTATTCTTGTGAACAGGTGAACTGCTTGGTTTGAAGTGGCTACAGATGTGAGCCCATCATCAACATAAAACTGTCCCTCAACAAACTGTCTTGCATCTGTGCCATGTTCTTGTTCACCCTCCTTTGCTGCCGTCGCATGCAATAAATGGCAACGGTGGGTGATGGGCTGTTACCAAAAACATGCACTTTCATCCTATATCTTTCTTTTCTTTTCTCCCATTCGTTAAAACAAAACAAAAAATAACAGATGCAATCACGTTCCTTGTGATGTTACTATCCTCAAACCAGAGATAGCGAAGATAGTCTCTGTGTTCTTCACACACCTCGAAGCAATAAAACATTTGCTGTACATCAGCTGTCAGGGCTATTTTCACATTTCTAAATTGCAACAGCACTCCTAAGAGGGAGTTGTTCAGGTCGGGCCCAATGAGTAGCACTTGGTTTAGGGATGTGCCATCACACTCTGCACTAGAATCAAAAACTACCCAAATTTGATCTGGTTTCCGCAGATGGTGTACTGTACACCAAAAGTTGGCAGGTAGCCATGTTCCTTGCCTTTGGGCAGAGTTGGAGCGAGTTTGGCTTGATCGTTTTCTAGCATTTTCTGTATAAACTGAATGTAGTGAGCTCTCATTTCTGGTTTCTTTTCTAAAGTCTTTTTGAGTGAGTAGAGACGTTTTATGGCTTGGTCTCCATTGCTTGGGAGCCGCCTCCTAGGAGAGCGGAAGGGCAAAGGAGCGACCCAAGTGTTCTCTTTGTTCTTTCTAACTGTATTGTCCATTAGTGTTAGAAAGGTTTTGTCATCTACAGACAGTGCTACCTTGTCATCTAACTCAGTCCTGTTGAATACAGACTCGCGTAGCTTGTCTGTGTTGTCTACAGTGTCTACACTGTCTGTGAATTTTAACTTGTTCTGCTAAGTCCTGACATTATAGTCCTCTTTTACTGTTATAACTTTGGGTCATGGCTCAAAATATGTTGTGCGCCCGTTGTCTAACGTGTGTTTTGTACACGTTAACCTCCGTTGTGCTGTGAGCTTGGCCTAGGCATACCTCCCCCACTACAACCCAACCCAAGTCCAGTCTTTGGGCATAAGAAGCATTATTGGGTCTGTTAATCTGCTCACGTACCGTGTGTACCCTCAGGATATCTCTTCCCAGGAGGAGAAGGATTGGAGCACAATGATCAACAGTTTGGATTTTGTTTGCGATAGGGGCAAGATGGGGGTGGTGCTTGGCGATCTCAGGCGAGGGGATTTCAGATCTGTCGTCCGCCTCAGAGTCACATTCGATCAGAGGAGGCAGTTTGTTTTTTGTTTTTCCATCTACGGACTGTACGAAAAAGTTCATTGCTCTCCTGCCTGCAGTTTCTGCTTTCCCCGAGCAAGTCTTTAGGGTGTACGGTGCAGGAGTGGTTTTGATTTCAAACAGGTTAAAGAACTCTGTCCTAGCTAGAGACCCATTGCTCTGTTTGTCAATCACAGCATACATTTTAAGAGCTTTATCTTGCTGCCCTTTTGAATAGGCTTTAACTAAACAGATCTTAGAACAGGAGTGTGAGCTTTCACTCTGAACGCATACCTCAGTGCACTTGGAGATGACTGTAGGAGGGCTCTCTGTTTGCCCCTCAGCGTCTGCGCTCTCTGAGGTGTCGGTTTGGGGGCGGGAGTGGGACCTGGATGAAGTGCTGATATGTGCCTGGGACTGTCGCACTCGACACACTTAACTACTGCTTTGTGATGCACTGACCCACAACACCTGTAGCAAATGCGATGCTCTTTGAGAAAAGCTTGACGCTCCTCAATCGGCTTCTCTCTAAATGACTTACATTTTTTGAGGGGTTGTGGCTTCTTATGAATTGGGCACTGACGATCTGGTTGTTGAGCACCACTCTTCTCTGCAATGTCTGTTCTGTGTACTGACATGGTGGCTTCGCGTCTGTATGGTGTGGACTTTTCTCTCCGAGTGGACACTTGACTGTTGCAGCTGGATAAGGCAAAGCTTATCAAAGGGGGGGTGGCGTGTGAGCGTGTGAACTCGTTGAAATGCGTGTGTCACACTCTCAAAGCGTGAGACTTGAGAGCGCTGTTTAAGAGTAACAGATATAAACTCTCATTTGTGCCCTCTTCCGTTGCACTCCTGAACAAATTTGCACAAAAAAGGAGCACTTAGTCACTTAATACTGAATGGTGCATTAACTATTGTGCAATAACAGTTTGTGTAATAGGGCTTGTGCAATACAGTGGTACCTCACCTTACGAATGACCCAACAAACGAAAATTTCAAGTTACGAAACGCCTTCACGTTAAATTTTGGTCGCTAGATACGAAAGAAAATTCAAGTTACGAAACGCGAAATCTCAAATAATGCGCGCTCAGCCACACACATTATACGCTTTTCTCAGACTGAATTTAAACTTTTCTCACATTTGTCTCTCGTTTAAACACTCAAACTTTCATAGATTTTCAACAAAATTATTAATAGTGAAGCGTGTGGGAGGAAGGGGGAGGGGGGAGAAGACTGCGCTCTGACACGTGTGTGATAGCGGCATGTGTGACAGCTGACCCGGCGCTGCCAGCAGGTCTAGACCTGGACTAAATCAGAATTAAACCTGGACTAAACCTGGACTAGACCTGGAGAGCAGGTCTAGACTGCGGCTCTTGCATGTGAGCAGCGGCTCGCCTCAGCTGTGACTCGAAACAAAACCAGGAAATAGACCCACGCACGGCGCTTTAATCCACCTGGTCTAGTCCTGGTTTAGTCCTGGTTTAGTCCTGGTCCAGTCCAGGTTTAGACCTTAGTCTAGACCTGCTGTCAGCTCCGCGCCGGGTCATGCTGCGCTATCACACGTGTCAGAGCGCAGTCTTCTCCCCCCTCCTCCTTCCCCCCACACTTCACTATTAATAATTTTGTTGAAAATCTATGAAAGTTTGAGTGTTTAAACGAGAGACAAATGTGAGAAAAGGACGCAGGACGCAGAACACAATGTTACACTATAAAAAAAGTTACACTATAAAAAAAAAACTTGGATCGGGGCCTTGGAACGAATCAGGCTTTTCCATTGAAATAGCTACTCAACTTACGAATTTTTCACGTTACGAAACCACTTCTGGAACGAATTAATTTCGTAAGGTGAGGTACCACTGTATTTATCTGTGCAATAATTACTTGTGCA
This sequence comes from Paratrypauchen microcephalus, assembly GCA_036785185.1. Lineage (NCBI taxonomy): Eukaryota > Metazoa > Chordata > Actinopteri > Gobiiformes > Gobiidae > Paratrypauchen > Paratrypauchen microcephalus. Next base: position 747,532 of record JAVJIX010000275.1, on the reverse strand, counting down.
ATAGAGCTGGTGCAATAAATAGAACACTGTAGGTTGTGCAGTGCACAAATGGACAATGGACATCAAAGACGGACAAATGTATCTGGCGATGAGCCCCGACTGTTTTCTGTCTGTCTGTACTGTATGTGTGAGTGGAACTGTGTTTTTAAGCTGCAGCAGTGAACCCAAGACAAATTTCCCCTTGGGGACAATAAAGTTTATCTTATCTTACATGTTCAAATGCAATATATACATCACCTTAATCAAAGAGCTTGTTGACATAAAAATACTCACAAAGGTGAAAGTTTGCCGAGGTTCAAACGTATAGAACATATTCAGCGTGAACACGAGCCGTCTTCATGCTTAATCTGCAGTAAAACAGACCGGACTTTTGCCGAACGGAAAAAACGTCAAAGATCATCTCTAACACAGGAATGCTCACTCTTTACTGAAAATAAAATGATCCTTAAAAGTGAAAATATCTCACTCTGATTTTTACCCGTTAATTACTGAAATTGAAGATACCCATTCAAAAATACATTGTTTTCCAAGCCTTTTCACTTCCATCATGAAATCAAAGTATTCTTTTGGACTTAGATATAGTCACATAAAAGGGGGATCTTCCCCATGCAGAGGCAGCCATTTTGAATACGAGAGCCGCAGAAGGACATTTGGGCTCCGCCTTTGCCTTCGGCAAGGCTCGTGGTTTTGGGTAAACAACAACAAGCATGTTGCCGGATCACATGTCGTAATGGATCTAACAGGTGTTTTGGACTAAATTGTTTTACTGGATTTTATTCGCTGGATCCTTACGGACAGATTGAGACCAAGTTTATGGTGAAATACAGAGTTTGACCTGTCCAGAGCCTTCAAAGGTAAGCTAAGTAACAAACCTCGTTTTGTGCTTTTCCGTATAAAAGCCCCATGTGCTCGGGGAGTGATTGTTGTGCCGGGAAATTAATTGCATAGTCAAAAAGAGGAGACTGTAAGGTTTCATTTGATGTGTAGAGTGTCATGGTACACGATCAGGAATGTGTGGTTTCGTGAGAAAAGAAAAAAAAATATAGATATAGTTGTCAGCGAGGGCTCACACAGCGCCGGGTGCGCGCTGGTACGCGAGCTGTCCGCGTTACGCCGCGCCCGGGTGACCCTCGAGGTCTGCTGTAGCCAAAAGAGGAAGTGCATGGTACCTACACCACCTATGCACCACGAATCCTACATACTGTACCTTTAAAAGTGAAAATGTCTCACTCTGATTTTACCTAAATCTTTTTAACAATTTAACAATGGAGAGAAGGGCAGAGATAGAAGGGGTGCGAGGATAGACAGTGAGAGAGAAGGAAATAAAGAGAGTGAGTTTAGAATGGGAGAAAGAGTAGAGAGAGAAGGTAGAGAGGAGAGAAGGGTTGAGAGGGGAAAAGAGGATACAGAGGAGAAAGAGGAGGAGAGTGGAGTGAGAGAGGATATGGAGAGGGAAAGAGAAGGGAGAGAAAGAGAGGGGGGAGAGAAAATGGAGTGGTAGAGAGCGGGAAATGGAGGGAGTGGAGAGTGAGGATTAAAAATATGGAAAGCGGGTTTAAAGTTAAAAAAAAAAACACAAATAAATATACAAATAAAACTGCTTTTCTTCCTTCCAGGTAGGGCATCTGGTATAAAATCCTCCTTCTGCCACATCACCCTGTAGAAATACATGATAAATATTCATTAGGAAGTTTAAGTTGAAAAAATATAATTATGTTAAAGTCATTTTAGTTGGTTCATCTGTGATCTGTGTTTTGTTGGTTCTCAAACATTTTCCTTTTTTTCTTTTGTTTTGGTCTTTTTATTTTGCTAACCTTCAAAAAATCATCAATTCTAACATGTTTTTTTATCTTTTATTATTAAAGTTCCATGTTTCAAAGCCACAATAACATTCACAAAGCACTCAGAGGCACATCGGGGACGTGGGCACCGGGTGCAAGAGCTGAGGGACCTGAAGGCTCATGATTTTACCCACAGCTACAGCAGGACTCTGGATATGTGTTTGTAGAAGACTCTGGAAGTAACACATTCAGATCTTAGTACAACTGTCACACTTTTGGATAGTCAAAAACATGTTCCAAATAAAACACCACAAACATGTTTTAACAATGACTACATCCTGGGCCAGAGAAGCAGATAAAACCTCTGGAAAGTCTTCAGATCCACTCTCACAGTCCTCCTGTGACTGTCCTGTGTCCTCCTGTGACTGTCCTGTGTCCTCCTGTGTCCTCCTGTGTCCTCCTGTGTCCTGTGACTGTCCTGTGTCCTCTGCTCCTGTGACTGTCCTGTGTCCTGTGACTGTCCTGTGTCCTCCTGTGACTGTCCTGTGTCCTCCTGTGTCCTCTGCTCCTGTGACTGTCCTGTGTCCTCCTGTGACTGTCCTGTGTCCTCCTGTGACTGTCCTGTGTCCTCCTGTGTCCTGTAACTGTCCTGTGTCCTGTGACTGTCCTGTGTCCTCCTGTGTCCTGTGACTGTCCTGTGTCCTCCTGTGTCCTGTAACTGTCCTGTGTCCTCCTGTGTCCTCCTGTGTCCTGTGACTGTCCTGTGTCCTCTGCTCCTGTGACTGTCCTGTGTCCTCCTGTGTCCTCCTGTGTCCTCCTGTGTCCTCCTGTGTCCTCCTGTGTCCTCTGCTCCTGTGACTGTCCTGTGTCCTCCTGTGACTGTCCTGTGTCCTCCTGTGTCCTCCTGTGTCCTCTGCTCCTGTGACTGTCCTGTGTCCTCCTGTGTCCTCCTGTGTCCTCTGCTCCTGTGACTGTCCTGTGTCCTCCTGTGTCCTGTGACTGTCCTGTGTCCTCCTGTGTCCTGTGACTGTCCTGTGTCCTCTGCTCCTGTGACTGTCCTGTGTCCTCCTGTGTCCTGTGACTGTCCTGTGTCCTCCTGTGTCCTGTGACTGTCCTGTGTCCTCTGCTCCTGTGACTGTCCTGTGTCCTCCTGTGTCCTGTGACTGTCCTGTGTCCTCCTGTGTCCTGTGTCCTAGTTGGCGGTGTGTGTTGTACGGGATTGTATTTGCGGTGTCCTCGCTGTGCCATTTATTGATTTATTTTGGAGAGGCCTTTGAGATGGTTTGTGTGTTTTTTCAAAAAGTCCTTTCCTTGTATGGTCCTTTTTCTCAGCACCAGATAAGACACAAGTTTCTTATGGTGTCATTTGGGGAAATGATCGGACTTGCTCTCTTCCTGTCCCCAGAGACAGAAGACAGAGGACAGAGGACAGAGGACAGAGGACAAAGCTAAACAAGTCTGACCCTTGCTCTTTTAAAGGTTCTATATTACACGGAATTGTCTCCTGTCAGCTTTAACCTGTGTTCGAATGCTGTTGTTTCATTCACACGTTTGAACAATCCTTTATTATTAGTCTGTCTACATCTCCAAAGCTCAAAATACTCCACCTTCCACTTTGTGATGTCATGAAGCAGTAGCTTTCAAATTAGCAGCTCCTTATAGACCAGTTTCAAAGCTACGTCATCACTGAATGCGCGCGCAGTTCCGACTCAAACAAAGCCACTACTGCCATAAAACCCCCAGCGAAGATACAGAAGAGAAGAACTCGAATAAAGAGAAACAGATACAGAATAAATGATAGTTCACATCATTCAACTGACATACACACAAGTGAACACCTGCTGCTTGTTTAGGGTCATTTGCCCAGGTGTTCAATGGTGTTTAATCATGCTGATTAACTAGCAAGCACAGGACACCGCAAAGCTCACAGACATATTAACCGGGAAACCTCTACGACAGACACATGTAAACCAACACGAATAACTTTGTTAAAATGCATGATAAGTTTTTGCATGACCATCATAAATGGAATTTGACATGACTGAGATCACATCTGTGACTCGTAAATTAAGTCGTAGTATGTTACTTACCTCGCAACGCAAGTGCAGTTGGCGGTCAGAACGTAGTTCTCGCGCTTGTTGATGATAGCCCAAGCATTGTACATGGTCGTCTTGTGGCCTTGTCTTTGACTGGGGAGAACATCAGATGCCGACACGCAAAACTCCCCATTGATATTGTGGTATTTTACCTCCTGTACATGGCCACACACGGCAAACTGGTAGGCATCCATGGATTTGTATGCGCGCACTTTCTCTCTTGTATACACGCTGGGCTTCTCCACTAAATAACAGTGGATATCTGTCCACTGTAAATCTGGCCACTTTCTGCGGTCGTACTGCCACTCCGTGATCGCATAAGGATCTGGTAGTCGAACCCGTTGCCCAACGTGAGCTTTTGAATGTAGCTCTCCCTATCGTTCAGATACTCCGCTATGGTCCGCCATGGTTGATTCTGAGTCAACAGTGTGCGCAAATGCCGGTGACGTCACGTCTGTTTACTAACAGTAAAGGGGTCTATACCTTTTGTTAAACTTGAAAACTACTGCTTCATGACATCACAAGGTGGAACAGAGCATTTTGATTTTTACAAATCTAGACAGGGGTTACTCAAACGTGTGAATGAAACAAAACACAACTCCACATATGTTTATGAGGACGTAACAATATTCTGAAGTGTCTTAAAATTCATACAAGTCAACTCTGGGTAATATAGGACCTTTAATATAATAATATAAATAATACAAATGTAACAATAAAAAGTATATAAAACAAAATCCCTCTCAGTCCTTGTTGATGAGTGTTTCCCAGTTGAAATTCTGAGCCGAGACGTTTGTTTCTGAGTCAGACTTTGCATCACATTTTTTGTTTCAGTTAATCCATCACTCTATATAATACTGCATACTTCTTATAACATACAGTTCAACAATGAATGCAATAAAGTTACAACAGGGCTCCTTCTGAAATCTGATATAAATGCTTGTGTCTAGACCTGCCAGACTGCTACACAACACAGGCCAATGATGTAAGTGTATGTTTCACTGTTTCATACTCATGTTTGTGTGTGTTACAGACCGAGGTGAACTACGTGTGGCACAGGAAGCCGTGAGGAAAGCATCTGACGTGAAGAAGCCTCCTACCCACACCCCCGAGCCCGCCTACAGTAAGAACCAGAACCCCCACACGCATAAACCCGTCTACATTAAGAAAGTCGTGGAATTTATCTGTAAAATAATACCAAAATATATCCTGCTTGTTATTACGTTTGCACCGGTAACAAACGGTGCCACTATTAACGGACAGAATCTCTGTTGCAATGAGCCCAGCGATGGAGTAATAAGACTTAAATACTGTCAGGTATTCTGTCTGGCTATTTGGCCTTCTTAGCTCAGAGAGGTAACGTATAAACATTAGCATTCGAGTACAGGTCAGGATGATCAAACAAAAGACGTGGAATAAAACCGCAGACAAAGGACTAGACCAGCAATAGTGTGGCTTTTAACTCTTCTTACAGTCATTCTTAAGATGTGTGTAGAATCCCTCAGTCGTCCAGGTAGAATCCATGGTAAAAGGAGAAATTCAATTTGTCAACTGGACAAAGTTTATTTTGTCGAAAACATTTCGCAGCTCATCCAAACTGCTTCGTCAGTTCTGGTTAGAGTGCTGATGGACACTGCTTATATCCAGCTGCAGGGAGGAGCTAACTACACTGAAATTACTCTGAAACTATCCCACCTTTGTTTTCCAGTTTCTGTCTGGCGTCTTGTTTAACATACCCATTCAGGACCATAATGGGTGTTTTCACACCTCTGGACCTGACCTGCTGCCCTATTGTTTCCTTTGTTTGTTTTGATTTAGGTTTGAGAATAGAATTATAGATGGGAGAGAGATTATGTCTGACCCCTCCATTCCTGTTTAAAGAAGGATTCTCAAATAAACTTTGTCAAAATAAACTTTGTCCAGTTGACAAATTGAATTTCTCCTTTTACTTCTCACAGTGTATTTCGAACAATAGAAAAACACACATAATACTCAAAATTCCACCACAAAGAACCAGAACCCCCAGACCTATAAACCCACCTACAGTAAGAACCAAAACCTCCAAACCATTGCGTCTGCACACAGTGAGAACCAGAATGGGCAAACTACCATGATTTTAGAGTTAGTGAAAGCATAAAAAACTCCTGTCTCTTGGCGATAAACAGCATGTATCTGTACTGACCACATGACTGTGTCCTGCAGCCTGTGCCAACTGCAGCGGCCTCTCTGATCTGGGACATAGACTCTCCTCTCTCGAGACCAAGGTGAGTCACATCAGAACACTCCATGTTTATCACACGAGAAATACACTCATGTCAGTTTACCAAAGCCACCACCAGAAATGACTTTGCTCAGCACTGTGGAAGAACAGAAAGCACACTGAAGGAGATAAACAACAATGAACAGAACACAAACAAGGACTAAACCAGGACTAAACAAGGACTAAACCAGGACCCAGGGTGTGCTGCCTCTGGCCCTACTGGTTTAAAAAAATACATTTTTGTAAAAGTACACTCATAACTGAACCTGAGACTCTACCTCATGTAAAGTTAATGACTGACTGTAGGTGCTGGGGTTAACATAGTGAACACTCAGATTAAAGGGAGGCGTTTTAGGTTTGGACTGCATTTTAGCATTGAGATTCATTCTGCTTTCTGATTGGATTATCATCCTGAGAACCAAAACACCACATTATAACAACAGGACCTTCAAACTTTAATTTCAGATCCAGCTGCTGACATCCCCTGGGTCTACATCACATCGCTCCCTGCAGGTTAAAGGAGGAGGTGTGGCACTGATGGGGGCGGTACCGTCACAGGGAGCTCCTGGAGAGCAAGGCCCAGCTGGTAAATGTGAACTTCCGCTTTCAATCAAATGTTTCTATCAACTCATTTTAAATGTGCAGTGTCTATAGCAGTGGTTCTTAACCTGGGTTCGGTGACTCGGTCTCAGGGGTTCGGTGGAGCCTCTGCCGTGGAGGTCAAGACACACCGACTCATCATGTCAATACGCGATGACATGCCCCGCTTGGCCATCACTGGCTGCAGATGATCACGTTACATTGCTTGGCCAATCAGTGCTGCGAGGAATTTAGTGCACTCAGGAGTGGTCAACGTGTGACTGTCATCGTAGTATGTCATGTAATTTCTTTCTTAATATTTTAATCCATATGTCGAGCAAAAAAAGAAAGTGGTCAGACGAATATGTACAATATGGATTCTCATGTATCATGGAACGGGATGGGAATCAGCGTCCTATCTGCATGATTTGCAATGCCAAGTTGAGCAACTCTAGCCTCGCACTGGCAAAACTAAAGGAGCACTTCGAGAAGCTGCATGGAGATGAGGAATACAAGAACACAACGCTTGCTGAATTCAAGCTGAAGAGAGACAGATTCGATGATAAGGCCACTCAGCCTGCTCTTGGATTTGTACCCATTAACAAACCAATCCTCACAGCATCGTACAAAGTTGTGTACCTGACCGCAAAGTAGGGCAAGCCACACACCATTGGTGAAACACTTGTAAAACCAGCTGCGTTAAAGATGGCGAATCTGATACTCGGAACAGCGGCCAAAGGTAAATTATCCCAAAAAAAATCAAATTTTATTTTACACTAAAGTAGGGTTCAGTGAATGTGCATATGAAACTGGTGGGGTTCGGTAGCTCCAACAAGGTTAAGAACCACTGGTCTATAGTGACACCACTGGACCTCGAATATCCACAGGTGAGGAAGGGAATCTGAATTATGCCTGGTCTAACTGAAGATGATGGATCATCTAGTCCTGGTTTAGGACCCCCTCCCCCTTTAGTCCTCCAGACCCGGCCCCCCACCAGTCCTATCCCTGTGCCCTGTAGGTGTTACTTTTTTTTAAATCATGTGCTTGTCCTTTTTCAGGTCCTCAGGGAGAGAAGGGCAGAGATGGACTTCCTGGCAGAGATGGTAATGCCTCCTCCTCCTTAGCTCTTAGGATAAGGTTTATGTACTCACTGTGTCCTCTCTCAGGGATACCAGGATCTCGGGGGCCAGCTGGACCCATGGGGCCTCGAGGGGACGCAGGGACGAGGGGCCCGTCTGGGAGTCCAGGGTCCCGGGGCCCTGCTGGACCAGCAGGTAACATCCAAGACACACACACTGCTATCCTCACCCACAATACAAGAAAGTGTATATCCATGTCACTGTGCCTGGAACCAGGGCTTTTGCATTAGTGTCATTTTTGTGTCTCCAAATTGACAATTATAACATTCAGAAACTTTATGAATCAAATCAAACATTTTCCCAGGGTACAGTAGTACCAGACGACCCTCAAGGCACACAGTGTTCCCCAGAGTAGAGGCTGTAGGCTGTAGAGAATAGACAAAATGAAGTGAATTAAATTAATACTGTGAATGATTTATGTGAATGATTTATGTGAGGCCATACCTTTATTTAAATTTGAACATCAGGTCTGTGTGCACCATGATTTTTAAATGCAGTAAAATGACTATTTCGGATCATTTGGGTCAATTCACCAGTTGTGTTCATGCATGCTTAAAGCCCCCCCCATGGTTAAAAGTTGCAAAATGTCTAAACTGAGCATTTGCGATCCTTTTCTGCGTTAGAAAAAATCAGAGCTCAAACGGGCGATTTTGAACAAGGAAACTTATTGACGTCAGATCGAAAAAAGAAATGCAAATGCAGTTCCACCCCCGTCTGTCTGTACTCAGCGTCTCTGTAAATCACGCCCAGAGAGTTTGGACTGCGAATGCGCTAGGCAATGCGAAATGCGTTTTTTTATTTGCCTGGAGGCACGTCCGAGTGTTTCTAGGCTCGGAAGTCCTTTATCTGAGCCTCTGGACCTTTGAACAGCAGTGGTTTAATTTTATTTTCTGTGGAAATGTGTTTATTTTTCAATGGAACGCTTCTCATCTCTTCTCCACGCAAAAACGCGGAAATGGATCAGCTGAGAGCTGAGAGCGAGAGCGGAGAGTTTGGCCACGCCCCCACCCTCTACTATAGGCCATCTCTTTTCTCCTCATTTGCATTCAAGCAACAACGCCCATAATGGAGTGTTCAGAGAGAGAAAAATTACTCTTTCTCATCTTATCTCTGAGTGTTGATTTTGAAGAAGGATTCATTTACAGTATTAGGGAACCATTAAGGAGCCATATAAAAGCATCAAGAAGTACCATGTCATGGGATCTTTAAAGATGAATAGCACATGTAGTCTTTATTTTTTCCATTTTCTTGTTTACAAATAACATCACTGAATCCCATGGGGAATTGACTGAGCTATTGGAGTTCTATAGGCCTACTTCCAAACAGTAGTGATTTTGGTGGCTGCACATACCCACACACGTCGTGTGGGTAGATTGTCCAAGGATGCGTTCCCGTTTCCAGTTTAAGTTCCTCTGCTACTTATTTTGCATATCAACACAAGTTACACAACAGTCTATAGCTCAATAGAGTGAACGTCGATGCAGAGAGAGAGAGAGAGAGAGAGAGAGAGAGAGAAGCCTATCATAGCTATTTATAAGGATATATAAGGATGTCGTAAGTTAATTGTCTGTTTTTGGGGGAAGGAGTTAATAAGTACGAGTTAATAAGTCGTTCCCATACCTTATAACTCGTGGGCACGTCTTGTTATTTTATTTATTCACCTATGACACTTCCTGGGCTCCATAGAAATACAAAACAGCAACTTAAATGTATGACTGTCTGTATGTCTGATCGCAGCTACAACTCACATGGCTTTTTGTTATAAGTTTGTAATAGATCAAATGTTTTCCAATACGTTCAAGACAGTGTGCAGTGGTCTGATTCTTGTCACAGTTCTGCATTTACAATACGTGTTCAGAACTGAAAGGCAGACTGCCGGTATATGAGAACTGTTGGATATTTCATGTTTAAACGATGATCTAATCATAAAGGATTTACATCCTGAGACCTGATTTCTGTCCTCATAATGTAGGCAGGTCCCTGTAATGTGAGTGCGTGTATAGCCAATGTGATGAATACATGCACACACAGGGACTTATGATTTCCATATGGAGCTTGTTATTGTTATTTCTATCTCCATTACTTCACGAGGAGGCAGGGGATATGTGGTTCTGTGTGGAGGAAGTGAGGAGGGGTGACAGGCTGTTCTGTAGGGTCATAGTCGACAGTGGGTCCTCTCTGCGTGCTCTATAGAGCATGTCATGTATCAAAAATCAGATACTAATCAATACTCGTCAAACGTTTGCACATCAAACAAAGAAATGGCTAATATCAAAGCAAATTTGCACTCATTAGTAATCAGTGTGTGTGTGTGAGGTTAGGACTGTTGAGTGTGTGTGTGGATGTATAATGATGGAATTTTTTTTTTTTTTTTTTTAATGTTTTAGAAATGGCATAGTGATGGTTGTAATTTTACCTGATATGTCTGCACATATGTGATTATTCTTATGCACTGGTCTATCACCCATTTACAATCTCTGTCATAGTATATTTCATTAACATCATTTTTTACAGTGCATTATACACTTTTGCTGCTTGGCTGACGTGGCTCCGTCACCGTGGCCTTCATTGTTAACGGCACCGAGCATGCGATTATCATCATGGGGCCTGCTGGGGGCCACTAGTTTAACAGAAGCGTGCGCCGTCCAGAGATGCTTCATTAAATTCGAGTTGTTTACATTGGACGTGGACAAAGTCTTTGGTCTTTGACACAATGAGCACGTAACATGTAGGTTTTTACCTCGACGAGGTTAAAATACTGCCTATACTTCTGTCTTCGACTCGGGACTCGCCATCTGACACGGGGTGTGTGTACTGTGTGTGTGCGCTACTACTGTGTGCTGGGGTTGTGTGTAGAACCCGCCCACCGCCCACTGGGTGTCTCTGATTGGCTCAACGTGAAATCTTACTCTGCTTTAGCCAATCGTCATTACTTATCCCGCCCTCACCAAAGGGAGAGAAAAATTCCCCTGTGCCTGTGCGAGTCGCGCACATGATGCCAGTTTCAGTAGGTTCAGTAACGTGCGGTAGCGGCGTGTTGGTGCCGGTAACGGCGTTATAATGATAGATAAAGTAACTCGTTAGATTACCCGTTACTGAAAAAAGTAACGCCGTTATTCCCATCACTGACCAGAACAAGTATAAGAGCTCATAGACTAGTATACCCCCATGGACCTCTATGGATCTTACCTGGACCACTGAGGGATTACACAGACAAGATAAGACCACAAGGGAATAGAAAAGAAAATACTACCATTTAAAGAGCCATTAAACACCCTCCCGAAGCTTTACTCTCAGCCTAAGCCTCTAAGCAAAATCTGAAAAATCTGGAGCGATGACTGACAGCCACAACAATCACACGTGACACGGACTGGTGCACTTCAGACTTTGAAACAGAGCGGACGTTTGTGCTTGGATCACCACATTTCCCTTTTCTCCAGACACGGCGGGACATTGCGGTGCCCAGCAGTGCCAGGTAGGGGCTGAGAGGGGGTCCTCACATACCGCCCGTAGACCGCCACTGGCTGTGCTTGACTCACTGGCAGCCATTAGTCCAACCCAAAAATTCAAATGTAGTGGCCTTAGTTGATTCTAAAGAGGCCATTACAGACGTGGCTTTTAACTCAAAAGTCAGATGCCAAAATAAGGCCAGGTATACATTTCTATTTTAGACTCATTTACACAGCTAATCAGTAGAAAAAGTGATTTTGGTGTTTAGTGGCCCTTTAATGCTGAAAATCACATTCTATTGTCTAAAAAGTGTTTTTATATCATTGTGGTATGTCAGTCGATACTGAGTCTTTTCCGGGGTCTCTCCTGGGTCCTGTACAAAACCTCCTTATTGTTAGCTGTAAGTATTCTGTGTATTCTGTGGCTCCACCCACAAGCCTACATCACCCATGCTCCCACATGACAATTCTCCATATGCATTACAATTTGACAAACCTGATGCAATGTGATTATGTTGTGACAGCATTCTGAAAAGAGAGAGACAGAAACAAAAATTGATCTTGAGGGAAATTAAATTTTTGCAGCAGCAGCGTTTACACGGCACAGTGGCCTTTGTGTCTCAGTCAAAGGTCTCAGTACAGTTTAATAGCAGGACTGGTCAGGGAGGGTCAACAGATCCTGTCTCAGGGAAATTTGAGAGGAAGAGCCAAAAGTGTCCCTCCTCTGTGTCCTGCAGCATTACGGCAGTGTTTAGGGGGAGCCAGGTGAACACAACAGGAAAGGCCTCTTTCTTACGCCGCTCTGGTGTTTCAGTTGGTGATGAAATGGTTTCCTTCAAAGTGTTTCCTCTGGAAGGTCCTCTGACACATTTGCTACCAAGTATGGTGTTGTGGAAAAAATATCTCTTGATGATGAACAATTTTTCCCGAGGAGCGGGGGGGGGCTTGAATTGCGTGAGAAATGCCGTGTGAGCGTGTGAACGCGTCGAATTGTCTCTCAATACGTGAGACTTGAGAGCCCTGCTGTAAATGTTTGTCTAAAGAGCAAACTTACTAGACCAGGAGGATTAAAGCGCCGCGCGCGGGTCTATTTCCTGGTTTCGTTTCGAGTCACGGCTGAGGCGAGCAGTGAGGGGGACCGCACGCAGTCTGAGCGCATGAACGAACGCATGCAAGAGCCGCGGTGGTCTAGACCTGGTCTAGAGGAGGTCTAGACCAGGTCTAGAGGAGGCACGGTTTGAGCACGGGTCTCGTTCATGCGCTCAGACTGCGTGCGGTCCCCCTCGCTGCTCGCCTCGGCCGTGACTCGAAACGAAACCAGGAAATAGACCCGCGCGCGGCGCTTTAATCCACCTGGTCTAGTCCTGGTTTAGTCCTGGTTTAGTCCAGGTTTAGACCTTTGTCTAGACCTGGTATAGTCCACGTTTAGTCCTGGGTCTACAGTCTACGCAGAACACAATGTTACACTATAAAAAAAGTAACACTATAAAACCTTGGAACGAATCAGGCTTTTTCCATTGAAATAGCTACTCAACTTACGAAAAATTCACGTTACGAAACCACTTCTGGAACAAATTAATTTCGTAAGGTGAGGTACCAATGTACATGATTTTTAAAGCATAAAAGATTGGGGATAAAGTACACTGGAAGAGTGATTATTGCTCATCTGCAGCACTGTGTGGATGTAAACAGACACACTTGAGGAAGTACTCTGGCCTATTTACTTTTCAAGAACACCTCAAACTGGATTAATAATAGCGGTTTTGTGGACTGGATGTCATTATTTGCAGAGGACAATTTCTATGGATAATATGGATGATATGCTGCACTTTAAATGTACCACTTTACCAGAGGTGAGTAATAAAGTCTTATTATTTTCGCTATATCCCGAGTTTGTATTTTGCATCTCCAATTCGAGGGTCCGTTAGAGGCCACACAAATAATATCCTACGTATCCTAAAAGATAGTGCGATTTGAATTGTGTCAGATTCGGTTGGACTCTGACACAAGTTTTAATGCCTATCGGGCTCGGTTTGGGTTCGATCACTGCTCTGTTGGATGAGGGCCTGAAAAATTTGGCCTGATCCACACTCTAGTATGGTGTTAAAAACTGAATTAAAAAAAAATAAAAGTTTGAAAAACAGCTCAGTGTGTGAGCCAGATAGCCACGAAAGCTGTCTGTTGCCATGGGAAGGGAAGGGGAAGTGCAAAGGGAGATTCAGAGAGACAAAAACGCATTTTCAAATCAATCATAAACCAGTATGTTCTGTGTTATAGTTAATACCCCATAGAAGTGCAATACCTCCTCTTTACAGGAAACATAATGTCACAAATTTTTGATAGTTTGATATAAACATATGTGGCCTTAAAACATATTTTGCAACAGCCAATCACCGTGCAGATCAGTGCTGTGTGTCCTTTCTCCTGAGAGACCCTGTGGAATCTCCCTCCCACTCCATATGAAAACATTACAGATCAGTGAAAACTGTGTAAAAAGACCTTAAATAACACTGTGAATGTGATGAGCCGATCCACAAAAGGCTTACACATCATTCTCGATACTTTGCAGTGACCACACTCAGGGTGTTCTACATGTACCTCTGCAGTGGAACGTGTGTAGAATCCCTCAGTCATCCAGGTTGAATCCACGGCGAAAAGAAGAAATTATATTTGTCAAGTGGACAAAAGTTTATTTGGTCGAATACGTTTCGCAGCTCATCCAAGCTGCTTCTTCAGTTCTGGTCAGACCCTGGTGGACACTGCCTGTATCTGCCTGCAGGGAGGAGCTAAATACAATTAAATTACTCTGAAACTACTACACCTACTTGTTTTCAGTTTCTGTTAGTTAGGTGGGCCTATTAAATATGCAGTGGGAGTTGAGTGTGGGGTCTTGTTAGCAGAAACATTCAGGGCCATAATGGGTGTTTTCACACCTCTGGACCTGACCTGGTTAGCCCTATTGTTTTCTTTGTTTGTTTTGATTTAGGTTTGAGAATAGAGTTATATATGGAGACAAATGATGTCTGAGACCTTCATTTCTGTTCAAGGAAGGATTCTCTTTCTTGACAAAAATAGCCTCTTTAAAGGGATATGCCACCCCCAGGTCAAAGCCAATTACTTTCTGTGTAGTGCGCATTCATATCGAGTGCAAATAAATGTGCAAATCAACACGGAGAACTTGCCTTGGTCATTTTGGGTGGGAACTATTTTTCAGTGCGGAAAAAGACAGACGAAGCACAGAGCACGCGGACAGGGGAATCCCTGTTTACGCACCAGAAAGGGAGTTCCCCCGGTGCGTGATTCGTCTTTCTTTTTCGGCACTGAAAAATAGTTCTCACCCAAAATGACCAAGGCAAGCTCTCCGTGTTGATTTGCACATTTATTTGCATTCTTCACTACACTGAATGGAGTATTTGCTTTGCTTGTGGCTCGGTGTTTTGTCCTTTGGGCATCTCCCCACAGTCCAGAGACTAAAACAAGTGATGAAAAGCGTTTTCCTGGTCACCCAGCCATTGTCCGAGTCTGTCGCCACTGACCGCCGCGCGCAGCTGCTGCTCCTCCGCCTTAGACTGGAGGCAACGGCGCCAGAGAAAGATTTCGGCCAAAAAGAATTAATTTGCTCGATGCGTTTCCCAATTACTTTATGTGTAGTGCGCATTCATATCGAGTGCAAATAAATGTGCAAATCAACACGGAGAGCTTGCCTTGGTCATTTTGGGTGGGAACTATTTTTCAGTGTGTGTGGGGCATACATGAGGGTGGGTGTGTGTGGGGCATACATGAGGGTGGGTGTGTGTGGGGCATACATGAGCGTGGGTGTGTGTGGGGCATACATGAGCGTGGGTGGGTTTCCTCTGACTCCGGTTTCTATGATGAATCTAAAACTCGCACATCCTGTAATCCTCCATCTTGGTGCTCCTGACTGTGAACCTGTGAAGAGGTGGGCTCTCTGGGTTAGAGGGAGGTGCCTCAGGATTCAGTCATGTAACAGCTACAAAAACATCAGCTCTGAAATATCAATCTGTAATTACGCCCATAGAGCTAGAAATGAGACTAGTGGTTATATATGTGAACTACACTGTGATTGATACATTGTACTGCTGAACATTACTCCGCTGCCTCCTGTACAGTGTCCCCCAACATGATGCCGCTGCAAAATGTAGTTATTTAAACTATAACTTGTATGTGTATGTAATGTATGTACATCATTTATTATAAACCTCAATATACAGTAAATTAAAAAACATGAATACAGTGGTACCTCATCTTACGAAATTAATTCGTTCCAGAAGTGGTTTCGTAACGTGAATTTTTCGTAAGTTGAGTAGCTATTTCAATGGAAAAAGCCTGATTCGTTCCAAGGTTGTTGTTTATTATAGTGTAACATATTTTTTATAGTGTAACATTGGTTCTGCGTCCTGATTGGCTAAGAGACTAGACCAGGACTAAACCTGGACTAAACCAGGTCTAGACCAGGTCTAAACCAGGACTGGACCAGGTCTAGACCTGGATTAAACCAGGATTAAACCACCACGTGCCGCTCTTTGCTGGTTTCGTGCAGCTGGTTTGTGGCTCGGGCTCCAGAGGACGCGGTCCGGGCGCCGCGGTTCTATCTCGTGCTCGCAGCCCCGGTGCCGGTCGTGCAGACCAGGACTAGGAGTGCTCCTCGTGCGGTGCGTGCTGGTGCGTGCTCCTCGCGCGGTGCGTGCTGGTGCGTGCTCCTCGCTCCTCGCGTGCTGGTGCGTGCTCCTCGCTCCTCGCGTGCTGGTGCATGCTCCTCGCGCGGTGCGTGCACCTCGCGCGGTGCCGTACTCCTCGCTCCTCGCGCGGTGCCGTGCTCCTCGCTCCTCGCGCGGTGCCGTACTCCTCGCGGTGCGTTCATGTCTCCGCGCTGCTTCCGGAGTCGTGTCTCCCCCCACGCTTCACTATTTAATACATTTTGTTGAAAATCTTGCGTGTTCGGCGCTAGAGCTAAGAGGCCGAGAAAGGTGCTTTTTGAGCGGGGATCACAGCGGGGCATCTGAGCGCGCATTATTCAAATTTTTGAGATTTCGCGTTTCGTAACTTGAATTTTCTTTCGTATCTAGAGACCAAAATTTAACGTGAAGGCGTTTCGTAACTTGGATTTTTCGTATGTAGGGTCTTTCGTAAGGTGAGGTACCACTGTAGTAAATCAGTTCCTGTTCAAAACTGCTCAAGTCAGAAGCCTCACCCCTTCACAGTGGCATTTCTCTGTACAAGCAGCAGATCATCATTTATGGTGTTTTATTTTTTTAAATGTCTGAATATTTGAATAATTGCAAATGAGTAAAGAGCAGCAGTAGGTGGTGATAAGGGGTAGGTTTTTTCCAGCACTGAACCCTCAAGTGCAGAATATTAGGGGATTACTCAAACATTCATGAATCTCTCAAAGTACAACTGTGATGAAATAACACTGCTAACTGTGAATTCCTAACAGTTGATTTGATAAAGATCCTTTAGGGATGCACCTATACAGATACTGATATCGAGTATCAGCGCCCATACTAGTAAGTAAGACTATTTACATTATGAAAGTCTTAAGTTGAACTTACATTGATTAAAAAAAAAAAGCTTTTCAGTAGTTATTTGAAAGACAAATATCATAGCACAACCTAACACAACACAACTGGATCTCTTCTGTAAAAAGTAAACTGTGTTTTAAAGGTCCCATGGCATGAAATTTTCACTTTCTGAGGTTTTTGAACGTTAATGTGAGCTCCCCTACCCTGTTTAGGGCCCCCCACACATGGCTAAAAGTTGCGAAATGTGTAAACTGAGCATTTGCGGTCCTTTTCCACGTTTGAAAAAAAGACAGCCCAAACGGGCGATTCTGAACAAGGGAACTTTCTGACGTCACACTCGCAGAAAGGTTTCCACCCCCCGTCTGGATGTCTACCCACCATCTCTGGAAATCACGCCCAGAGAGTTTGGACCGCAAACGAGCTACAAAATGCGAGATGCGATTTTTTATTTGCCTGGAAACACGTGAGAGTGTTCCCAGGCTCGGATGTCCTCCATGGTTAAAAGTTGCGAAATGTCTAAACTGAGCATTTGCGATCCTTTTCTGCGTTACAAAAAATCAGAGCTCAAACGGGCGATTTTGAACAAGGAAACTTATTGACGTCAGATCAAAAAAAGAAATGCAAATGCAGTTCCACCCCCGTCTGTCTGTAGTCAGCGTCTCTGTAAATCACGCCCAGAGAGTTTGGACTGCGAATGCGCTAGGCAATGCGAAATGCGTTTTTTTATTTGCCTGGAGGCACGTCCGAGTGTTTCTAGGCTCGGAAGTCCTTTATCTGAGCCTCTGGACCTTTGAACAGCAGTGGTTTGATTTTATTTTCTGTGGAAATGTGTTTATTTTTCAATGGAACGCTTCAAATCTCTCCCCCGTGCAAAAACACGGAAATGGATCAGCTGAGGGCTACAGCGGAGAGCGGAGCGTTTGGCCACGCCCCCACCCTCTACTATTGGCCATCTCTTTTCTCCTCATTTGCATTCAAGCAACAACGCCCATTATGACCTGTTCTGAGGGAGAAAAATTACTCTTTCTCATCTTATCTCTGTTTCTCATGCACTGAGTGTTGATTTTGAAGAAGGATTCATTTACAGTATTAGGGAACCATTAAGGAGCCATATAAAAGCATCAAGAAGTACCATGTCATGGGATCTTTAAGGAAATGCCCTTGCATCCCTACACTGGTATCGTATCAGAACTGCAAAAGCTGGATTAGTGCATTCCCATCCTACAGAACCATGTAATGCCCTATAACAAGTAACTGAATGTCACTTGAATGTAAACCCAAAACCCAGCACCATAAACCCAAATCAACACCAGTCCAGTGTTGTGTTATTTTACACTGTGCAGTACTTTGTAGGTAATGACGTAAGTACAATAAATCAAGTCAAGAGTTATGTGTACACAAATATGTCTCCTGGAGTTTGTCTAAATAATTAACAGCATGTGTACATAAGCAGAGTCATGTCTTCAGTGAGGTCCAGGGCAGTGGGCAGACATTACCACATGAGCTCTAGTCTGCTCTGCTCTGCTCTGGTTTGGTTTGGTCTGTTCTGTTGTGGTCTGCCCTGCTCTTATCTGCTTCATGTTGCATAACTTGATTTTGCATTCTTTAATAGAGATGTCATCATATGAGTTCATATCCTTTTCTGTTCCTTTGTCCCTCAGGTCCCCGTGGGCCCCCAGGGCTCCCAGGAGACAGGGGGCTCCCAGGCCCCCCCGGCCCCCCAGGACCACCTGCCTCTGTCAGCACACGCATCCTGGAACCAGAAGGTAAACTCCCAACTGCTCCACTATTTGTGCGTCCACGGTTTGTTTTGACACAAGTGGAAACGCACATCTTCTGTTTGGTTAATCCTTTAAAGGGATGTGCCACCCCCAGGTCAAACTTGGGCATCTCCCCACAGTCCAGAGACTAAAATAAGTGGTGGAAAGCGTTTTTCTGGTGACCCAGCCATTGTCCGACTCTGTCAGCACTGACCGCCGCGGTATCTGCAGCTACTCCGAGAAAGAGAGAAAGATTTCGGCCAAAAGGAATTAATTTGCTCGATGCGTTTCCCAATTACTTTCTGTGTAGTGCGCATTCATATCGAGTGCAAATAAATGAGCAAATCAACACGGAGAGCTTGCCTTGGTCAGTTTGGGTGTGTGCTTCGGCTGTGTTTTTCCGCACTGAAAAATAGTTCCCACCCAAAATGACCAAGTCAAGCTCTCCGTGTTGATTTGCACATTTATTTGCACTCGATATGAATGCGCACTACACAGAAAGTAATTGGGAAACGCATCGAGCAAATTAATTCCGTTTGGCCGAAATCTTTCTTTGGCGACGTTAGACTCCAGTCTAAGGCGGAGGAGCTGCAGATACCGCGGCGGTCAGTGCTGACAGACCTGGACAATGGCTGGGTCACCAGAAAAATGCTTTCCACCACTTATTTTAGTCTCTGGACTGTGGGGAGATGCCCAAGTTTGACCTGGGGGTGGCATATCCCTTTAAACTGGCAATATCATTAACTGTATTTTCACAGATGTCAGTATCGTTCAGATCTTAAACATTTAGCCTGTATTTGTGCACTGCTCCAGTCTGTGAGTGCTTGTTTCACTCTCAGTGCATCAGATCTCTGTTTTTGAGGACACTAAATGAGGATGAATCTATATTTATATGAATATAAATCAATTTTGTTATTATTTTTACAAAAGTAAAAAGTTCATTTTTAAACTTCACTTTATACATTTGATCCTTGCAGTGGGTAATATCGACAGTAAGACAAATATTGGATTTCAGTATCAACTCCAAAAATTCATATTGGACCATCCCTGCTCTAAACCCTGCTCCTGGAGGTCATAACGAACATGCAGCCATACTGAAGAGGAGTGAGGTAGTGTTGACTGCCAGGCTCATGGGGCATCCTGTGGTGAGGGGTGTTGAGGTTGGCACAGGCCGCTCTCCTGAGGGGGCTTCCTTCTCTAAACACCCTCATGTTTACCCTTTGCCCAGTGAGTCTTTCAAGTGTACCACAGGAGGCACAACAGGAGGCCAAGCAGAGAGTGAGAGGGAGGAGGAGGAGGAGAGGAGGAGGAGGAGAGGAGGAGGAGGAGAGAGGGAGCAGAAGAGGGTGTAGGGTAGAGGGAGCAGAGGAAGTGGACTGTGTGTTTGAGCTCATATGACTGACCACAGAAAGCGGGCTAAAGAGCATTTCCAGAAAGAGGAGTGACCAGGAAACTCTGGAGTAGTCAGGACGGCTTATGCATACTCCAGATAATCAGAGATCTACTTTGATTCATTTGTCACAGTCACAAGTCTGAATGAAAAGCACAAGAGCCGGATCAGGGTTTGTTTGTGAATACCAGTACTTTTATTAGTGTGACTTTTGGGACAATTGTATTTACCAAATATGATGATTTCTCACTCAGTCCAAGAAGAGCTTGTTCTCAGCAGTAATCTTTGTGTCGTTACGCCTCCTTTTTGTCATTTAAATGAGGACACTGCTCCCTAGAGGATATTGCCATTTAATGCAGCTTGTGTAGACTAAGCACTGGTGAAAATGTACAAAAGCATTTATAAGAAGACACATCTTTTCATACATAGCTGTGATCTGTGACATGTGACAGTAAAGATTAAAGGAGGCATATTTGTTTGTGTCCAGCTCGAGGAAAAGACCACTTCTTCACCAACACGTTTCATGACTCCAGAGGGGCCCCTGTGCCTGGCCCACAGGGGCTGCCAGGGCCAGTGGGTGAGTGTGGAGTATCATTTATTTGTACTTATTGTTTAGTGAGTTTGAATAGTAATGTGATAATGAACATGTGAATGAACTTGGTAGACGGCACGGTAGCAGAGTGGTTAGCGCTCTTGCTTCACAGCAAGAAGGTTCCGGGTTCGAACCCCGGGTCGCCCAGACCTTTCCGTGTGTGTTCTGTGTGGAGTTTGCATGCATGGTCTGGGTTCGATCCCCGGGTCGCCCGAGCCTTTCTGTGTGGAGTTTGCATGTTCTCCCCGTGTCTGGGTGGGTTTCCTCCGGGCACTCCGGTTTCCCCCACCAACCCAAAACATGCACCATAGGTACCAGCTTAGGTCCTGACCAAACCGAAGCAAGAAGATCATGGAGATGGCCCCCGGGCGCCCTAATGTGTGTGCTGCCCACTGCTCCTAATATATGTATATATATAGGATGGGTTAAAATGCAGAGAAGAATTTCTCCAGTGTGAGATCAATAAAGTTCACTTCTTCTAGACATAGTGTCTGCTTACTTAGCACTACTTGGATAGAGCCCTGCTTGACCCCGAGCTGGACAGGCTGGACAGGCCCATGTTCTGGTCACTGTCAGATGTAGTTCAGCTTCCACTCTTATACTTCCTGAAGGGCACTTACAATTATTATCTAATCTGAGCTCCCCGACAGCACATGACACTGTAGTTTTATGATCTGCAGGTCCTCCTGGTCCCAGAGGCCCCTCAGGACCCCCTGGGCCCCCAGGGCAGAACGTGAGTACATAGTCCACACTATAGTAAATGTCAGAGCTGTCATGTCGACTGTGTCATTCCATGACCTTTGTGCAGGGTAAATCTGGAGTACCAGGAGCACAGGGCCCTGTAGGGCCAAAGGGAGAGCGTGGTGAGAGAGTGAGTATGACCTCATGTGTTCATCATGTGTCTGACCTCATGTGTTCATCATGTGTCTGACCTCATGTGTGTGTCTGACCTCATGTGTTCATCATGTGTCTGACCTCATGTGTGTGTCTGACCTCATGTGTGTGTCCGACCTCATGTGTTCATCAGTGTCATGACTGAGCTCTGTTCTGTTCTAGGGTCCTGTTGGTGCCCATGGAGAGAGGGGCTTCAGGGGAGAGCCGGTAAGGACTCACATAGGTCTGTTTTTTTTGTCTGCTGTACAGTCTTTGTAGACATTCAATGATTTGACAGTAAATGATTTGATACCTAAAAAACTGACAGCAAAAAGGTATTGGATGTATTGGATGGCTTTTGTGCTTCCTCTTTTAAAAGGAGGTGACCCTTCAGAAGTCAACAATTACAGACCAATCTCTAAATTATGTATTGTGGCAAAAGTCTTTGAAAAGCTGGTCAGTGACCAACTGAAGGTGTTTTTAGAATCACACCAATCAACATTTTAACTGATTTTCAATCTGGTTTTAGAAAACAGCACAGCACTGTCACAGCCTCTTTAAAAGTTTTAAATGATTTTATCCTTGCACTTGATCGCAAACATTATTGTGCTGCTTTGTTCGTTGATTTGTCCAAGGCCTTTGATACTGTGGATCACTCTCTCCTAGTTAACTCCTTGAACAGTATAGGCATGTCAAACCAAGCTGCTGATTGGTTTGCCTGTCAAATAGAAAAGTGTGCACATGTCTGGATCTTTTTCAACTTCCCTTAAAGTCACAAAAGGAGTGCCACAGGGCTCAGTGATAGGACCCATTTTATTTCAATTTATATCAATAATTTATGTTTTAATTTGTCAAATGCCACTTACCACTTTTATGCCGATGACACAGTAATTTATTGCTGCTCCACCTCATTAGTACAGGCCTTCGAGTATTTACAATCTGCTTTTGATATTGTTCAGACACGTCTGCAGTCCCTGAAATTAGTTTTAAATGCTGAGAAAACTAAAGTTATGGTGTTTTCTCATAAGTGTCTTTTTCCTGAGGACATGCCTGAAATAAAAACTGTCCAAGGAAGATCAATAGAACTTGTCAGCAGTTACAAATACCTTGGTTTTCTGCTTGACTCTGAGCTCTCGTTCAAACTACATATTGCCAATCTGGTGCGCAAACTAAAAGTGAAACTAGGTTTTTATTATTTATTAATAAATCTTGTTTCTCACTCAGAGCTCGTAAATATCTTGTTTCAGCAACTTTTGTTCCTCTGCTGGATTATGGTGATGTCTTGTACATGACTGCGTCCTCTAAATGTCTTCAGTCCTTAAATACAGTGTACCATTGTGCTTTGAGGTTTGTGACTGGTTGTAGTCGCCTTACTCATCACTGAACTGTACGCCAAAGCAGAGTGGCCTTCTCTGAGCACACGAAGGTACACTCATTGGTTGCTATTGGTTTACAAGGCACTCGTCGGCTTGGCACCCTCGTATCTTTGTACATTGCTTCAAAGAACTACCAATGCTTATGCCTTGCGATCTAGTGACATTTTTCAACTGCAAGTTCCTCGTGTTAGGACTGAGTTAGGAAAGCAGGCTTTTAGCTTTTCCGCGCCATCGGCCTGGAACACTCTTCAAACTGAACTGAAAATGACTGAACTTGTCTCATTTAAAACATTTCGCTCCTTTTTATATAATCGGCAAAAAAAAACATAAATCAGTGTCTGTGTTTTTAAATGTACTGTCATTTTAACTAACGCATTTTATCACTTGTGTTTACAATTGTTTGCACCTTTTTAATATCATTTGCACTTAATTTTACTGTTTACAACAATTGCACTTTACATTTGATATTTTACTGTTATTTTACTCTGGACGTTGCTGCTGACCTCTTGGCCAGGTCGCCCTTGTAAACGAGGTCTTGATCTCAGTGGGTTTTTACCTGGTTAAATAAACGTTAAATTAAAAAAAAATAATAATAATTACAACCTAATCTTCCTATTTACACAATAGAGAAAATGTAAAGCAATGGTGCCAACACAGAACCTATGAGGGGGGACTCTATTAAAGCTTTTACAGTGGAAACTGACAGGAACTCATTTTAAGAGATACAGAGTGTATCATACAATATATCATATATGATATCATGATATGACACCTATCCTCTGTGGTTTTCAATATGTCCTCAGGGAGCACCAGGTCCAAAGGGAGAGCCCGGAGAGAAGGGGTTACCGGTAAGGCTGAGTACATGAGCTTTGATAACTGTGCAGGTCTATGTCTAATATGTTCTCTTTACCTCCTGCTCATTGTACAGAGCAATCTTAATGTAAGACCACTTCAGTTACAGTTTCAAGAACACATGTTATGCAAAATCGACTTTTAACCATGTTAAAAAAAAAATACCCATAGTTGTATTTTGTTTCGTTTACTCTTGTTTCATTAATGCATACACTATATTGCCAAAAGTATTCACTCACCCATCCAAATAATGGAAATCTGGTGTTCCAATTACTTCCATGGCCACAGGTGTATAAAATCAAGCACCGAGGCCTGCAGACTGTTTCTACAAACATTTGTGAAAAAATGGATCGCTCTCAGGAGCTCAGTTAATTCCAACATGGTACGGTGATAGGTGCAATAAGTCCAGTCGTGAAATTTCCTCACTCCTAAATATTCCGCAGTCAACTGTCAGTGGTATTATGACAAAGTGGAAGTGATTGGGAACAGCAGCAACTCAGCCACAAAGTGGTAGGCCACGTAAACTGACGGGGTGGGGTCAGTGGATGCTGATTTGCATAGTGCACAGAGGTCGCAACCTGAGTCACAAACAGAGCCAATCGCTACAAACTTTATGTGGCCTTCAGATTAGCTCAAGAACAGTGCGTAGAGAGCTTCATGGAATGGATTTCCATAGCCAAGCAGCTGCATTCAAGCCAAACATCACCAAGTGCAATGCAAAGTGTCGGATGCAGTGGTGTAAAGCACGCTGCCACTGGACTCCAGAGCAGTGGAGACACGTTCTCTGGAGTGACAAATCGCGCTTCTCCATCTGGCAATCTGATGGACGAGTCTGGGTTGGTGGTTGCCATGAGAACAGTTCTTGTCTGACTGCATTGTGCCAAGTGTAATGTTTGGTGGAGGGGGGATTATGGTGTGGGGTTGTTTTTCAAGAGCTCGGCTTGGCGCCTTAGTTCCAGTGAAAGGAACTCTGAATCCTTCAGCAGACCAAGAGATTTTGAACAATTCCAAGCTCCCAACTTTGTGGAAAGTTTGGAGATGGCCCCTTCCTCTTCAACATGACTGTGCACCAGTGCACAAAGCAAGGTCCATAAAGACCCGGATGAGAGAGTTTGGTGTGGATGAACTTGAGTGGCCTGTGCAGAGTCCTGACCTCCACCCGATAGAACACCTTTGGGATGAATTAGAGCAGAGACTGAGAGCCAGACCTTCTCGTCCAAAATCAGTGTGTGACCTCATAAATGCACTTCTGGAAGAGCAGTAAAAATTCCCATGAACACATTCCTAAACCTTGTGGACAGTCTTCCCAGAAGAGTTGAAGCTCTTATAGCTGCAAAGGGTGGACCGATGTCATATTAAACCCTATGGATTACGTTGATATGTGAGTCAAGCCGGGTGAGCAAATACATTTGCCAATATAGTGTATATCCAATGTTTCCTTTTCTGAGCACTCAAAAATGCTCTGTTTGCCTTTTGCCTATTTAGTTGCGTCATAGATAAAACAGACTTCTCCTGTTCCATTTTGAAGACCATAAACCATCACAGCACAAAGTATATTTTGCAAATCGAGACATTATTTGAAGTTTGAAAATGTGAACTGACCACACACATGTTTAAAAGAGAATGAAAGATCAATGCATAATATGTGTCCTTTAGGTTTAGTGGCTGTTTGTGGTGAGCCTTCACCTCTCCAGTCTGGGAACCACTGTGGTGTCCTGTACATCTGTGCTGTTCTTTGTGATTCATATTCATGTTGTGGTGGTGTTGGGGGTGGGGTTTGTGCCCTGTCCTGCTCCTGCTCTCTGCCCATGGCTTCCCTCACCACTCTCTCTCTTTGGCATATACATTCACCATGTTAGACTGCAAACCGTTTGACTGATCCAGCATTTAGACAGCAGTCACTTCCAAATGAAAATATCCCAAACTAGACTTCCAGAGTGCAGTATATGCCAACGAGCCACATTTGTCGTATATATGTGTATAGTTTTTGGGATAGTGGGAACACAGGTTTTCAGTGGAGTGGATACAGCTGCCTTTACTACTCCAAAACAGTGCATGACAGTATGAATCCTATAACTCAAGTGTGTGAAATGTGCAGTGCATTAACCTGCGACCTGTGACTTCCTGCATGCACCTTTCTCTTTCTCTGTCTAATGTCTAATTTTTTAAATTTTCTTTTCAGAATATGTGTTTGTCTATGGTATTTGACTGTTTTGGTTATAACAATTATAATAAGATCAAACATAATGAGCCTCATTCACTAGTGTTCTTATGAAATCACTATATCATATATTAGACTTAGAGACTTTTAGTGTAAAAAACAAATATAGTAATATAAAGTCATTCAAATCCTGTGTGTGCAACCTGTACATATAATTTTTGACAGTAAAACTCACTTTGAACGTGTATATATACAAGAGGTCATAAGGACACAGTGCAAAGATGATATAATGATTGACAGAAAACAGAAACACAGGCCTATTTGTTATTTACCAGTAACTGTTACCATACTAAACCAGAACCAGCCTAAACTGGAACTTGCAGCGTTGCAATAATTTAAGTCAACATCAGGACTAAACTCCAGTGTCAACAGGAGAGTACCATAGTGACAAAGATAAAGCAGCCGTAAAAATGTACTCAATTCCAAGTACAAGGCAAACAAGTATGCAAAGAACGCATAACAAAATAATACAGTGGTACCTCACCTCACGAAAGACCCAACAAACGAAAATTCCAAGTTACGAAACGCCTTCACGTTAAATTTTGGTCTCTAGATACGAAAGAAAATTCAAGTTACGAAACGCGAAATCTCAAAAATTCAAATAATGCGCGCTCAGCCACACACATTATACGCTTTTCTCAGACTGAATTTAAACTTTTCTCATATTTGTCTCTCGTTTAAACACTCAAACTTTCATAGATTTTCAACAAAATTATTAATAGTGAAGTGTGGGGGGAAGGGGGAAGGGGGAGGGCGGTGTGTGTGCGCGCGGACACACGTGTGATAGCGCAGCATGACCCGGCGCGGGGCTGCCAGCAGAGACCCGTGCTCAAACCGTGCCAGGTCTAAACCAGGTCTGAACCAGGTCTGAACCAGGTCTAAACCAGGATTAGACCACCTCTTACCTGCGTTCGTTCATGCGCTCAGACTGCGTGCGGTCCCCCTCGCTGCTCGCCTCAGCCATGACTCGAAACGAAACCAGGAAATAGACCCGCGCGCGGCGCTTTAATCCACCTGGTCTAGTCCTGGTTTAGTTCAGGTTTAGTCCAGATTTAGTCCTGGTTTAGTCCAGGTTTAGTCCAGGTTTAGTCCTGGTTTAGTCCAGGTTTAGTCCTGGTCTAGACCTGCTGGCAGCCCCGCGCCGGGTCATGCTGCGCTATCACACGTGTCAGAGCGCAGTTTTCTCCCCCCTCCCCCTTCCCCCCACACTTCACTATTAATAATTTTGTTGAAAATCTATGAAAGTTTGAGTGTTTAAACGAGAGACAAATGTGAGAAAAGTTTAAATCCAGTCTGAGAAAAGCGTATAATGTGTGTGGCTGAGCGCGCATTATTTGAATTTTTGAGATTTCGCGTTTCGTAACTTGAATTTTCTTTCGTATCTAGAGACCAAAATTTAACGTGAAGGCGTTTCGTAACTTGAAATTTTCGTTTGTTGGGTCTTTCGTAAGGTGAGGTACCACTGTACAGTGTTGTCCAAGCCTTTTCACTTCCATCACGAAATCAAAGTATTCTGTTGGACTTAGATGTAGTCGATTTCACCTGCATAAAAGGGGAATCTTCCCCATGTAGCGGCATCCATTTTAACTACGAGAGCCGCAGAAGGACATACTGTATTTTGGGCTCCGCCTTCGCCGTTTTCTTTATAGCTGTTCCTGGGAGATTCTGCTACTTATTACTGTTGTTTATGACCCTCGAGGTCTGCCGTAGCTAGAACCGGAATTGCAATACCCACCATCCTACACAGTGTACCTTTAAGTAACAAAATTGAGTACGTCTTCTAACACTGATTACAGTTACATTCAAGACATTCAAAATCCACTCCAGTGTACTCCGTACTCCAGTACAGAGTATGTGTTACGTTCTACCTTTAAGATTAGGTTCAGATGTAGTATGGTAAGTGAGCCATCTATTTTACAGTACACTTGAAGAAAAGGCTCTTAAAGGAAAAGTAACATTTTTTTTTACAATTTGAGCCTTATTTCGGTAATAAAACAAGTTGTTTTACTCACCCATAGCACTTTGGTGTCATATGGAGCATTTCCGGAGATGTTTTACATTTTCATTAGCCTAGCGCGACTTCTAGCCATAGCTCGGGGCATATAATATATTCCCCGAGCATGTAATATGCCCCGTGCGGGCTCCAAATAACACAAACTTTAGCACTTTTCAAATCATAGAAGCCCGATGTCTTAGACTACGCTTTCGTTTAAGTCAAAAGTGGCCTGTAATCCGAGATTTATCCATAGTTTACAGCTTTGCGTTCCATGTTTGGGTCCCGGGAGCTGAGAGCACAGTCCGCACATGCGCACTGGCGTCCTCATCTACTTGAAACTATGGCTAAATCTCGGATTACAGGCCACTTTTGACCAAACAAAATCGTAGACTAAGACATCGAGCTTCTATGATTTGAAAAGTGCTCAAGTTTGTGTTATTTGGAGACCGCAAACATGTGCCCCGAGAACTCACATTATGGAGATCGCAAATCTAAAACATCTCTGGAAGTGCTCCATATGACACCAAAGTGCTATGGGTGAGTAAAACAACTTGTTTTATTACCGAAATAAGGCTCAGATTGTAAAAAACGTTACTTTTCCTTGAAAGGTACAGTGTGTAGGATTCGTGGTGCATAGGTGGATTGTGGCTATTGCACTTCTTCTTTTGGCTACGGCAGACCTAGAGGGTCACCCGGGCGCGCCGTAACGCGGACAGCTCGCGTACCAGCGCACACCCGGCGCTGTGCGAGCCCTCGCCGACAACTACGGTATAAATAAAACGCGGTCCCGTTCACTGTTTTTTTTCTTTTCTCATGAAAACACACATTCCCGATCATGTACCATGACACTCTACACATCAAATGAAACCTTACAGTCTCCTCTTTTTGACTATGCAATTCATTTCCCGGCACAACAATCACTCCCCGAGCACATGGGGCTTTTATACGGAAAAGCACAAAACGAGGTTTGTTACTTAGCTTACCTTTGAAGGCTCTGGACAGGTCAAACTCTGTATTTCACCATAAACTTGCTCTCAATCTGTCCGTAAGGATCCAGCGAATAAAATCCAGTAAAACAATTTAGTCCAAAACACGTGTTAGATCCATTATGACGTCTGATCCGGCAACATGCTTGTCGTTGTTTACCCAAAACCACGAGCCTTGCCGAAGGCGAAGGCGGAGCCCAAATGTCCTTCTGCGGCTCTCGTATTCAAAATGGCTGCCTCTGCATGAGGAAGATCCCCCTTTTATGTGACTATATCTAAGTCCAAAAGAATACTTTGATTTCATGATGGAAGTGAAAAGGCTTGGGAAAACAATGTATTTTTGAATGGGTATCTTCAATTTCGGTAATTAACGGGTAAAAATCTTACACACTGTCCCTTTAAGAACACATGGGTGAATGAGCCTCATGCTTTACAATATTACACTGTGACTGCTGTGTTCTCTGGACTGGTTTGGACTGGAGCATCTGCCTGAAGGACATGGCATGAGCCCTCTCAGACAGTGTTCGCTGTGCATGAAGCCAGCATGAAAAACAGCATGGTCCAGACTGATTGACCAGTGTAGTGACCGGTGTATGTACTCCAGGAGTTAACCCTCTAACTGCCTGTGCCTGCTCACCGCTGTATCTTTCCACAGGGAGACGGCATACACCAGATCAGAGAGGCCCTGAAGATCTTAGCCGAGAGGGTTTTAATCCTCGAGACTATGATCGGTATTCATGGTGAGTAGGGCTGTAGGTCGACGGATCATTTTATTTAGAAGATCAGGATTTCTACGGGCAGAAAAGAGAAGAGTGTGAATGAGTGAGTCGAAGATTTCCTGGTATTTATATGTAAAAAGGCAGATTAAAGTTTAAAGGGCCCATATTACATTATTTTCTGATCTTTCTTATAACATTTTCTCAACACAAGCAGACCTGGAGTTGTGTTTTGTTTCATTCACACATTAAAGGAAAAGTAACGTTTTTTACAATTTGAGCCTTATTTCGGTAATAAAACAAGTTGTTTTACTCACCCATAGCACTTTGGTGTCATATGGAGCACTTCCGGAGATGTTTTAGATTAGCGTTAGGCTAACGCCGTTAGCCTAGCGCGACTTCTAGCCATAGCTCGGGGCATTCCCCGAGCATGTAATATGCCCCGTGCGGGCTCCAAATAACACAAACTTTAGCACTTTTCAAATCATAGAAGCTCGATGTCTTAGTCTACGATTTCGTTTGAATCAAAAGTGGCCTGTAATCCGAGATTTATCCATAGTTTACAGCTTTGGAGCTTAGGCGACTCAGGCAGAGGAAATCCGGAGGACCCGACGGTATCTGCCCCAGGCTGCTGAGAACCTGTGCAGACCAGCTCTGTGAGGTTCTCTGCTACATGTTCAATCTGAGCCTCAGCCTGGAGAAGGTCCCCGTCCTGTGGAAGACCTCCTGCGTGGTCCCGGTTCCCAAAACAACAAACACCAGGGAACCGGCCCACTATAGACCAGTCGCCTTGACCTCCCACCTCATGAAGACCATGGAGAGGGTGATCCTCAGCCACCTCCGCTCTGTGGTGAGCCCCACCCTGGACCCGCTGCAGTTTGCCTACAAGCCAAACGTAGGAGTAGAGGACGCCGTCATCTACTTGCTGCAGTGGGCGCTCACCCACCTTGAGACCACCGGGAGTGCTGTGAGAGTCATGTTCTTTGACTTCTCCAGCGCCTTCAACACCATCAGGCCGGTGATGCTGCGGGGGAAGCTGGAGGATGCGGGAGTGGATGGACATCTCGCTGCCTGGACCATCGACTACCTCACTGACCGTCCACAGTACGTGCGGCTGCGCGGCTGTGAGTCAGAGGTGGTAGTCTGCAGCACGGGGGCCCCCCAGGGTACTGTCCTCTCACCCTTCCTCTTCACCATATATACCTCGGACTTCACATACAACACGGACAGCTGCCATCTCCAGAAGTTCTCCGACGACTCGGCCATTGTGGGCTGTGTGTCAGAGGAGACCGAGCTGGAGTACCGCTTGGTCATCAGTGACTTTGTGGACTGGTGTGGGCGCAACCACCTGTGCCTTAACACCAGTAAGACAAAGGAGCTGGTGATGGACTTCAGGAGGAGACCACTACCTCACTCACCAGTGAACATCCAGGGGCAGGACATAGAGACTGTGGACAGTTTCAAGTACCTGGGTGTTCACCTCAACAATAAACTGGACTGGTCCCACAACACCGACGCCCTGTACAAGAAGGGCCAAAGTCGCCTCCACCTCCTGAGGAGACTGAGGTCCTTTGGAGTGAGCAGACTTTTTATGACTCTGTGCTGGCCTCTGCTCTCCTCTACGCTGTCGTCTGCTGGGCCCCGAGCAGCACAGAACGGGACAGAAAAAGACTGAATAAGCTGGTTAAGAGGGCCAGCTCTGTCCTGGGCTGTCCTCTGGACCGTGTAGAGGAGGTGGCTGAGAGGAGGGTACTGGCCAAATTCATGTCCATTAAGGACGACACCTCTCACCCTCTGCACCGGACTGTAGAGGAGCTGAGCAGCTCCTTTAGCAGCCGACTGAGGCACCCCCAGTGCAGGCTAACGGCGTTAGCCTAACGCTAATCCAAAATATCTCCGGAAATGCTCCATATGACACCAAAGTGCTATGGGTGAGTAAAACAACTTGTTTTATTACCGAAATAAGGCTCAAATTGTAAAAAAATGTTACTTTTCCTTTAAACACACAAATCCTGCACATTTAGGTTGAGTTCTTCTCTCAAACAGAAAACACTCTGTTCCACCTTGTGATGTCATGTGGTAATACAGGAAGTGCTCCACTGTGTTTTTAACTCCATACACCTTCACTAGAATCATTTGGATGATTTCAGCTCTGAAATTTCCATTTTCTACTGAATAAAAGGAGAAATTCAATTTGTCAACTGGACAACAAAGTTTAGTTGACAAATTTTCTCCTTTTATCATGGATTCTACCTGGACGACTGAGGGATTCTTCACACATTTTCTACTGAACTAAAGGTAAAAGGATATGTCAACTTGAAAACTACCACCATATGACATCACAAGGTAGAACAGAGAATTTTGAGCTTTGAAGATGTAGAGAGACCAATAATAATGGATTACTCAAACATGTGAATATGAAACTCCAGGTATGTTTTTGAGCATTATAACATGGCACAAAGCTAAAACATGACCTTTAATCTGTCTTCATATAAATACAGTGTTTCCTAGTACTCCCATGCAGGTGTAATTGATCAGGACATGGCTTTAGTCCACCAAGAATTTCTTTAGTCAACCACAGCCCTAAAGGAGAGTGAGAGCTGAAGCAGCTTTAGGCAGGGGAGGGCTCAGCGGGCAGACAGGGCACAGACAGGGCACAGACAGGGCACTGACCCCTGGAGAGTCAGTCCCGAGTCCTGGTTTTGGTCCAGACTCGTGACAGACTGCTCCAGGACTGGTCGGTCCGGTCTGAGCGGTCTGTGTACGTGTGTGTAGGACGTTAGCCTGCAGATGATCCAGGAGCTGCAGGCAGACCTGGAGCTTCTGGCTCGTAGGGTGACGCTGTTGGAGGCCATCATCTGGCCAGGTAACATGGACACACTCACCACTGGCACACTGAGAAGAGATCCCTGGAAGACACATGACACTTACAGGGACATAAGGAAATAGTGCTGTCAACATAGTAACATTTTAAACTCAATCCCAATACTATAGCGTAGACTCAATACTCAATACTGATTCTTTAGACAAAAGAATGTGATTTTCAACATCAAATGGTAGTACTTTCTTTTCTGTTCCAGTGTGTCCTTATATCTGTGTACTCCCTCAGTGGTCCTGTAGTGCTCCATGGGTGTACACTAGTCTATGTGCTCTTATACTTGTTCTGATACAGCTCAGGATTATTCTAATATTATAATAATATTCTAATAATAATAATAATTAATAATAATTCATAGCATTTATACAGCGCCTTTCATGACACCCAAAGCGCTTTACAGTTCATTGTTCATTCACTCCACACTCGGTGGTGGTGAGCTACTTTCTGTAGCCACAGCTGCCCTGGGGCAGACTGACTCTGATCAGACTGATTCTAAAGCTATTCAGAGAAGGCTTATTTCTGTCCTGTGAATGTGACGCTTTTAGTATTGATACCTGCTCAAATGAGTATCTAGCTTTGATACTAGTTTCAGTATTGATTAGTATCTGATTTTAGCTCTATAAGGCAGAAGAAGAGAACAGGGTAAAGGTTCTTCCTCAGCTTTGCTTTGGATCGGGATGGGCCGCTAGTGTCTCGACTGCCTAAAGTTAGCCGTACCACTCTGTTTGAGGGGTACGGAGGGGGCCCAGGAGGGTACTAGCTCCCAGAGGGGTTTGGTCCTGGAGGGTAGGTGTTCTCAGAGGGGCCTGGGGCCGGAGTGACTTGGGTTCCCAGTATGGTTTAAGTGACCATATAACATGGCTGGATAAGAGAGAACACAAACTCCAGTGAAGACAAGACAGCAAAAAGCTGTTTCACTAAATAATAATTAAAAAAAAAAGTATTTCCAGTGATGGCAACTTAAATGTCGAGCGGACATGTGGGCAAACCAAAGCTAGCATGAATGCAACAACTATTTCCTGTTTATGGAGGCACGGCCTTCGTGTATAAAGATGGAACATAATATATTTCCAGGTCATAATAGATGTAACATGGGCCAAACCCAGTGCTTCACATAAAGAAGAGGAGAGGTAGTGGAGTGGTGAAGTAGACACAGTGGGACCAGAGGGACCTGCACCAAAGGGCCCCAAGAGAACAGTGCCAGTGAAAAAGAGGCTTTATGATACCCATACAAGACCCTGTCTGCTTCCTGAAAACCTGAGCTAGACAAAAGCCCAGTGTCCACCAGCCCTGCTCTGATCTTCTACCACAGTTTGGACTATTTCCATTGGTCCATTTTCTACAGGTGCACCATGTAACTTTTCTGGAGTAGAGTCCACCACCTGTTTGTCATTGCTTTCCTGGAATAGTATGTCGATGGACATACTATATGTACAAGCAGGTGACCCCAGTGAGCCAAACTACAGGTCTGATCTGTGGAAAAGCAAGCCATTGACAGTAAGAATATCTGTGAGTGATAAAAGTATCTGTGAGCTATAAAAACCTATCAATGTACAAATGCAATATAGATAAGTATAGGATAAGATAAGTAAGGCTGTTGTGTTGATGAAAGAGATGAGTCAAAACGCAGGTGAAATATGCCAGTAGTGTGTTTGAGACCCTAGTCGTAGGCTGAGGAACTCAATCACACAGGAGGAACTCGGAGTGGAGCTGCTGCTCCTTCACATGGAGAGGAGCAGCAGAGGTGGCCCCAAAGAAGATCCAAAACACGCTGAAGGGCCTGGATATTTATCAGCACTGGATACTTTTTAGAGCCCACTTGGTCATGGTCATACAGTACAGTGGTACCTCACCTTACGAAATTAATTCGTTCCAGAAGTGGTTTCGTAACGTGAATTTTTCATAAGTTGAGTAGCTATTTCAATGGAAAAAAGCCTGATTCGTTCCAAGGCCCCAATCCAAGTTTTTTTTTTTATAGTGTATCTTTTTTTATAGTGTAACATTGTGTTCTGCGTAGAGACTGTAGACCCTAGAACAAGGTCTAAACCTGGACTAAACCTGGACTAAACCAGGACTAAACCAGGACTAGACCAGGTGGATTAAAGCGCCGCGCGCGAGTCTATTTCCTGGTTTCGTTTCGAGTCACGGCTGAGGCGAGCAGCGAGGGGGACCGCACGCAGTCTGAGCGCATGAACGAGACCCGTGCTCAAACCGTGCCGTGCCTCCTGTAGACCTCCTCTAGACCTGGTCTAGACCAGGTCTAGACCACCGCGGCTCTTGCATGCGTTCGTTCATGCGCTCAGACTGCGTGCGGTCCCCCTCGCTGCTCGCCTCAGCCGTGACTCGAAACGAAACCAGGAAATAGACCCGCGCGCGGCGCTTTAATCCACCTGGTCTAGTCCTGGTCTAGTCCTGGTTTAGTCCAGGTTTAGTCCTGGTTTAGTCCAGGTTTAGTCCTGGTTTAGTCCAGGTTTAGTCCTGGTCCAGTCCTGGTTTAGTCCAGGTCTAGACCTGCTGGCAGCCCCGCGCCGGGTCATGCTGCGCTATCACACGTGTCAGAGTGCAGTTTTCTCCCCCCTCCCCCTTCCCCCCACACTTCACTATTAATAATTTTGTTGAAAATCTATGAAAGTTTGAGTGTTTAAACGAGAGACAAATGTGAGAAAAGTTTAAATTCAGTCTGAGAAAAGCGTATAATGTGTGTGGCTGAGCGCGCATTATTTGAATTTTTGAGATTTCGCGTTTCGTAACTTGAATTTTCTTTCGTATCTAGAGACCAAAATTTAACGTGAAGGCGTTTCGTAACTTGACATTTTCGTTTGTTGGGTCTTTCGTAAGGTGAGGTACCACTGTACTGCTAACTGCTCTGAGTGCTGTGGTAGCATATGGCTTGATGTGGCCAGTATCCATGGATGTAGCAGCAGTAATGGAAAGAGAACCAAAGTGAGTACAACCAAATCTACAGACCACAGTGGGACTGGTGGACATGTGGAAGTTACCAGAACCGCTGTTGCCAGTACTTACCTTTAGAGCATGGCTACAACTATAGATTATACTGTATTATTGAACATCTCAAACAGCAAAGACCCTCCAACCACTGTCTCTCTCCACAGAGCCTGATCTTGGGTCTGGGGATGGAGCTTATGGTACAGTGCCCCCTAGCTTCTACAGGGACAAGCGCTCCGGGTCCCTTCCACAGCGCTTTTCCGCTCTGCTCTCTTCGTCTGACAGCAAGCCCTGAGGGAACTAGAACTTTCCCATGATCCTACAGTACAGATAAAGAACTCCAATGGGAACTATGGCTGGAGGAGCATGTCCAGGAGTATGGTCCCGAGGAGAACATCTCAGGGAAGCCAAGCCGCTCTGTGGGGGTTTCATGCAGAGTAAGCAATGACCACTTCCATGACTGCTGGGGGAGGGGGGTCATACTGGTGCTGATTTTATTGTATTTTTAATATTTTGAAGAATTTGATATGAAAAGGAAAAAAAAGTTGTGTGGCGCTGTGAAGGACTTCTGGGTCAGGAGAGAGTTTTAAAGGAGACATATTATGCTATGTTTAAAGTGCATGTGATAGGTTTTCATGTTTTTTGTTTGGTGGATAGTAGCCTATCTGTGGTGAATATTTATCATAGTTTTAATTCCAAAATGCAGAAACAATTTACACAGTTTAACCCTTCACTTAACTAAAGGCAGTAGTCGAGTTGTAAAATGAAACCGGGGGGATGGTGAAATTTTTAATTGATGTGACATATTTTCCGGGGGTGGGGGGGTGGGGGGGGAGTACTTTGTTAAAATGGAAATGCTTTTATAACAAAAAGTCCATATTATCATTCAATAATTCAATAATGCTCAGGATAATATGTTATCACACACAGTCTTGGTTTAGTCCTGGTTTAGACCTGGTTTAGACCTGTTTTAGTCCTGGTTTAGTCCTGTTTAGACCTGGTTTAGTCCTGTTTAGACCTGGTTTAGTCTTGGTTTAGACCTGGTTTAGTCCTGGTTTAGACCTGATTTAGTCCTGGTTTAGTCCTGGTTTAGACCTGGTTTAGTCCTGGTTTAGTCCTGGTTTAGTCCTGATTTAGTCCTGTTTAGACCTGGTTTAGACCTGGTTTAGTCCAGGTTTAGACCTGGTTTAGACCTGGTTTAGACCTGGTTTAGTCCAGGTTTAGACCTGGTTTAGTCCTGGTTTAGTCCTGGTTTAGTCTTGGTTTAGACCTGGTTTAGTCCTGGTTTAGTGCCGAAATAGGTGCAGAAATAATCTGATAATATGACTCACCCATAAGAACGCGGTCACTCCCGATAGTTTGCGTATCCATGTATGCACGTGTCACGGTCTTTAATAATCCGGAGCTCCGGAGAAAAGGACATAATCCAGAATTTATGCCGTGTCCCGAGGCGAGAGTTCCTTCTTACGTAGGATTAACGTAGCAAGTTGAGGATTCTTCTTCTCTTGGAAATGCCGCGTAAATATCATGCGGCTCGCTCACAGCTGATCGGCGAACACAACAGCGGCAATCGTCATGATTGGCGGGAGCGCGTATCGGTGCGTAATTATGCTGCAACATGATTGGAAGCCGGAGCGCAGTTCGGCCTATGATTGGCTCTTGGCACTGGCCATTTTGACTTAAAGACGGCGAATTTCACCAAAAGGTGAGGGATTTTCATGCCTGATTGATAAAATGCCACAAGGGATGGAAGAAGGGATGAGTGTTTTAGAAGAGGGATGATTTTTACTATATTTTCCCACAGGGGAGATACCATCCCCCCATCCCCCCTCAACTCGAGTACTGACTAAAAGTGTTGTGATTTATTTGTATTAGTCTAATCAGAACCATTGTGGAAGTTTTGATCCTTGTTTACATTATGGTTGCACGGTAACAGTTATGGAATTACTTCTGCGTCTTACATCTACTGCCCATGTCCGACCCGGAAGTAAAGTGATAAACTTTACCAAAATGCAAACTATAGAACAAATTTGGCAAGATTTAAAGTCAAATCTGAAATACATTTATACTAACTATGTTTCAGTGAAATGAGTGGTCTCACCTTTCACTTAAAGTTTTCTAAAATACACATTTGGTGACCTGTGTCATAATCAGGTTTTGTAAATAGTGCATTTGGACGTTGTAGTCGTGTGCAGTAATCCGTTTTGTAGTTTCCGTTTGAATGCTTGGATTAAGAGTCTGATTTGGCACAGACATTTAACGAGTGAGTCAAGTAAACAGAGTATAGCAGCAAAGCTAATTTCATCATGTTGCTAACATGTTTGGAAGGCTAGTGTTAGTTAGCATAGCACAATATGTCCTTTTTAAATGTGTCCTTTTTTAAAACAGGCTAATTGAAAACAATGCCATAAATGCTTCAACATTTCACATTTCGACAGCATGTTCTATTTGTGGAACTGGTTTAATTCTTATATTAAACCTATTTGAATTCATTGAATACAGGGACTCACTGCTACACACGTCTTTTATCTTTCATAATGAGGCATAAGTGAGTTTGATCTTAAAGCCCCAGTATGTCACTTTTTGGACAAAAAATAAAAGCATGTGTTTTCATCATGAATGTGTTTATTAAACTCAAAAATATACAAACACATGGATCCGTACTGGACTCTTAGGCTACGTTTATACGGCGACGATCAAAACAAAAGACGCAAAAGTGGCGTCTCGTCTTCAATTTTTTATCCCCGTTTAGACGAGCGTTCTCAACAGGAAATGTTTGTTTATACGAAGACGCAATGCAATGAATATGCATGCCAGACCGCTAATATAATGTCAGAGCTACCTTTTTCAGGACACCGACAGGAGCTCTCATTACGGTTGTTTCGCCCTCGATGTCGGGTCGGAGCTCTTCGCTTAATGCAACAAGAGCTTGTTTAGTCATCCTGAAGTTTTCCACCCAAGCACTGTCAGCAACTAATCCATTCTCAAAATTGTCCCACCACTGACTGGTTCTGCCCGGTCTTGTCCAAACTCGCCTCTGTCGCCTGCGAAGTATTGTTATGGTTTTTATGGCGCATCAGGTCATGTGTACGCGACGTGAACATGTTTTGCGCTTCTTGCCGTTTAGACGGAGACGCGACCCGGGCCGTCTTCAGAACTCCACACTCTGGAAGGAGTCTTCAGATTTTTGCGGTTTCAGAGCCCGACAGCGCCGCCGCCGTGTTAACGAAAGACACTTCCGATAGAATATTTTGTCGTTTTCAATCGCAATCGTCCTCGTCTAAACGGCCCTTTAGTTCTGGAGGAGGCTCCAGCTCTTTTTGTGGAAGTGTGGGTCCTTTGGCTATAATCTTCCACAGTATGGCATAAAAGAGAGAATGGAGAATGTTGAGAAGAATGGTTTAAACTGTATTTCCATGGAATCATATGGTGACTTTTCACCTCCAGAAAGTTACATACTGTCACTTTAAAAGAAATGAACTTCAGTTCATTCATATCTGATGATTCTTTTATAGAAAGAATTAAATCCTTGTGTAATCAAATGACTTAAGATCAGATGTAATTTATCTCTGATGCCACCTGCTGGTTTCATGTGGCAGATCTTGAGTATGAAATCAAATAACATTATGCAAAATAAGACAAATAGACCTGGGCATATACCTACAGTATCTCACCCCTCACACTTCTGCAAACAGTTAATTATATCTTTTCATGGGACACTGAAGAAATGACACTGATACAATGTAAAGTAGTCTGTGTACAGCTTGTATAATAGTGTAAATTTATTGTCCCCTCAAAGTAACTCCACACACTGCCATTAATGTCTAAACAGCTGGCAACAAAAGTGAGTACACCCCTAAGTGAAAATGTCCAAACTGGGCCCAATTAACCATTTTTCCTCCCTGGTGTCATGTGACTTGTGAGTGTCACAAGGTCTCAGGTGTGTAAGTGGAGCAGGTGTGTTAAATTTGGTGTTATCGCTCTCACACTCTCTCATACTGGTCACTAAAAGTTCAACATGGCACCTCATGGCAAAGAACTCTTTGAGGATCTGAAAAAAATTATTGTTGCTCTACATAAAGATCGCCGAGGCTATAAGAAGATCGCCAACACCCTGACACTGAGCTGCAGCACGGTGGCCGAGACCATACAGTGATTTAACAGAACAGGTTCCACTCAGGCCTCACCATGGTCGACCAGAGAAGTTGAGTGCACGTGCGCGTCATATCCAGATGTACAAAGACAAGTGTGTCTTGCCTACAGTCAAGTGTGGTGGTGGTGGGAGTGTCATGGTTTGGGGCTGTGCTGCCGGCACTGGGGAGCTACAGTTCATTGAGGGAACCATGAATGCCAACATGTACTGTGACATACTGAAGCAGAGCATGATCCCCTCTCTTCAGAAACTGGGCCACAGGGCAGTTTCCCAACATGATAACGACCCCAAACACACCTCCAAGACGACCAGTGGAGTGTCCAAGCACCGGACCTAAACCCTGATGAGCATCTGTGGGGCATCCTCAAACAGAAGGTAGAGATCAAGGTCTGTAACATCCACCAGCTCTGTGATGTCGTCATGGAGGAGTGGAAGAGGACTCCAGTGGAACCCTGTGAAGCTCTGGTGAACTCCAGGCCCAAGAGGGTTAAAGCAGAGCTGGAAAATAATGGTGTCCACACAAAATATTCACACTTTGGGCCCAATTTGGACATTTTCACTTAGGGGTGTACTCACTTTTGTTGCCAGCTGTTTAGACATTAATGGCAGTGTGTCGAGTTACTTTGAGGGGACAATAAATTTACACTATTATACAAGCTGTACACAGACTACTTTACATTGTATCAGTGTCATTTCTTCAGTGTCCCATGAAAAGATATAATTAAATGTTTGCAAAAGTGTGAGGGGTGTACTCACTTTGGTGATGCATCAGTAAATACTTTTATACATGTGTTTGTTTTTATTGCAGTTAAACTGTCCATAAGTGGTGCTCATTCTAGAATCTCTGTAGTTTCAGATCAGATTAAACAGGTCAGGGGTGGAGTTTGCTCTCTAACTGTCAGATTGCAGATTTGTTTATATCTCTGTCATTACTGGGCCTGTCCACAGAAAACAAAAACTGACACAGTTGAACTCAGAAAAAATAACTAAAAGGGAAATTATATTTTCAAAACAAAAACAAATAATGCCGAGGTTCAGCATTTGAGGATCATAAGTTTGAAGATTTCTACATTTCTGCCAGCCCTACCATCCTTCTGAAATAATGAATTCAAATTGTATATTTATTTCAATGATTTCATTCCAATATGCATGTTATATTTACAAGGCCATGCAAAGTTACTATCTGCTTCTTTTGCCCGTGCACTCTTCACTGTGATTGGTTTAACCCCCTTGTCACTCAACGGCTGACCAATAGAAGTGGGCGTGTCTGTGTTTGAGCATAGAGCTGTATTATGTAAAGCACTGAGCACAGATCACCCCCTCCACTCACGACTGCTCACTCTTCAGCTGGTATTTCCACTTTTATACTGCATTTATGTAGTTATATTAAACTCCATATGCACACTGTTTATTTGTTTTGGTTGGTTTAAGGTTTATTTAATGTACCTAATCAAATATGATGCTAATAATAATGAAGAAATGTGCTGAGCATGTCCAGTCGTTACTCACGATTTTATCCTGTGTTGGATCATGTGGTGCTGTTGTATCAGTGATGTAGTTTTCATGTCTTTTTAGTTATTTGCTAAACTTTTTTTTAAGACGTCAGGAACCAAATAGTAAAATCACGCAAGATAAAATAAAAAGACTATGCAAAATCCATGTAATTTTAAGAACTTGAATATATTGTATGACTGCAATAGGTGTGTTTTTCCTCTTCACACATAAGGTGTATTGTTTCAAATGATGCCTATGCTGTAATCTGCTGTGTAACCATTTTATACTTTTGTAATGTGGCCATGTTTAAAACAGTCTTGACTAATGTAATAAATGTGTTTTTTACTTGTTGTGAAGTCCTGTTTAGTTCCGATTTACACTTAAGCACAACTATGTATTGATCATTACTTAAAGGAAAAGTAACGTTTTTTACAATCTGAGCCTTCTTTCGGTAATAAAACAAGTTGTTTAACTCGCCCATAGCACTTTGGTGTCATATGGAACACTTCCAGAGATGTTTTAGATTTGCGATCTCCATAATGTGAGTTCTTGGGGCACATGTTTGCGGTCTCCAAATAACACAAACTTTAGCACTTTTCAAATCATAGAAGCCCGATGTCTTAGTCTACGATTTCGTGTGGTCAAAAGTGGCCTGTAATCTGAGATTTAGCCATAGTTTCGAGTAGATGAGGCCAGTGCGCATGTGTGGACTGTGCTCTCAGCTCCCGGGACCCAAACATGGAACGCAAAGCTGTAAATTATGGATAAATCTGGGATTACAGGCCACTTTTGACTCAAACGAAATCGTAGACTAAGACATCGAGCTTCTATGATTTGAAAAGTCCTAAAGTTTGTGTTATTTGGAGCCCGCACGGGGCATATTACATGCTCGGGGAATATATTATATGCCCCGAGCTATGGCTAGAAGTCGCGCTAGGCTAACGCTAATCTAAAACATCTCTGGAAGTGCTCCATATGACACCAAAGTGCTATGGGTGAGTAAAACAACTTGTTTTATTACCGAAATAAGGCTCAAATTGTAAAAAAAAAAAAAAACGTTACTTTTCCTTTAAAGTTGTAATGAAATCTTCATTTTGTTTTTTTAAGATCTTAAAAGGAACTTCATGACTGGCTGCAGGTGCCGGAGTTTAGGTAGCGGCCATTCAGCTCAGAGAGAGGTGTTTTAGTTTTAAACCAACTGGATTTCAG
The DNA here is from genome assembly GCA_036785185.1 of Paratrypauchen microcephalus. Classification (NCBI taxonomy): domain Eukaryota; kingdom Metazoa; phylum Chordata; class Actinopteri; order Gobiiformes; family Gobiidae; genus Paratrypauchen; species Paratrypauchen microcephalus. Next base: position 705,243 of record JAVJIX010000275.1, on the reverse strand, counting down.
CATTGAAACTGGCAACCCACATGAGACACATGACACATTCTGCTTTCTGGAGAACCAAAACAGCAAATTATAACAAACACAACTTGGCCAAAAGTCCAACAAGTAAAAGGTATGTGATTTGAACATGTTCATATTTGGGGACACTGTTAGATCATGTTTATGGAATTTAAAATCTAAATCATACATACAGCTCCTTTAATATTCTTTTATCTCAAATAATGAAAATGCCATTTAGCACTAGTTTTGCACCATCCACTGGAAAACTGGGGAGTGCTGAGCAGAATAAATTTGGTTAAAGGAAAAGTAACGTTTTTTACAATCTGAGCCTTTTTTCAGTAATAAAACAAGTTGTTTTACTCACCCATAGCACTTTGGTGTCATATGGAGCACTTCCAGAGATGTTTTAGATTTGCGTTTGCGTTAGCGCGACTTCTAGCCATAGCTCGGGGCATATAATATATTCCCCAAGCATGTAATATGCCCCGTGTGGGCTCCAAATAACACAAACTTTAGCACTTTTCAAATCATAGAAGCTCGATGTCTTAGTCTACGATTTTGTTTGAAGCAAAAGTGGCCTGTAATCCGAGATTTATCCATAGTTTACAGCTTTGCGTTTCATGTTTGGGTCCCGGGAGCTGAGAGCACAGTCCGCACATGCGCACTGGCCTCCTCATCTACTCGAAACTATGGCTAAATCTCAGATTACAGGCCACTTTTGACCAAACGAAATCGTAGACTAAAGACATCGAGCTTCTATGATTTGAAAAGTGCTAAAGTTTGTGCTATTTGGAGACCGCAAACATGTGCCCCGAGAACTCACGTTACGGAGATCGCAAATCTAAAACATCTCTAGAAGTGCTCCATATGACACCAAAGTGCTATGGGTAAGTAAAACAACTTGTTTTATTACAGAAATAAGGCTCAGATTGTAAAAAACGTTACTTTTCCTTTAAACAAGTATCAGCTGCCAAGTTGGCCATTAGCAAAAGGGCCAAACCAACACAAAGTTTTGCACAGTATAGTTCAAGGACCAATAAAATTTTCACCAATAAAAGACCAAGCATGTGTGAAGTGCATTTTAGAGCATTATTTGTTTTATTTGAACCTACAGTTTCTTAAAAAAAAAAACTCAGAATATTCAAACTGTAACAGTCAAATGATGAGTGCCCACAGTAGTTTCATCTTGGTGGAGCAGGCCCCGGGGCCTTGGCTCCTAATACCACCGCCTCTGAGCCAATGTGGTCGTCGATGAGCAGGGACACGGCGCCCTCTAGCTTTTTGGATGCCGCCAGTGCCACTACTGCCTTCTCTGTGGGGAAGCCCATCCTCTCCAGCTGCTGCAGCCTACAGCAGAGAGCAACAGGATTTTGGTGCTGGTGTTTTGAGGTGTTAATCCACAAATCTTTCTCATTTTATCAATACAAGTGGTAGTGCTACTACTACTGCCCCACTCCCACTGTAACAGACTTTCTAAATGGCATGGAAACTGGAATATAAGCCTGCATAAGCCTACTATACTTTTGCTGCACTGGTCTATAGAACATGAGACACAGAAGAGGGAATTAGTTTTAGGGATACACAATAAGATATCAGTGCCAATATCAGCATTAGAGATCCTGGATCCATACATCGGTGTCGGCCTGATATTTTAAAATATAAGTTGGATATTTAGTACTAAGATTTTTATGTTTTCCCAGTCTGTGTGCCATGTGTCACTCCCAGTTTGTCCTTAGCACAACACATGTAAGAGGTGGCTGTATTTTTACAATACATTATTATTTTTATTATATCTGAAGTAAGTACAGTGGTACCTCACCTTACGAAAGACCCAACAAACGAAAATTCCAAGTTACGAAACGCCTTCACGTTAAATTTTGGTCTCTAGATACGAAAGAAAATTCAAGTTACGAAACGCGAAATCTCAAAAATTCAAATAATGCGCGCTCAGCCACACACATTATACGCTTTTCTCAGACTGGATTTAAACTTTTCTCACATTTGTCTCTCGTTTAAACACTCAAACTTTCATAGATTTTCAACAAAATTATTAATAGTGAAGTGTGGGGGGAAGGAGGAGGGGGGAGAAGACTGCGCTCTGACACGTGTGATAGCGCAGCATGACCCGGCGCGGGGCTGCCAGCAGGTCTAGACCTGGACTAAACCAGGACTGGACCAGGACTAGACCAGGACTAAACCTGGACTAAACCTGGACTAAACCTGGACTAAACCTGGACTAAACCTGGACTAAACCTGGACTAAACCTGGACTAAACCAGGTCTAGACCTGGACTAAACCTGGACTAAACTAGGACTAAACCTGGACTAAACCTGGACTAAACCTGGACTAAACCAGGTCTAGACCTGGACTAAACCAGGACTAAACCAGGACTAAACCAGGACTAAACCAGGACTAAACCTGGACTAAACCAGGTCTAGACCTGGACTAAACCAGGACTAAACCAGGACTAAACCAGGACTAAACCTGGACTAAACCAGGACTAAACCTGGACTAAACCAGGACTAGACCAGGTGGATTAAAGCGCCGCGCGCGGGTCTATTTCCTGGTTTTGTTTCGAGTCACGGCTGAGGCGAGCAGCGAGGGGGACCGCACGCAGTCTGAGCGCATGAACGAACGCATGCAAGAGCCGCGGTGGTCTAGACCTGGTCTAGAGGAGGTCTACAGGAGGCACGGTTTGAGCACGGGTCTCGTTCATGCGCTCAGACTGCGTGTGGTCCCCCTCGCTGCTCGCCTCAGCCGTGACTCGAAACGAAACCAGGAAATAGACCCTTTAATCCACCTGGTCTAGTCCTGGTTTAGTCCTGGTTTAGTCCTGGTTTAGTCCTGGTTTAGACCTTGGTCTAGACCTGGTATAGTCCACGTTTAGTCCTGGGTCTACAGTCTCTACGCAGAACACGTTACACTATAAAAAAAATGTTACACTATAAAAAAAAGAACTTGGAATGAATCAGGCTTTTTCCATTGAAATAGCTACTCAACTTACGAAAAATTCACGTTATGAAACCACTTCTGGAAAGAATTAATTTCGTAAGGTGAGGTACCACTGTATACTGAAGAATTATACAAAGGTGAAAAGTGGTAATGTCAAGATGAAGACCGGAAGATAGAGACATGCACATCCAATAAAAATTGAGACTGTGCTGGGTCCAATGACAAAAACTGTGCAAAAGAAAGAGATCCGCACTGCAGTCATTTGAAACTCCCAAATTTTCCTTTCTATGACACAATGTGATGTTTCAGGTCAAGTCCTTCCTCAGACATGAAAGTTTAAGTTTCACACCTGTTACATAGGCATCGGTCTAGTCACCTGACCCACCATGTGATCAGTTCCAATAAAAGAAAAGATGTGAGTACAATTGTTGAATGGAATCTTTAATTTAAAAAAATTGATGTTCACTTTGTTTTAAAGTGGTGCACTGGTTTACCACAGCCAAAAGTATTTACACTATTTACAATTTATATACAAATAAAACACAAAGAAGACCATTGCAGACATGGAAGTATCCCTGTAGGCACACATACAGCCACAGACTGGAGTGATGATGTCAACATTTTGAGTCACAAAAATGGTCTTAGGTCAAAATCCAATGCCTCTCTTAAAAAAAACAAAAAAACAAAACAATGCACCACTTTAAAATCTGTTTTGTGGCCTTAAACGTCACATTGTGGTGTCATTGAAATAAACATTTGGGAGCTTCAAAGAACTGTAGTGCGGATCTCTTTCTTCTTTTGCACAATGTCACGATGAATGACATTACAGCATAATCATGGGAACAAAAAACATACATCATTGTGAAAGCTTTAGAAAATATAGCATTAAAATGTAACTGCATCTAAAAAAATTAAAGCTTAAAGGGAGTTTTTTTTTGTCTGATTAGGTCACATTAATATTTTATTCTGAAAGTTGGTCACATATGTGTGGGCAAGTTGTTTGAAGGAAATGGAAGGTTTGGTCATGGTTTTGATATTGTGTTGCCTCCAGTGAAGAGTTCCTTTGTGAACAAATACTGTTTATCATGTCCAGGGACGTGCACAGGAATTTTGAGGGGCAGTTGCTCTGACCTGAAGAAAGGGCAAACCAACCCCCCCACCCGGGGGAAAAAATCACAGGCTATACGAAGCGTGTGGAGGAGGCTTGTGGCTGCTCCTCCTCTTAAATGTAATGTAATTATGAAAAATTGCCAGTAGGCGGCTAAAATATGAGCCTGATTAATTAATCCATTAGCCTACACAGTATCATCTCATCTTTACAATGCAACATCTCTGTCACCTGCCGGGTGGCTTTTTCTTAGCCAACCCTGCAGTGATGTGCTCCCCTTTGCGTTGCTCCCTGAGGGTTTTCTCTCTCTCCTGCAGCCGCCTCTTTTCACTTAACATAACACACATTACCCCAAATAGTGATAAGATTTAGTCATTTAACCATTTTGAATGAAAGAATTCATGTGATGCATTAGTTCCATCATTCATTCTGCTGCTAAAAGGAAAAGTTTGAAACTGCAGACATGTAGCTTAGTTTGCCTAGGAAGTGCGCTCGGCAGGGCCGGTGACACCCAACTCCAAGAAGACCGGATCCCGGTGTGACAGGGGCCATTAGCGGCCTCACACCGTCCACGGGTTGAGCCTCTATCAGAAGGACTCAGGCCCCCAATCGACACGGGGCAAGGGGACTTCCGTACGCCACATTTCCCACGGGGATTCGGCGCTGGGCTCTTCCCTCTTCGCTCACTGCTACTGAGGGAATCCTGGTTAGTTTCTTTTCCTCCGCTTAGTAATATGCTTAAATTCAGCGGGTAGTCTCGTCTGATCTGAGGTCGTAGTCGGATGGAGCGGGAACACGAGGTCCCCGGACGTGGCGGAGGCGGGCTCACGGTGCTCCGGTGTCCGTGGCTCGAGAACCAGTCCGGCTCGCAAGTGAATGAGGCTGCTTTTATTTTAGGAAAAATGTTTTGAGTGGCGATTTTTTGTTTTCATTTTCAAAATCCAGGCCTAGATCACGTCAGTCCAGGAGGGCACAGGGGCAGTTGCAACCTCCCTGTGCACGTCCCTGATCATGTCCCACAATAGCAAAATAAATATTGGATATTGCCTAAACAAATCTTTTCGGACCCTCCTTAATCAGCAATAATTAGCCACAGATGATCCACCTGCAGGTTTGCTCACCTGAGAGAGGACACAGAGGACTTGAGCAGCTCCACTTTAGCCTCTGCTGTGTTCAAGGCTGTAGGGTCAGGGCTCTGTGCAGACCCCAGGGGTCCCTCTCCGGCTCCTGAATGAGGACTGTCTGAGGCATCCTGCAGAGATGCCAGGATCCCAGCCCAGAGCATCTGGTCCTCCAAGAGCTCAGCTTCAGTCAAACCATGAAACCTGTCCCACATGAGACCCGCTCGAGATTGTAAATGATCCGTGCCCCAGCTAGGACCTGCCCTGGACTCTAACTGGTCTATACCCCATTCAGGACCTCCTCTGGACTGTAAGTGGTCTACCCCAGGGTGGGTTCTAGAGGGTGGGTGAGGGGAGCTCACAGAGGGGCCAGGTTCTTCTCGGTGTAGTGCCTCAGAGTGTGGGCTGTATCTGCCAAACAAATATGAGAATATGAGCATTGTCAGGAAATTATTTTGTCACCTTTTTACACACGTGGACAAAATTGTTGGTACCCTTCGGTTAATGAAAGAAAAACTCACAATTGTCACAGAAATAACTTGAATCTGACCAAAATGATAATCAATAAAAATTCTATTAAATTTAACCAGTGAAAGTCAGACATTGCTTTTCAACCATGCTTCAGCAGAATTATTTAAAAAAATAAACTCATGAAACAGGCCTGGACAAAAATGATGGTACCTGTAGAAAAGACTGAAAATAATGTGACCAAAGGGACATGTTAATCCAAGGTGTGTCCACTAATCAGCATCAGAGGTGTGTACAGTCTTGTTCTCAGTCAGTGGGCCTACAGGGCTACAGGTCACTGTGCCGTTTGGTGACATGGACCAGAGGACGCAAAGGAAAGAGTTGTCTCAGGAGATTAGAAAGAACATTATAGACACGCATGTTAAAGGTAAAGGCTATAAGACCATCTCCACTACAGTTGCACACATTATTCAGAAATTTAAGATCCACAGGACTGTAGCCAACCTCCCTGGACGTGGAGGCAGGAGGAAAATTGATGATAAATCAAAGAGACGGATAATACGAATGGTAACAAAAGAGCCAGAAAAACTTCTAAAAAGATTAAAGGTGAACTTCAAGCTCAAGGAACATCAGTGTCAGATCGCACCATCCGTCGCTGTTTGAGCCAAAGTGGACTTAATGGGAGACGACCAAGGAGGACACATTGTTGAAAACAAATAATAAAAAAGCCAGATTGGAATTTGCCAAACTGCATGTTGACAAGCCACAAAGCTCCTGGGAGAATGTCCTATATACTGTATGTAACATCATTTTTGTCCAGGCCTGTTGCGAAATGTCTAAACTGAGCATTTGCGATCCTTTTCTGCGTTACAAAAAATCAGAGCTCAAACGGGCGATTTTGAACAAGGAAACTTATTGACGTCAGATCGAAAAAAGAAATGCAAATGCAGTTCCACCCCCGTCTGTCTGTACTCAGCGTCTCTGTAAATCACGCCCAGAGAGTTTGGACTGCAGAGGAGCTACGCAATGCAAAATGCGTTTTTTTTATTTGCCTGGAGGCACGTCCGAGTGTTTCTAGGCTCAGAAGTCCTTTATCTGAGCCTCTGGACCTTTGAACAGCAGTGGTTTAATTTTATTTTCTGTGGAAATGTGTTTATTTTTCAATGGAACGCTTCAAATCTCTCCCCCGTGCAAAAACAAGGAAATGGATCAGCTGTGAGCTCTGAGCGCCCCCCCCACCCTCTACTATTGGCCATCTCTTTTCTCCTCATTTGCATTCAAGCAACAACGCCCAGAATAAAGAGTTTGAGAGAGATATTTATGACTCTTTCTCATCTTATCTCTGTTTCTCATGCACTGAGTGTTGATTTTGAAGAAGGATTCATTTACAGTATTAGGGAACCATTAAGGAGCCATATAAAAGCATCAAGAAGTACCATGTCATGGGATCTTTAAATAATTCTGTTGAAGCATGTTTGAAAAGCAATCATTTATTACTTTTGTCAGAGTTTTTCTTTCATTAACCGACGGGTACCAACAATTTTGTCTGTGTGTATGTAAAACATTATTTCAGAAAGTTTTTCAAAAATCTAAAACATTAATGCGTGAAAAGTCCCTCAGTCGTCCAGGTAGACCCTGCTTAGATATAAGCAGGGTCTAACCAGTACAATAACCAGAGCTGACGAAGCCTCTTGGATGAGCGGCGAAACGTTTTCAACCAAACAAACTTTGTCCAGTTGACAAATTGAACTTCTCCTTTGATCATCTAAAACATTAATCCAAAAAAATTTACTTTGAGAATATGATTCACATTCTACACCAACTCAGCAATCACAACCGTTTAATGCTCTGGCGTTCTGCCTCCTTTAACGTCCATCTGAGCTGAGCTACATTCTGACTGGTCCTAATTTGATCCCAACTGGTTCAGAAAACAGCAGCTAGACCCCCCCCCCCCCCCCTTACCTCTGTGAGGTAGAGTGTGTAGGCAGCCGGAGTCTGGAGGAGGAGGAAACATAAGCCCACTCTGGGAGGTAGTGCACGGGGCTGAAGCCCTCCAGCTCCTGTAGTGTCCCAATGAAGGATGCACTGTCTGGTACGGCCGTTAAGAAGTATCTTCCTCAGATAATACTGAGAGGAGGAATGTTCTACTAGTAATGGTTATTTTCACTTTAAAGGAGAAGTAGCGTTTTTTACAATCTGAGCCTTATTTCGGTAAAAAAACAAGTTGTTTTACTCACCCATAGCACTTTGGTGTCATATGGAGCACTTCCAGAGATGTTTTAGATTTGCGTTAGCCTAGCGCGACTTCTAGCCATAGCTCGGGGCATATAATATATTCCCCAAGCATGTAATATGCCCCGTGCGGGCTCCAAATAACACAAACTTTAGCACTTTTCAAATCATAGAAGTTCAATGTCTTAGTCTATGCTTTCGTTTGAGTCAAAAGTGGCCTGTAATCCGAGATTTAGCCATAATTTACAGTTTTGCGTTTCATGTTTGGGTCCCGGGAGCTGAGAGCGAAATAAACTGTGACTCCGCACATGCGCACTGGCGTCCTCATCTACTCGAAACTATGGATAAATCTCGGATTACAGGCCACTTTTGACCAAATAAAATCGTAGACTAAGACATCGAGCTTCTATGATTTGAAAAGTGCTAAAGTTTATTAGTTATTTGGAGACCGCAAACATGTGCCCCGAGAACTCACATTATGGAGATCGCAAATCTAAAACATCTCTGGAAGTGCTCCATATGACACCAAAGTGCTATGGGTGAGTAAAACAACTTGTGTTATTACCGAGATAAGGCTCAGATTGTAAAAAACGTTACTTCTCCTTTATTTAACGAATCTGTGATCTGGCACTGTTCCTATAGTAACAGAGGTGGTAGAGTAGCCAAAAAAAGTTCCTGACTCATGGTTTGAAATCTGGTACAGGCCCTTTAAATGTAGGATACAGTTGTGTCCGATGCAGATGGCACAGAAGTGCAGGAGCGGTGGGGCCGCAGGCAGCAGCAGCAGAGCCAGGAGCAGGGCCGTCCACGGCAGGAGCCACACAGGGACATATCTGAGCACCCTCCTGCCCCTCACCTGGGAACAACAGTCTGACTTTATTTATGACACAATCTACATTAACCGTAACAGGACAGATGCATTGTGCCAGGGTGTAACACTAGAGCTCATTTCCACCTGTAGTGTTTTTTTACGTTTGATGGGGAAAACGGAGTGTCCGAAGGAAACCCAACCAGACATGGGGAGAACATGCAAACCCCAGACAGACTGGGCGACACATGGACCGAACCCAGCGTGCCGCCAGGCAGGCATAGCTCTTCAGCTTAAAAGTGGCAAATCTATATTTTTTTCAACTTAAAGGTCCCATGACATGGTACTTGTTGATGCTTTTATATGGCTCCTTAATGGTTCCCTAATACTGTAAATGAATCCTTCTTCAAAATCAACACTCAGTGCATGAGAAACAGAGATAAGATGAGAAAGAGTAATTTTTCTCTCTCTGAACACTCCATTATGGGCGTTGTTGCTTGAATGCAAATGAGGAGAAAAGAGATGGCCTATAGTAGAGGGTGGGGGCGTGGCCAAACTCTCCGCTCTCGCTCTCAGCTGTCCGCTCTGATCCATTTCCGTGTTTTTGCACGGGGGGAGAGATTTGAAGCGTTCCATTGAAAAATAAACACATTTCCACAGAAAATAAAATCAAACCACTGCTGTTCAAAGGTCCAGAGGCTCAGATAAAGGACTTCCGAGCCTAGAAACACTCGGACGTGCCTCCAGGCAAATAAAAAAACGCATTTCGCATTGCCTAGCGCATTCGCAGTCCAAACTCTCTGGGCGTGATTTACAGAGACGCTGAGTACAGACAGACGGGGGTGGAACTGCATTTACATTTCTTTTTTCGATCTGACGTCAATAAGGTGCCTTGTTCAAAATCGCCCGTTTGAGCTGCGATTTTTTCTAACGCAGAAAAGAATCGCAAATGCTCAGTTTAGACATTTCGCAACTTTTAACCATGGGGGGGGGGCTAAACAGGGTAGGGGAGCTCACATTAACGTTCAAAAACCTCAGAAAGTGAACATTTCATGCCATGGGACCTTTAAAGTGAGTTGTTAGTGAGTTTTAGATTTTATTATTTGAACATGGGCCAAAACTTCCTTGTGTGTAAACTGTCTCTGGATTTTGGATGGAGTTTTGTTCATTGATGACATAGACAGAGGGATTCTGTTTTATAAGTTACTCTAGCACTACTTCCTGTATTTTTATACTTTTTCGTTTCATCTTTGCTTCATAAACTGTCGCGAACCTGGTGTAAAACTATGATAAATATTGACTATCCCACCAAACCAAGTGAGAATGACAAAAACATGAAACCCATATGTCATAGTCATGTGCACTTTAATATAAATTTTGTATACAGTGTTTTTGGAGCTTTCTCTGCTGTTCCGAGTCCATTCTTTATAAACATAGGGTAAAATGTTTATTTGTAGCTTTGTGTTGTCAGACCCTCCAGGAATTCGCGATGTTGCGATTTGCAACTTCAACGCAACTTCAGCCAATCCCCGCGAATTCAGGGCGGTGTTGCAATTTTGACCAATCACCGCAACTTTTCCGCACTTTTTACTAATTTTGACCAATCATCGGCGACGTATTGAACGCCGACCAACTTCCTTCTGTGTAGGAGACATAACTGAGATGAGGTGCACGGTGCGTTTGTGTGTGTGTGTGCGGCAGAGGCGGTGGGTCACGTGAGTGTGGGTGTGTGCACGTACGGAAGTGTGTGCGTGTAAAAGCGCGCGCTCACCTGTCACACAGAGGAGAGAGTCAGGGTTGGGGTGTAGCCGTATTTTTTGTTGACCGAAAACCATTCATTCATCTTTCACGTTAATCTGTTCATCCTGCTGGTTTTCATGAGTTCCATTTCATCCTGCTGCACTGTCATAGCTGTGTGCGCTCTTTTTGTAATAAATGCACAAAACATATCTGGATCTCAGCGTATCTGTCACCACAGCCTCCTCTTTGCGCGTCACAAATCTGCGAGCCATAGGACCCAACCTCATATTCTCGGCGGCTAAAAGGTTTGAGTTGAGTTTTCTGCTTTACTTCCGTGTGACGAAACGAAACTGCGGCCGTGTCCCAGTTCCCAGAGCGCACAGCTCGGAGCGCGGCCCGAAGGGGGCTCAGACTGCAGTCAAGGAGGTGCACACTTGCTCAGCCCCGACTGCAGTCCGCGGACCGCGTGTTAAGTGCACATGGGACAAAAAAGAAGTGGGACAGCAGTCGTCGCGCCGGTGTTCTGGAGAAATGTGTGACGCATATGCCCTTCGGGCCACGCTCCGAGCCGCTCTGGGAATTGGGACACGGCTTCTAATGGCAAAGAAACATGTCTGCGGCGCCATTTGCCCACAAAAATAACAGCAAAAGACCGAAACAGTTCCCCTCCTAGTAGTAATTTATTTTCGATGTTTGTAAGGTTGTTTTAGGACCATATCTGTGATCTCTGTGTCTTTGTATTATTCTTTGTCAGTAATAACTCAGTATTCAAAATACTATTCAATTTTAATTACAAAAAGCGAAAATCGCAACTATTTATCGCAACTTTCACTTCCTCCCGCAACAAAATCGCAACAAATCCTTAAAAGCGCCGCAACTTTCATCGCAACTTTTTGGAAAAGCTCCCGCAAATTCAGGCATTTTAGCCCGAAACAATCACAAAAAATGTCCGCGAAATCCTGGGGGGTCTGTGTTGTGTAACAGTCTGAGTGCTGACATCATTAGTTAAACTAAACTAACTCTACTAAACAGTAAATCTCCCACAGCATTATCTCAAATCCTAGAACTTGAACACATCCTGTAGTAATTATGGTGACAGGCCTGCGTGAGCATGCATCACCTGTCTGCACTGTGCTGTAAAGAGGGCCAGCTGCACTGCCGAGTACCCACACACCCGGCTGGCATCGCCCATGCTCACCCAGAGCACCAGGCTGTAGGCACAGGGCAGGGCAGCCCAGGAGAGCGCGCACAGAGAGAGGAAGGCCACAGTGCCCCACCGCCGCTCCTGACATGGCCCCACCACCAGGAGGCAGCACAGGTTCACCAGCAGAGAGGGGGCGCTGTCGTGGCTCAGTGCATACAGGAACACATCTGCAGGAAGAAAAGCACACACTCCACAATACAAGATAGAGAACAGTCCAACAAATCTACGGCAAAAACTGCTAGGTCACAACTAGGGCTAAGGTCTAAAGCAGGCATGGGCAAACTACGGCCCGGGGGCCATATGCGGCCCGTTAAGCTTTTTAATCTGGCCTGCCGAACTTGAAGAAATTATATTAATAAACCTTGTTAACGTTTTAAAGTTTTAATTTCCCTGCAATTCTGGTGTTTTCCAATAGCTGGCGCACTACATACATTGACCTTTGTTCAGGTGCGGTGTTTTGCTCCACGTTTATGCTTTACTTTTTACCCTTCAGCCTCCTGTAAAGATGAACGGAGCTAAGAAAAGAAAAGTAGACAGAGAATGTCGAGTGTTTAAGAAGGAGTGGACAAGTAAATATTTTTTCACCGAATATTTATCAACTGTATGTCTGATATGCCAAGAGACTGTAGCGGTTTTTAAAGAATATAATATCAGCCGTCCCTTTGCCACAAAACAGTCAACGGAAGAACAAAAGAACCTGAAGAAGAACAGAACTTTCAGTGCTTTAAAATAGTAACTGTTAGTAATTTAAAAAAAACTACATTTTCTGTGTTTTAAGAGTCATTTCAATAAATAGCTAAACACTGTGGAACTTGAAAGATGGACATTTTGTTGTATTGCTTTTGTTCATTTTTAATTGAAATAAAGCACATGTTTTCTACATATCCCATGTTATTCTTTGCTCTTATGAGGTGGATTATCAAAACATTAAAGGGATATGCCACCCCCAGGTCAAATTTGGGCATCTCCCCACAGTCCAGAGACTAAAATAAGTGGTGGAAAGCGTTTTCCTGCTCACCCAGCCATTGTCCGAGTCTGTCGCCACTGACCGCCGCGGTATCTGCAGCTCCTCCGCCTTAGACTGGAGTCTAACGTCGCCAGAGAAAGATTTCGGCCAAAAGGAATTAATTTGCTCGATGCGTTTCCCAATTACTTTCTGTGTAGTGCGCATTCATATCGAGTGTAAATAAATGTGCAAATCAACACGGAGAGCTTGCCTTGGTCATTTTGGGTGGGAACTATTTTCCAGTGCGTAAGAATACAGCCGTATCACGCAGCACGCTGCCAGGGGAATCCCAGTTACGCACCAGGAAGGGAGTTCCCCTGTTGCACAACGTGGTGCGTGATACGGCTGTATTCTTACGCACTGGAAAATAGTTCCCACCCAAAATGACCAAGGCAAGCTCTCCGTGTTGATTTGCACATTTATTTGCACTCGATATGAATGCGCACTACACACAAAGTAATTGGGAAACGCATCGAGCAAATTTATTCCTTTTGGCCGAAATCTTTCTCTGGCTACGTTAGACTCCAGTCTAAGGCGGAGGAGCTGCAGATACCGCGGCGGTCAGTGGCGACAGACTCGGACAATGGCTGGGTGAGCAGGAAAACGCTTTCCACCACTTATTTTAGTCTCTGGACTGTGGGGAGATGCCCAAATTTGACCTGGGGGTGGCATATCCCTTTAAATCCACCTGCTCCTGGTTCGGCCCTTCTGTCAAATTTTAGAACCCTTTGTGGCCCACGAGTGAAAAAGTTTGCCCACCCCTGGACTAAAGTGAGGCTGTACTATAAATTCTTAACATAGACAAACCAAAAGAAGGACAAAAATGTGGATTAAACTGTTCAGCAAATATTTGAACTGCAGAGGAATCCCGCAGAGGGAGCTTGCATATCACCAGTTTGAGCACCACTGCTCTACAGTAAAAGTAGTGCCGAGGTTCAAAAGACACTATGGGCACTATTTAATACTATTGCCTATCACTATCACTATCACTGTCTTTTACATGATCTTCAAAATAGGGATGCACTGATTCAGAATTTTCAGTTCCAATACCAGCACAGACACTGAAATGACTTTGAACTTTGAAATGAGCATTTATTTTCTTAAACCAAAAATAACATGAGACAAAACTGCTGTACAGCTTTGTGTAAATAAATGTTCAAACACTATGAGACTGTCCAGGCCAACTACGACCAGTAAGTAGTTTTCATTACATACATTTCTATGTCCAACCAGGATATCGGATCCAATTAGTTTTTCAGGATTGGAGCAGGTATGGATCTCTACTTCAAAATGTTGCATGTTCATGGGTTGCAGCAATGTTAAGTAACATTCTGAGGACTTTTTTCTGATTGAAAAGATAAATGATTCTGTAAGACTCTGAGCGGGTGAATCGAATCAATTACAGAGAAGTTTAAACTTTCAGAAGAGGCAAATGGTTGTGGTTACCTATTTAAAGCCATTTAAATATTTAAGTGTACATGAAACGTGAGAGAAGAGATTATGATGTGGATCTAGAAAAACAGATGTTGTTTTTTGGACATATTTCCTTCCACTAAATGCAGCAGTGAGACACATCAGAACATTACTGTGTGAAATGGGGCTTGTGCTATAACTCAGGATCTCCTTCACATCTACTTCAACTTTGCCTGAAGTTGTAACATGTTGTATTTTGCACTTTACCATTGGTGTTCTTAAAAAGCCAAGAGTATTATGAGCGTGTGCTTTGACCTTACCCCTGAACCTTGGTAGATTCCCTTCAGGTCCCAAACTAAGACTTGCTTGAATACCTCCTGCATGAACTGAGAGCATCACAACAACTAACAAGAACGTGCCCAAAAAGAAACCACGGCGATCTGAACCAAAGCAGCTGCATGTTGTCAAAATGCGAGAGATCATCGCTTAACATTAACTGTAGATTTCCAAAGATCATATTGAATAAAACAAATGATTATGAAGAGTGAGGGTAAATGTGAGCACCATCCTAATGGCAGTTTGTTTACCTCCTGGGGTACTTCCGTATTGTGTCACGTGGGTGAGTGAGACGTGAGAAAGCCTAGATAGCGGGGTAAATGTGGCGGCCATCTTGTGAGGGGAAGCAAGACCAAAATTCTGACTGAAAATGGTGTAAAAACAGAGCCAGAAAATCCATTGATTTAAGGATCCTCATTGTCCTCATAATGCAGGGAACTCTACTTATTTTATCCATATCCTCCTGAGACCCGAAGCCCATTCATTTGTGTCCTTTATAGTGGAAACTGAGTTAACCAGTCTGTCTTTTAATTGTTTTGAGACTCTAGTTTGTGGCTGCGCTATGATTTTAAAAACAAATAAAAAATCAAAAAATCAAAATCAAAAAAACAATAATAATAATAATAATAATAATAATAATAATAATAAATACATTATACATAAAAATAAATAAATATGTAAATAAATACTAAAATAAATTTAAAAAATAAATAATACATAATATATTAAAAAAAAGAAATTAAAAGGGAGGTTGATGGAATAATTATATATTATTAACTTTTGTGATTCTTTATTTTTTAGTAATTCTTGGTTTGGTGGGAAAACGGAGTGTCCAAAGGAAAACGGAGTGTCCAAAGGAAACCCAACCAGACATGGGGAGAACATGCAAACCCCAGACAGACTTGGCTTTTCAGCTTAAAAGTGGCAAATCTATATTTTTTTTTCAACTTAAAGTGAGTTGTTAGTGAGTTTTAGAGTTTATTATTCGAACATGGCCCAAAGGTTCCTTGTGTGTAAACTGTCTCTGCATTTTGGATGGAGTTTTCTTCATTGATGACATAGACAGAGGGATTCTGTTTTATAAGTTACTCTAGCACTACTTCCTGTATTTTTATACTTTTCGTTTCATCTTTGCTTCATAAACTGTCGCTTACCTGGTGTAAAACTATGATAAATATTGACTATCCCACCAAACCAAGTGAGAATTACAAAAACATGAAACCCATATGTCATAGTCATGTGCACTTTAATATAAATTTTGTATACAGTGTTTTTGGAGCTTTCTCTGCTGTTCCGAGTCCATTCATTATAAACATAGGGTAAAATGTTTATTTGTAGCTTTGTGGTGTGTAACAGTCTGATTAGAAGCTTGACAGAGATGTTGGTCATAAAAAAAAAAACATTTTTGTTAGGTTGTTAACTTCATGTGGATTTAACACCAAAATGTCCCCGACGTCCATTACAGAGGACATGTTACAACATTATGAGTAAAAATAAAATGAACAAAAATGGAAATGCTAAGGTGTTCATTTACCTCCAAATAGAAAATTTAAACAATAATAATAATAATTTAGGTACACTTTTTTTCTTCAGGTCCCAGGAGGATATGGATTCTGGTCAGGATCCCCCCATGGATCTGTAATAAGAACTCATCTTATTGCGTGAAAAGTCCCTCAGTCGTCCAGGTAGAATCCATGATCAAAGGAGAAGTTCAATTTGTCAACTGGACAAAGTTTGTTTGGTTGAAAACGTTTCGCCGCTCATCCGAGAGGCTTCGTCAGCTCATCTTATTATACTTCCATGGGACCCCCTCGAAAAAGAGATGATGCATCTCAAAGGGGCAGTCCTTAATAAAATATTACTATTTGGTTTACTTGATGCCTACTATTACAAAATAATAGTTTATTTCCTAAAATGAAAAAAATATATTTTTTTTTATTTTAAAATGAAAAAAATGTATATATTTTTAAATTTTTCGTAGAATTTGGGCCTTACATAAAGTACAAATATCAACGTTTTAAAGGGAAAATTATAATGAAAAAGTCCAGCACCTTGTTAGTTTATGAGTTCCACACTCACATGTCTGCTAGAAGAGGTTACCATGGCGACAGTCTAGTTCCTTAGTTATAGCTCATTTCATTGGCTGCTGCTGCTGCCTCAGTCTCGCGATATTTCCTCACCAGGCGGAACTGTCCACATCCGGTATAACATATATGTCAAAATAAGAGTTGCTATTTTTTTTTCCTTTTATTATTACAAGGTACATATTTTAACACCACAATAACATTCGCAAAGCACTCAGAAGACACATCGGGGGATGTGGGCTCGGGAATAAACACCACTGGGCACAAGGGCTAAGAGAAACAGGGGGAGTGTAGAGAACCAAAGGGATCGTTCCGGGCTCTGTCCACATCCGGTCTAACATATGTCAAAATAAGAGTCATACATTTCGTTGTTCAGAGTAGAAAATCAAGAACTTTTCTTTTAAAGCTCAGCCCGCTACCGAACAGTACAATGTTGGGTTGTGCAGTGCATTGTTTTACTTAATCAAATAGTTTACATGTCCCCTTACAAAAAAGTATTTCCAACACAGAGCAATCAAGTGCAAGTGTCACAGGCCAACATCTATTAGGCCTAGGCCTGTCTTTGTATCTGACAATGACATTTCATAATATTTCCTGTGTATATTCCAACAATAATATCACCTGGGCATTGAGCAAATTAGTTTAAATTGAAAGAAGCATTTATTTACAATCAGACAGCATAGTTCACACATAGTTCACATAGTTTACACACACTAATACTTGGCTGAATGTGGATATTTTCAATAAAGACGCAAAGACCAATTATTTCATGTAGTAAACATAACTGAACTTTATTTAAATAAACATGTTTGTGTCACATTTCTCTTTTTTATTTGAAGAATAACACACCATCAGTACACACACATGGACAAAAAGGAAAAACATAAGACACAGTGCAATATAGGTGGCAGGCTGTGTACAATACATGAGTTAGTGTGCAATATAAAATAAACTATAACATTATGGGCTTTTAATTCAGTGATGCAGATTTGTGGATTTTGTATAACAGAATCTTATGACGCCTGATTGGTGGAGGGATATGTGGTCTGTGTGTGTGTTTGAGTGTCTGCATTTATTTATTTATTTACTACTGTATACTGATGGGACAATATTTAAAGGAAGGCCATGATATAGGATATGCAGTATGTTGTAGGCTGTGTGCAGTACATGATATAGGATATGCAGTATGTTGTAGGCTGTGTGCAGTACATGAGGTAATGAGGCAGTGTGCAGTAGAAGATGAACACTTGTGATTGTGATGCAGACTGTGGACTTCAATACTTCTCTCTGTGTATGCATGAGTTTTGCTTATAGTGTGTAAACATGATTTTATGTGTATGTACCTGTGCCTAACAACAAAGGTTTATCGGTCAGTCTAAAACATACCTCCATGATGTACAACAGTTTTTGATGGCTTTGCATGTGGGTTTCCACCCTGGCATAGTCATCCTTGTACTGTGGATAGAAAGGGCAGTGGAGCAGTGTGCCCCCCTGGTCCTGGCATCTTTGTTAAAGCAGCTTCTGACCGCTGGGCAGTGTTGACCAATGGAAATACAGTGAAAGAAGACATATGGAGAACAGTGGCCAAACTCAAATGTATTCTTATACCATCTTACTGCTGCGTTAATGTGTTAAACAAACAAGCAACAGATGCTTGATGTTCTTTACAACTTCACTTTGAATAACGTTTAAATGGAAAGAAATGTGCGTTGTGATATTGTCAGTATTTAACTTACTCTAAGCAATCATTGAAATAAAACAATCTATTCCTCCGTGTGGCGTTTCCCCAAAGCATAGTTGCTAACTTAGCAACTTTGTTGGTTTCAATGCAATTTCCCATTGCCAACCAATTAAGTTACTAAGTACGCGTACATAAACATAAACATCAAACCCTGTCTAGCTGTAGAACTATGGCTATGCAGCCGATCAATAGCTCCGATCAATAGCTCCGGCAAGTCTCTTACCAGGCTATCGCTAACCAACTTGTTCACTTGGTGCTTTCGTTGTCACCGGAGAGGGTCTAATCACATTGTTGACAATGTTTATGAACATTTAACATGACGCTGGACAAACTGTACAATTTATTGATCCTTAATACGGACATAATCTACGGTGGCCGAGGGGTGCAAACGCGTAGCAAAACCGAAAACGCGCTGTAAACAGATATGACGCACAATCACCACAAAACAACGGAAGTGCTCCAAACCTGAAGAGGGCGCTCTCAGTGTAACATTATTGACCAAAGATCAATGTCAGCTTTATTGTTATTGTTGTATTCCCCTCAGCCACCGTACAGAATTGACAATAAAGCTGACTTTGATCTTTGATCATTGATCTTTGATCAATGTTACACTGAGAGCGCCCTCTTCAGGTTTGGAGAGAGAGTTCCTGATTGGTTGATTTAAACGCTACAGGAACGCCCATTGGGTGTTTCTGTGTCACGTGTAGAACGCCCACGCCGCAGATCGACGCTCCTCGTGCCGCGCGCGCCGCTTTGTTCACTCTCTGCGTACGACCACAGCAAAATGGCGACTGCTCCAGGTCAGTCAAACTTCACATTTTTCAATGTCTTTAAGAGCACTGTAGTGTGCTTTTCAAAACGGGCCTTCATTTTGACGTTGGCATTAGTTTTAACAGGATTATTTTGCTATATATTAAAGCTACACGGTGTTCCCGGCGTTCGCATTTTGTGCACCGGTCTAGGCCCCAAAGCCTCCGGCGCCGGGCGTTTTCGCTGACGAGGTTTCTTGGTATATCGATAAATGATCTCATATAGTTACGGTGTTTGCACGTTTTGATTTGTTCTCGGCTTTTATTTCTGTTCGTTCATGGCCCTTCTAAACATTAGCGGCTGTGAACTGTTGTTGGCCTACAAACGTGCAGCTAGCATAGCGGGACTGGCGCGCTAACCTACTGTGGCTCTTCTCATTTAACTGTTGCTTTTCCTTTACAGATTACAGCTCCTACAGCCAGGCCGGTGCTCAGCAGGGGTACGTGAGCCAGCTCAGCACAAACCTTTGATTTATTTGAAGGTCGTTTGAAGACGCACCTTCTAAAATTGCTTATGTTTTTCAGATATGCCTCCTACAGTGCACAGCCCTCACAAGGCTATGGGCAGTCTGCGCAGGTCAGTGCAGCTCTTAAATCCTACACCTTCACCATGTTGTACTGTGGTTGATGTTGCCCTCATGTTCTGTTGTCTCCTCAGCAGGCCTATGGGCAGCAGCAGGGCTACAGCTCCTACGGTCAGCCCGCTGCAGCAGCAGCAGACAGCAGCTACAGCCAGGCCACTTCAGCCGCTGGAGGATACGCTGCGCAGCAGCAGCAACCTCAGCAGTATGGCTCTTCATATGGACAAGCTGCTTCCAGTAAGTCTAACATGTTTACCGGCTGGTTAGCTCAACTGGACCGGCTGGTTAGCTCAACTGGACCGGCTGGTTAGCTCAACTGGACCGGCTGGTTAGCTCAACTGGACCGGCTGGTTAGCTCAACTGGACCGGCTGGTTAGCTCAACTGGTAAGTCATGGACTTTCCCCCTGGGGGTTGTGGGTTCAAATCCCCCCCGGGCAATGAGCTAACCAGTGTGGGTCCTTGGGCAAGACCCTTAACGGTACTGCCCCCCGGGCGCCGAAAAAGATGGCTGCTCACTGCTCCTGAAAAAAAGGATGGGTCAAATGCAGAAGTCAAATTTCTCCCGTCTGTCACTGTGTGTCATTGTGTGTGAGACCAATAAAGGCTTAATCTTAAATCTTAATCATGTCTGTGGAAGCTCTGTTCTGGAGCCTATACTAACCATTCCCTTTGTGTGTTTACAGCGGGATACCCTGCAGCTCAGTCCACCACAGCTCATGGCTACTCCCAGTCTGCCCAGGGTTATGGGGCCAGTGGATACGACAGCACTTCTGCTGCTCCAGCTGCTACTCCGTCATACAGTTCTCAGTCTGGTTACTCTGCCCAGTCCACCTACCAGGGCTATGGTCAGCAGGCTGCCCCTGCTGCTCAGCAGAGGTATTTTTAAGCAATAAGCAAATTAATATTTCCTCATTTTCCACAAGTTGAATTCTCATTGTGCAGTTACAGCGCCAATGGGCAACCTGCCAGTTACAGCCAGAGCAGTTACTCCCAACCAGCGGCGTACAGCCAACAGCAGCCTGGCTATCAGGCCCAGCAGTCGAGCTATGGGCAGCAACAAGGAGGCTACCAGCAGCCAACCCAGCAGCAACAGGCTCCTCCGGCTTATGCCCAACAGAGCGCAGGCTCATATGGACAGCCTCCAGCCAGCCAGTACAGCCAACAAGGAGGCCCGGCCAGCTACAGCCAAGGCAACCACTACAGTAAGCCTGCTCCCCTCTTCTGGGAACAAATGAGATTAAATGTGGAGACTGATCTGTATAAATATGATTTGTGCCCAGACAATTACCGCCAGGATGCACAGGGTGCAGGCTCTGGTTATGCGGGGCCTGATGGTTCCAGGTATCCAGGAGGTGATGGCAGGGTCCCGGGTAGGGATGGGTTTGACCGTGGAGGGATGATGCACAGAGGGCGCGGTGGCCGAGGCATGGGGTAAGTGATGCTCTGGAGTGTTAACCCACATGTTTCCTTCCAGGTGCTGCGGCCAAAGGGCAGGGCTGGGCCAAAACAAGTGCACAAAGTTTAACAGATTAGTCAACCATGGCTGATTTTGAATGGTTTTGGTCAGTCCTGCCTTTTATTCATGGCCAGAGGTAAGAACCCTGTGCAGTATGATTAGGTTACAAGGTTTGAGTCTGAAGTTAGGGGTCTGGTTTTTCACACAATTTCACTAGTCTAATGGGTCTAATCTTTTGATAGTTTAAGTAGTTGCCAAAATGTCCACATACTCTATGTTCACAAAAGAAATCAGGTCAGGTATTCATATTTATTTGGAATTTGTCACCACAAAACAGAAACACAAAGTACATGACGAGAACATGAGTGACACAAGTGTTTGGATTCAACCCTTCATTATTTTTGAGCTCTTCTGGAGGATTTTTAAAGTTACACTCTTGGGTAAAGATCCATGGTGTGTTTAAGAGTTAATTCAAATTTTTGTTAAGTATGGCATATTTTTCTATTTGTCACAATGACGTTGCACAAGTTTCCAAAATGACTGTGGCTATGGGTCATTAAAACTGAATATTAGATTGAGTTGGTACCAGATGGCTTTGGAAGGGTTTTGGTTGGTTTGTTACTGAAGTCTGAGCATTGCACGCTCAAGTTCAGTTGAGCCACTATTGAAGAGAAATGATACAACAATAATTAATACAATACAATAATAGTAATACACTGCTAACCTAAAGGGGAAGGACTCCACTATCCCTCACTGTATGATCTTTTCTGAGCCACCGTAGTTTAGAAATGGAGCTGAAAAAGTGCCCAGGTCAACATTAAATGTTGAATAGCAGAGCCCTGCCCAATTACTTTAGAATTGTCAAATGTACATTTTGGTAAATGTCCAGTGTCTGACGGAGAGCAAACTTTATTATGTTTGGGGATTGCTTTTCCAACACTCAGACTACATCTGTTAAATGAATCAATTGATTTTTTTTTTTTTTGTATTGGGTTGATTTCTCAGCTTGGGTCTTTTTAATTGAGGTGTACAGCCAATCCTGTTTAGTTTTTTCTCAAGTAGCAGTTATTAAAAGTCTATGTTCAGGAAATTAATATTGAAAGCCATTTTTGTTTTCAGACAGATAAAATTGAATCACAAATTGCAATTGATCAATTGGACAGAGGGGGAAAAATGAAGGCGTATTGCCCAGCCTGACTTGGCCGCATAATTTGGTGCTTCTTACTCTTGGATGTCCTGCACCACTTTTATCAGCACTCAACATGATCATACTTGTCTAAGGGGGAGACCCACTTGGTCAGATGCATAATACACACATACACTAAAGTCAAACAGAAAAACCTACTTTAAAAACCTACTTTACACAGCCGAAAGCTGGATCATGTGAACAAAGCCGTACTGTGTAGGAAACTGCAGCTAAATTGAAATTGGTGATATTGCATCAAATCTGTTCATGAGGAACATAAGTCCAAGTCACTATAGTCGTGCAGTGTGTTTGAGAACAACAGTAATGTCTTTATTCACATGACTTCTGGTGTCCAGGTGTAGAGCTACAGCAGAGTAGTTTAGTTAGTGTTGGCACAGGTTTGTTTTGTGGGCATGTTGGGAGGGGTCCTGAATGTGTTTTTAATTTTGTTGGTGTTTTGAAATACATTTTTAACATGCTTTGTCACATTTATACCGTACAGGTAACAGTGAGAGCCATTTAAAAGCATCTATTCTCTAAACACTATCTGTACTCAGTGCAGAGGCGCCAGCTTAAGCAGCAAGAGGGAGTAGAGCAAAGAAACGGGGATGCCTTTTTCAAGAACTCTGGAGTTTTTGTTTTTTATACAAGCACGATGGGTATTATGCTACATGGTTTAATGTGTTCAAATCCTGGTAAACTGTAATTGTTACTGGTGTTTTTAAACAAATGTTAAGGTGAATTGCATTGATGTTTTCATTTTTGTACATTTTCTTTTCAACTGTTTTTATAAGCTCCAAACTGTTAAAGTGACACTTGGGTACAGCTATGCATCTGCAAACCTTGTGCAAAGATCATTGTTTTTCCTTGTTACAATGAGTTGTCTTCTAACTTGTTCTGTTAACATACCAGTTACTATAGATGAGTAGATCCCCCCACTTTGCTTTGGGGAGTTGTTCTGTAAAATATTCCACATGTTTGCATTAACCCCTCAATCAAGCCACTTGCTCGAGCCATGGGGAGTGGCTGTAAAAGAGAATTCGCCTTCATATCTGCATTTATTCCCTAACAGCGCTGGAGACAGAGGTGGCTTCAGTAAGCCTGGTGGTAAGTTGACTAGTTACACTGGTTAGTGCATTCAAAGCTTTAAACTAATGTGTCCACTATCTGAGTATTCACTGGTTTTAATAATAATGGGAGTTCATGCGTCAATCCCCGTTCACTCTGGGTATCTGGTGCCATTCAGCCTCGTATTACGGTCAAGAGAATCTTTGAAGGGTTTTGACAGTTTGTTCTGGTTACGGTGTATTTTTATGCAAATCCCATCAGCCTTTATCTGGGTTTTTGTTTACACATCTTAGATTCAAACACTTGCAAAAGGGTTTGAGGTATTTTAATACAATGATGGTAATGGCAGTGTATCATAACATTTCAACATTCAAATATGGCTGACAGTATAAGAGTTCCTATAAGTGATTTGATAGTGTTCCTCAGGTGTTTAAACCTTTTTTCTTGGTTCGATCACTCATTTTTTTTGTCTTTGTTCTCTCCTGCGGAACCACAGGACCCATGGGCGGCGATGGAGAGCGTGAGATGGGTACGTCAAAGTTTCTACTGTTTACACGTGAAGGTTCATGAATGTTGAGATTGAAATGGATGGAATCTTTTCAGGGCGTCCTGAGGAGCAGGATGACTCTGAGAACAGCACCATCTATATCAAAGGACTGACTGAGAATGCCACTGTGGAGGAGATGGCAGAGTTCTTCAAACACGTCGGCCCAATCAGGGTAAAGATACTGTCTTATGGCCTGTGAGGCTGCTTTTTTGTTGTTTTTAATGTAGTACACGTGTGTGTGCACACGCAGACGAACCGTCGACTTGGAAAGCCTGCAATTAATCTGTATGAAGACAAGGACACCGGGAAGCCGAAAGGAGATGCCACCCTGTCCTATGAGGAACCAGTCTGTGCCAAGGCAGCAGTGGAGTACTTTGATGGTATGTGCTTTTGTATAGATTGACATTTTTTAGAAAAGCATTACAGACCCTTCATTCATCATTGTTGACTTTTAGGGAAAGAGTTCCAGGGCAGGAGGCTGAACGTGTCTATGGCCCGTCGTAAACCTACCATGGGAGGGATGAGGGGAGGAATGCCCATGCGAGATGGTATGATGGGCAGAGGAGGTCGGTACATTCAGATGAGTGCGTGCATGTACGAATAAGAGACGAGGGCATTCTG
This sequence comes from Paratrypauchen microcephalus, assembly GCA_036785185.1. Lineage (NCBI taxonomy): Eukaryota > Metazoa > Chordata > Actinopteri > Gobiiformes > Gobiidae > Paratrypauchen > Paratrypauchen microcephalus. The sequence continues at coordinate 680,764 of JAVJIX010000275.1, read as the reverse complement.
AATGTGAACTTGTCTTCCACAGGTATGATGGGGCGTGGAGACAGGGGGGGATTCGGCCCACGAGGAGGACCACGTGGAATGGGCCGAGGCGGACCAACCGGAGGCAACATGCAACAGAGAGCTGGAGACTGGGAGTGTCCAAACCCGTACGTCTGCCACTTTACATTCTACATGCCATACTAGTTTACAGTAGAGCCTGGTGCTCTTAGCTACTGAGCTTTTTAAATGTGCTCCTATCACGGGTTATTTTCCATAAATGCTTTTCAGACAAAGACCCCACAGGAAAGGGCCACGTGATGAACTGACTTTGCTCTGTTTCTTGCAGGGGTTGTGGAAACCAGAACTTTGCCTGGCGCATGGAGTGCAACCAATGCAAGGCCCCTAAACCAGAAGGTCTTGGTGGAGGTCCTCCATTCCCTCCTGGTGGTGACAGGGGCAGAGGGGGGATGGGTATGCGTGGAGGCAGGGGAATGGATCGTGGAGGCCCAGCTGGAGGTCCAGGCGGCCCAGGCTTCCGCGGAGGCTGGGGGGGAGACCGTGGGGGCTTCAGGGGCAGAGGGGGAATGGATCGGGGAGGCTTCAGAGGTCGCGGGGGACCACCCATGGATCGGATGGGTGGCCGTGGAGGCAGAGGGATGGGCCCACCTGGAGGCAAAATGGACATGAGGTAAGGATGCTTGTTTTAGGGTCGAGTTTGAATTTGTATTGATCAAATTCCCTGGTTTGTGTTGAAGCTGCACTCATGTTTTGTTTTCTTTTTCCTTGTGTTTCAGGGAGCACCGTCAGGAGCGCAGGGACCGGCCCTACTGAAGTACTTGTACTCCTGCGGAATTGTTTTTGTTTAGACCCACTTTTATTTATGATTCCATACGTCGTGGATAAAGTATCCTGTGAGGTTTCATTCACTGTTTTTTTTTTTTTTTAGTTTGCCCATGTAAATGCTTCAACGGTGTTTTATGCATGTGTTGTCTTTTTTTTAATACTGTTCACAATGTACTGTCAAATGCTATATTTTCATTATAGAAGTCTTTCCCCTTTCCCAAGAAGTGCTTACTTGTGTGAGAAATTTGGGAAATAAAATTTTACTCAATTAACCCTTGATTCTTGATGTGTCATGTAGTTCACTGTCATTTGGAGTTCGGCCTCACAGGGGCATCACGCTCTACGTGTAGCGTTAGCTCATGTTTTCCTGAACAGCAGATGATCTCGTGCCCCTGTCCCTCTTTTCAAATCCAAACAGGTGCGCTCTTTTGGCTGGTTCAGGGAGTTCATGAGTTTAAAACTCGTAGATGGGATCCCACATTTGGAGGTTTCCTCTGTCCTAATCATCATTGGTGGTTTTCAGTTTCTAGAATGTGATACTTCCAGATGAGGGGGTATAACATTTCACTTTGCAGTTAAATCTCCAAAAAAATGCACAGATGCTGAACCTGATTTCTATTGACTAGAACTCGTATTGAAGATGCGCTTTATTCATCCCTGTAGGGAAATTATTTCTCTGCATTTGACCCTTCAGGAGCCGTGCAGCACAAATCTGCATTTTAACTATGAATTTTAGCGGCCCCCATGTGTATTAAATATCACTGTTCTACAGAACAGTATTATGTCATCAGAAACCTGCCGTATGAGAGCACTCATTTGTGTGTGCCCTCTTTATATTTCTCTATTCATGAGCTTAATCTTGTGCAGTTTTATGGACTGATTAAGGACGGTGCAGAAAACAAACTGGTCTGTGCCAGCTTTAGCTACAGGCTCATTTCCATTTGCAGTCCTTGGGCAGGTAGAAAATACATTAAGGAAACTTATTTACGTTCTAACATTTCATCATTGACTGTCTCCTTAAAATAACCACTATCAAAATTAATTCATTCTAATTTCCCAAAATATAAGATTTCAAATTATCTTCAAAATATTTTATTGTCATAAATGTCAAGACAATAAGTCAAACACAATACATCTACTGTCAGAATGTTTTAATATTTGAAGAATCCGAATGTGAACACGCCTGTAGTTTTTGGGTCATTCCAGAATTGGACATTTTGGCTTTAAAATTCTTGAAAAATAAACCTTCACTTTTCTGATTTTCTGCTACATATTCATCAGTAATCGGTAATAAACTATTAAATGCTTGATTAGCTTAGCTGACGGTCAATGGTACATTTTTTATTATATGATTTGTATGGTTTATTTCCTCTAATCACAGTAACAGGGTTGCAGGTAACAGGGTTGCAGATCTGCACTAATGTTCACTTTATCTCAGGAGGAGAAGCTGTTTAGCTGTTACTGCTAATCAAGAGGAAAAACTTATTTATGCAAATACGTAAAGGAGAAAAAAAAATTGTCTTATTCTGATCATTTGCATAACAGGGTTACATGAGACAGAGTGAGACATTCAATCAAGGCTAACGATGTTATAAAAATATGAAAAATAGAAGAGAAGATAAACCTTTGCTCTGCCCATTCTTTTGGAAAACTGTTTGATGATGTCAAGTCCAGGGGATCATGTGGTTTTCTGTTTTCTTCTTCTTCTACCAGACTAAAAATGTTCTGGTAACAGGGTTGGTGCAGGTTGTGGGACACATGTTCCATGAATAATAATTATTATTTGAAATATTATGTCTATTAAAACAAATGTTCCACAGTTACAAGAGATGGAAATGAAACAAATTATAGAAAAAACAAGAAATTTCAATTCAATTTTAACTGTTTTATTTGAGATTCAGTTTGGTCATTAGAGGGGTGGGACAAGAGGAAAATGGCATTTTGTTTTTATTTATTTTTTTAAATGTATTCATAACGGACAGTGCATATTGACTAACAATGACTGTATAACATGCCAGAATTAGCCAAAAGGCTAGTTTTCATCTGTTGTCCGATGCCTGGTGGACACACTCCCTGGAAAAAGTGCAATAATTGTTATACATCAATAAAATACATATTAATTAACACATAATCACAAATTTTACAGTGTAGTAAAAGTTGCAGGCAAAGATTAAAAGTATAAGAATCAGTAAAATGAGCAGTGGCAAAACAAGGGGCACAAGTTAAAAAGAAAATGCAGGATAAAAGCAATACAAGACAGAGTTAAAAGAACATTAATACAAAAAAAAGAGTAAAATATTAAACAATAAAAAACATGCAAGGGTGAACACAAGATGGCAGCGGCAGTAGTTTAGTGCTGACAGGAAATTTTGGGGGTATTACAGACTTATTTGGTATTATAAAAGTATTTTCAAGCATTCTTTTCTCTTAGTTGTTTTAGATTTGGTCTCAGGACAAGTCAATTCACTCAGAAACTGTATGTTTTAGTATTTTGTATGTGTATTATTTAATATTTGATGGGTGGGACGTAAAATGTCCTCCAATTCTGGAATGACCCTTAAAGGAGAATTAACATTTTTTGCAATCTGAGCCTTATTTCTGTAATAAAACAAGTTGTTTTACTCACCCATAGCACTTTGGTGTCATATGGAGCACTTCCGGAGATGTTTTAGATTTGAGTTCTAGCCATAGCTCGGGGCATATAATATATTCCCCGAGCATGTAATATGCCCCGTGCGGGCTCCAAATAACACAAACTTTAGCACTTTTCAAATCATAGAAGCTCAATGTCTTAGTCTACGATTTCATTTGGTCAAAAGTGGCCTGTAATCCGAGATTTATCCATAGTTTCGAGTAGATGAGGACGCCAGTGCGCATGTGCGGACTGTGCTCTCAGCTCCCAGGACCCAAACATGAAACGCAAATCTGTAAACTATGGATAAATCTCGGATTACAGGCCACTTTTGACTCAAACGAAATCGTAGACTAAGACATCGGGCTTCTATGATTTGAAAAGTGCTAAAGTTTGTGCTATTTGGAGCCCGCACGGGGCATATTACATGCTCGGGGAATATATTATATGCCCCGAGCTATGGCTAGAAGTCGCGCTAGGCTAACGCTAAACTAAAACATCTCTGGAAGTGCTCCATATGACACCAAAGTGCTATGGGTGAGTAAAACAACTTGTTTTATTACCGAAATAAGGCTCAAATTGTAAAAAACGTTACTTTTCCTTTAAATATTTGAAGAAGCCTAATGTGAACACGCCTGTAGTTTCTGCTTTTTTGTCTGAAACCTGGATGTTTTGTGACATTCCTTCAAATGGAGCGTGTGTCCGCCCCTCCTGCCCCTCCTGCCCCTCCTGCCCCTCCTGCCCCGCCTGCCGTGGGCGTGGGCGCAGAGTGGCTCGGAGCGCACAGGGTTAAGTTGATCCTCCTAATGGGATGTGGAGCTCTGAAGCGCAGCAGGTCGGCCACATTCTGCGGACAGCGGCGGTCTGAGGATGTCTCACAGACACTCGCCGTTCAATTCACGGTGACACGTGGATTTTTGTTCTCAACATGACTCTCACCCGAACCTAGGGAGGAGGACTAACCGGTCGTTCCGTGCCCTTGGAGCGGATTCTTCCTCTCCAGCGATGCGTGCGCTCACGGGCTCGGTGGAGACATCCGGCATCCAGCCCCACGTACCAGGCGAAGAGACGAGGCTGTGCGGTAAGAAGAGCCCCGCCATGGCTGCGTCTGCGCCGGTTTCTCCTCACCACGGGTCGTTCGTGAAGCGCACGGCTACATAAAGCGAACCCTCCGTGATACAGACAATATGGCTGATCAGAGCAACATCCAGTCGGCCGCCTCCAAGAGCATCAGGCCCTTCAAGTCCAGCGAGGAGTACCTGTACGCCATGAAGGAGGACCTGGCGGACTGGCTCAACACTCTGTACGAGCTGGAGGTGAGCGCGGACACCTTCATGGAGGGCCTGGAGACGGGCTGTGCGCTCTGCCGCCACGCCAACAACGTCAACAACGCCGCGCACGATTTCCAGCTGGAATACCCAGAGGCTGCCCGCTATATGAAGCTGCCTTCCAAGGATGTGGTGTTCCAGTCCAGAAACGTGATTCCCGGATCCTTCCTGGCGAGGGACAACGTGTCCAACTTCATCAGCTGGTGCAGACAGGAGCTCTGGATCAAGGACGTCCTCATGTTTGAGACCAATGACTTGGTGGAGAGGTGCAACGAGAAGAACTTCGTGTTGTGTCTGCTGGAAGTTGCCCGGAGAGGGGCCAAATTTGGAATGTTGGCGCCGATGTTGATCCAGCTGGAGGAGGAGATCGAGGAGGAGATCCGTGACCAGGAGTGGCTGAGGATGGAGGAGGAAGAGCCGGTGGTGGAGAGCCCAAAGAGCAGGTCCGTGAGCCGGGTGGAGAGCAGCCGGAGTCCAGAAGAGCAGGCTGAACCAGAGCCCTTCATGTGGCCGCAGAAGAGAGTTCTGTGTGACATGAGGAACCTGGATGAACTGGTGAGTGGGTGTCAGCAGCACTAAACACTGTCTGATTTCCACTAAGCGACTTCTCGTCTTGTGAAGATGTTTGTTTGGCGGCAACATGTATATATCCTCCTGAGACCCACGTCTGGACCGGGACAAAAAAATGGCCCTGGCATTTTTGGCTTAGACCGGCCCCTCATAATTAGTCCTGGTTCAGACCTGATTTAGACCTGATTAGTCCTGATTTAGTCCTGGTTCAATCCTGTTTTAGTCCTGATTTAGACCTGGTTTAGACCTGGTTTAGTCCTGGTTTAGTCCTGGTTCAGACCTGGTTTAGTCCTGGTTCAGACCTGGTTTAGTCTTGGTTCAGACCTGATGTAGTCCTGGTTTAGTCCTGGTTCAATCCTGATTTAGTCCTGGGGTTTAGTCCTGGTTCAGACCTGGTTTAGTCCTGATTTAGACCTGATTAGTCCTGGTTTAGTCCTGGTTTAGTCCTGGTTTAGTCCTGGTTCAGACCTGGTTTAGTTCTGGTTCAGACCTGGTTTACTCCTGATTTAGACCTGATTAGTCCTGGTTTAGTCCTGGTTCAGACCTGGTTTAGTCCTGGTTTAGTCCTGGTTTAGTCCTGGTTCAGACCTGGTTTAGTCCTGGTTCAGACCTGGTTTAGTCCTGGTTTAGTCCTGGTTCAGACCTGGTTTAGTTCTGGTTCAGACCTGGTTTACTCCTGATTTAGACCTGATTTAGACCTGATTAGTCCTGGTTCAGTCCTGGTTCAGACCTGGTTTAGTCCTGGTTCAGTCCTGGTTCAGACCTGGTTTAGTCCTGGTTCAGACCTGGTTTAGTCCTGGTTCAGACCTGGTTTAGTCTTGGTTCAGACCTGATGTAGTCCTGGTTTAGTCCTGGTTCAGACCTGATGTAGTCCTGGTTTAGTCCTGGTTCAGACCTGGTTTAGTCCTGGTTCAGACCTGATGTAGTCCTGGTTTAGTCCTGGTTCAGACCTGATGTAGTCCTGGTTTAGTCCTGGTTTAGTCCTGGTTCAGTCTTAAATTGTGAGCCGGTCTCTAAGTAAAAAAAAAGAAAAGAAGAAGGGCATCGGCCCCTAGGACTGTCGGCCCACTGGTAAAATGCCCGGTGTGCCTGATTACCAGTCCAGACCTGCTGAGACCCATTCATTTGTGTCCTTTATAGTGGACACTGACTTAACCAGTCTGTCTTTTAAGTGTTTAGAGATACACTCTAGTTTGTGGCTGTATTATGATAAATAAATACATCAATAAATAAACCAGGTCTCAACTAGGACTAAACCAGGACTAAATCAGGAATAAACCGAGACAAAACAGGACAAAACCAGGAGAAAATCAGGTTTAAACCAGATCTAAACCAGATTTAACCCATGACTAAAAGAGGTCTAAACCAGGTCTAAACCAGATCAATACATAAATGATAATAAATAAATAAATAATACATTAAAAGGGAGTCTAAAAACGTTTTGAGGAGACTGTAGAAGCTTGTCGGAGATATTGGTCATTAAAAAAAATAATGTTTTTGTTAGCTTGTTAGCGTCACATGGATTTAACAGTATTACCGTCCAATAAGAGGACATGTTACGACATTATGAATACAAAATGTAAATGCGGTAATAAAGGTGTTCATTTACCTCCAAATAGAAAATCACACACACAAAAAACAACTGAAATACACTTTTTTCTTTGGGTCCCAGGAGAATATTCGATTCTGAATGTGTAACTCCATATTTAGAATTATATTAATAGGCCTGAAAATCAAAATGTCCATTTGAATGGCTACAATGAGTGAATCATGTGGCTGCTCTACAAACATGTTTTAAATGCTTGGGCTTCCTGGATTAGTTTAGCACTTCAGACTCTTCTGTGTTCATTTGCTTGACAGGTTTCGATTGTGTAGCCTGCAGGAAAGTGAAAAGAGAATTATCCCTCCACCTCTAGAATTGATCCTTTTTTAATCTGTCTTTGTCTTTTTGAACATGCCCCGTCTCTCCCGTACATGAGTGACACCTCCTGTCACAAGGTGTTTCCCCGCGCCTCAGGCTGAGTGTAAACCTGCTGCTATCATACTGCAGGAACGTGTGAGCAGAGGCCGGACACAGGGGTCCGACCTGAGCCATACCTCACTCTGCAGCCCCATGTACTCGTGCTGAGCGCAGTGACAGGAGGGGGAGGAAAAGGCTGGGGTTGTAGTTGTCTGGGGTGGAAAAAGAAGAAATTTAACAGTTAACAAAATGTCAATTTAACTGGACAAATAACAGATGACAGATAAAATGGCTCAAAACAATGCAACGTTCTTTTATAAAACAAATGCATTACACCTACATCAATTAAGCTGTTATTGTTTTAAAAAAATATATATCACAGTTATATAAATATCTTTCTTTTATAAAGAAGCATTTTGTGGAGCTAAATGATTCCCTGATTGTGGGAAAGATGGACTGGAGTGGGGAGTGTTGTGTTTTAGTTTTAGTTTTTCCTCGAGTGATGCAGAAAAGCCACTGTCTGTGTTCATGTGTGTAGCTTGTGCAGTCTGTACACAGCTGTGGCAACACAGGAAAAATATTTGTGTCTTGGTAGCACAAACTTCGGGTCCAAAACTTTCACCATGTTAACGAATCCGGGCTTTTCCACAGTAAATATGGGCACCATGTCTTTTACAATATACATCATGGTTTTGGTAAAACATACAACAGCATGTGTGATTGCCTTCCGTCGTGGGCCATGCTTATCATACTGCAAACAGTTCGAAAATGTTTTAGTGACTGGACGGTGGTTATTTTTATTCCGTTCGGACCTGCACTCCTCCCACTCCGCTGCGTGCAACAGCTTTTGAACAGACCTTACAGCGAGCACTCGTTTGTTCTATGTCCGACGCAAGAAAACCGAACCAGTTCCATATATCAGATGTAGCGACACCTTTGTTTGGTACAAGCTCCAGCTTTCCCTCAGTCGCTGCCGCGCTAGCTCGTACAATGTTTAGGTATGCCCCGCTAACTTACCCGTGTAGAACGTGGCCGCGCATTAGTTCCGCTCGCATGTAAAAAATAACTAAAAAAATCGATTTTGATAAAAACACATTGTCCTGAACTGTAAAGTCGAATTAATGGATAAATCGCGCAGGTCTAGAGCTAACTACAATGAAATGACTCTGAGATTGCCACACATATTTGTTTACAGTTTCTGTTAGTTATGTGGGCCTGTTAGATCTGCAGTGGGAGTGGGGTGTGGGGTCTTGTTAGCATCGGCATTCAAGGCCATAATGGGTGTTTTCACACCTCTGGACCTGGCCTGGGGGGTATTCCATGAACGTCGCTAAACATAGCGGCGCCTAAGTGGTTAAGCCTCGCCTGAAGTAGCATCAACTTAGACTAAAGCCTGAAGTCGTTCCACTAACGCATTTCAGCTGCGCCTCAGCGGCGCTAACTTCAGCCAGGCCTATCCAGTCCTGACCTAGGGGCGTTCACGGAGGACGTAAGAAGCCCAGAACAAGCGACTGTGGAAAACGCGATCATGTCGAAGATTCGGGCCGATTATTTCAGCGCATCAGAACAAAAGTTGCTTTTGGAATTCTGCAACACACTTGCAATAACCAAGGCGAGAGACATGACGTGGCAGAAGATCGCCGAGCGCTTAAATACCTAAGTTAAGTTCTATAACAGTGCTGGAGGTTGAGTTTTTTAAGTATGTTTTTACCATCGGTGTCAAGATAAGTCCGTGGGGGAGAGGACTCGCTACGGTTTGTCACGTGGGAAACCCGAGATCGATACCCGAGGAGAGCAGTTGATGTCATAAAATGTTTATATTCATATTTTTACAGCAGTCTTGTCAATTTTTTACTGTGTAAAAGTATGTGAATCAACTAATATGTTAAATTGTTTTATCTTGTCTTTGAGCAGTAATAATGTAAAGAGGACTGTTTTACAAAGCATAAAGTAGGCTAATATTATTCAGTGAAATGGTACCTTAATTTAATTTAAAATGAACAGTAGGTACCAAGCCACAGGAGGTGGGAGCCCCCCTCAAAACCTTTCACCTGCAGAGGAGCTGGCACTGGCCCTAAACCGGGGTCGCCCACTGGTGGAGGTAACTGAAGGAGGGACCCCATCAAAGATCCTTCCTGCGAGTTCTCGTGAAGAGTATATTCAAGGTATTCTCTAGGCTAATGCTTGCCTCAGCTGTGATCCAAGCATTTGTGTATTTTAATAGTATGCAGTCAAGACTGTGCACACTTGCTCAGCCCTGAGTGCAGTCCGCAGTCTGCATGGGCGTCGGCGAAATGCGATGGGTCTCGCAACTACCAGATGCAGCTGCTGACTCCATTTTTTCCCGTAGAAGAAGTAGCGCGCGGTGCATTCTGGGATATATGAGTGCGCGAAGTGTGCTTTTTCACGCAGTTGGTCCATGCCTCGATTTCCATGGAAACGACTGCGGTCTTCAGACTGCGTGTTAACTGTGCGTGGGACAAAATAGAAATGGGGCAGCAGTCATCGCGGCGGATGTGACGTACATGGCTTTAAAACCACGCTCCGAACCATGCACTCTGAGAATTGACACGGCTAATGTATTTTCCTTGGCATCTTCATGAGTAAATTTGATGTTTGGATCTACAGAATTCATATGTGCAGTAAAAGGTTCCAAATCTTGAATTTTGATTTTTGAAAAATTATCAACATAACGATACCAGTGTGTGGGTGGAGTGCCTGGATATGAGGCCAAGGCACTCTGTTCAAATTGTTCCATGTATAAGTTAGCCATGATGGGGAGACCAGTGAGCCCATCGCACAGCCGTGGATTTGTCTGAAGTTTCCTCTGAACTGGAAATAGGTGGCATTTAAACACCTCTATGTAGCTATAATCTGGTGCAGATCATCTTTGTTTTTTGAGCTTAATGTCTCTGTACACTGTCCCTTTTCAAATAAAGACTAAACTATACTAAACAAATTTCCAACAGTCAGCAGATTTGGTCAGGTGAAAGTTTGGTTCTCTCTTCTAGCTTGGTATCCTGCAGCAGTCTCTTTCTCGCTGCTTCCACCACTGCCTCACTTGTGCTGTAGGGCCACAAGTGAAAAGAGGTCACATCAAAGGAAACCATTGTCTCATCCAGGTCAAACTGGAGATGCTTAACTTTGTTCACAAATTCGGCTGTGTGGTGCTCTGTGTTACCCACCAGAGGAGCCAGGATGGTTTTTAGGTGTTTGGCCACATTGTATGTGACGGAGTCTGTGCTACATACAATGGGATGTACTTCAAAATGTGTGCTGTGAGCAGATATAGCAGGAATAATACTCCTGTTATTGTTTAGACTGTATTGTTGTGTTGGGTTAAGCAGGGTGATGCTGTCACTGGAGCTTGTAACTGCCATACGAGTCCATTTAGTTTGAGGCTAGAAGCTTAAACTACAGATGACAGGCAGACTTAAACTACAGACTTTATAGCATTTAGAAGGCCACACACCTCAGAGTATCTACATGACTCTGCAGAGGACATTACATTACCCAGCTAAAGTTCAAAGTCAGCTTTATTGTCAAAAACCATATGTACAGGTCGCACACACAGGATTTGAAATTGCAGCGCCCCCTAGGCCCAGAGTGAACATAAAACATCTGATAACAAGACAATAAACATAATGACTAAAACATCACATATACACATAGCAAAAGTACAAAGGCTTGTGTATAATACAAATAAGTAAAACACACAGTGTGTAGCATAATAAAGCTCAAATGGTGTCTTTTAAGCAGCAGTGTCAGTGTCATTTAAGCAGCAGTGTCATTGGGGGAGGGAGGGCAGGGAGAGAGTTCAGCATCCTGACAGCTTGGTGGATGAAGCTGTCTTTCAGTCTGCTGGTCTTGGGGGGGCATTTATGGACACGTGCAATACCATACATTATGCTCTGATTAACCTATCAATCGTGACTTTAGTCCACAACCACAACATGCAGCACAGAACAGCATAAAATACCAAAACAGTGGGTTACACACATTAAACAACTGCATTAAAATCATGGAAATCAATGCTCAACCCAGCTGTAATTTAAAAGTGTCTTACCTCATGCCGTTAATAAATGTTCTTCTCCGCAACACGATCGCTCCCCCCTTGTCCTCCTTGATTCATTTTACTAAACTGTCAGAGCTGATGAAGCCTCTCGGATGAGCGACGAAACGTTTTCAACCAAACATACTTTGTCCAGTTGACAAATTGAACTTCTCCTTTTATCATAAACTGTAATGCTAAGTATCCGATCGTCCATCTGTCTCCTCTTCTACTTTGACTAACTTGACCACACGACCACAATCTTCACCGTTCTATTTCTCATGAAAGTGATTCAATGTTGTGTCGTACTAACTTCCTCGAAAAGGTTTACTATTGTCTTCCGTATAAAGTGTTTTCCACTTCATATGCGAGCGCTACCGATTCTTGGTAGCAACTAGTGCTGTGATTGCTCAATTCTCCGGCCGTGGGAATTTCCCATAAGGCATTGCTTTACTTTAGTTGTCGCAAACAAATACAAAATACAGATATTTGTTTTATTTCAAACTGTGCACATTTTTAACATAACAGGAAGAAATATCCCGGCAAAATAAAATAATGTAAAACCTTAAACACACCCACGATTCTCTCAGCTGCTCTTACTATTCGGTGTAGCATTTTTAACAGCAGCTTTGGAGATTTGCAAATTGGAGAGAGACCGATATATCAGGCCAATATTTGCACTTTTTAGTGTTTTGGCTGTTGGTCTTAAATCTCCAGCAGAGGCTGAACCAGCTGCCAAAATATACATTAAGAACATGTGCAAAGCCCATGTGAACACTTCAGTCCAAAGAGAGTATTGTAAAAATGTGACTCCACCACTCCCTCTTTGAGTGTGGAGTGAAACAAGGCCATGGGTGAGTTTGTATTTACAGGCTACCTGTGGCTCTCATACAAACATCCCCACCCCACCCATTTGGTACATCAACACCACAATTGACAGTGTTACTACAGAGAAACAGATAATCACATACTTGTGTGAAAAGTCCCTCAGTCGTCCAGGTAGAATCCATGATAACAGGACGATTGTGCATTTCTGAACTCTGGACGAAACCTCTGGTTCCAACAAGATAATGACGCTCATCCAAACTGTGTCAGGGTCATTTGGAGACGTGTGAACAGCGTCATCAACTGCAGGTTATGACACGGCCGCCCCAGTCCCCTGACCTGTCACCCATTCAGTGTAGTGAAGACTGCAGTGAGCGCTACACTGGAGAAACAAAACAGCCACTTCACAAGAGGATGTACCAACACAGACGGGCGTGCCAGAGTGGACCGTCTTCTGCCGTACATCTTCACCTAGAAGCCACGGGTCATTCATTTGAGGACAGTGAGGTTCAGATCTTAGCGAGGGAAAAGAATTGGTTTGAGAGGGGAGTTAAAGAGGCTATTTTTGTCAAAAAAGAGAATCCTTCTCTGAACAGAAATGGTGGAGTAAGACATAATTTGCATCCCATCTACAATTCCATTATTAAGCCTAGATCAAACAAACAGGGAAACAATGGGGCTAGCCAGGTCAGGGCCAGAGGTGTGAAAAACAGGCGTGTAGGGATGAATAGAGATCGTCGGCTAGACGCCAGAGAAACAAAAGACGGAAACCAATGAGATAGTTCCGGAAAGTAGTTAGCTAGGTAGCTCCTCCCTACAGCAAGATATAAGCAAGTGTCTTACCAGTATTCTTATTAGAGCTGACGAAGCCTCTCGGATGAGCGGCGAAACGTTTTCAACCAAACAAACTTTGTCCAGTTGACAAATTGAACTTCTCCTGTTATCATAATCACATACTCTAATCAGAAGCCGTGGTTGAACAGGGAAGTGCATCTGCTGCTTAAAGCATGTGACGGTGCCTTTAGATGAGGGAATACTCATGCCTACAGCTCATCCAGAGCCAACCTGAAGAGGGGCATCAAAAAGGCGAAGCACGAGCACAAGCTGAAGGTGGAGACGCATGTGGCAGGCCATCCAGGCAGTCACCGATTACAAGCCCAGTAACTCCTCGCTGACAGATGACTGCATCCTTCCTTGACGAGCTAAATGACTTTTACGTCTGTTTTGACTAGGACAACTTAGAAAAGGCTGCCAAGACTCACTGCGTGCACATGGACGAGTGTAATCCGATGCAAACGGATTGGGATCGTATCAAATTCATGTGCACAGGCTAAGGATCGTATAGGGATTGATTTCCCGGATCTGATTGGAACCCCTGGCTTAGGCCGATAGTAATCCGCTTGGTGCAGCCTTGTGCATGATTTCGGATTGGATCGGCATATGTGCGCATGTGCAGGAATTTTCGGAAGTGGCAGGAGGCGACTCTGAGAAGCTTCTGGGCAAATAGCAGTGTCCACATAACCTGGGAAATCCCAGGCTGCTTTTGTTCGTTACGATCTGAAAGACAGCCTGGCGACTATGGCAAGCGAGCTCTCCTGATTCTGGGAGCCAATCAGAGAGCGGGGAGGGGTGGAAAGACGGTGACGCGTACTACGCGACAAACGGAAACTTGTAGTTTGAACTGACAACTGACATGATTGGCTCTGGGCTACGTATACTCCAAATGATAGACATTTGCCAATAAACGTCCGTTGGCGATCGTAAACCACACCTCTACTACGAGATATTCAGTAGGTGCTCCCAGACCATATATCACTGTGATATAGTCTGGTGTAAACCAGGCAAGTGTCCACAGAGGTTGGTTCCAAAACTAAAAGTGCAGTTGGAAATAGTGTACAGGGCACTTATGTATGAAGCCTACTCACAAACAAACTCGACAGCTTGATTGTCAAGTTTTTTAATTTAACTTTTTTTTTTTTTTGTGTGGTTACATATTTCAGCAGGATGGCTGCTAGGCCTACTTAAAGAAAACCTATTGTGCTTATGTTTGCTATAGTTAACCTCTGTGGATCATTTTAAAATCACAATATTCATCTAAAATGACCAAAACAAGCGGCCTGACTTCCGGGTTAGAAAACTGGTGCCCAATGGGAGCTGACGTCATGGTAAATGTTATCACAACAAAGCGCCGTATGCTGTCACACTAGCGAGCAGAAAAGAAAAAAAAAAGACGTGAAGACATGTTACGCTGCCAAATCCTTCGAAAATAAAAATGGAGATGACAAGTATGTTACAGTGGGATGTACCAATAGCGGTGAAAACGGGTAGATCGTCTTGAATACAGGAGAATAACGATTACTCAAACATGGATGAATCAGCTGGCTGGAAAACAGTCATTAGCTTGAGGATTGGGCTGTTGTACCTGTAAACAGTATGTGGCTGTATTCTCACATCACACTGGCTCTTGTAGATCAAACGGTTAAATCTATCATTGGATCAAAAAAAACAAAAACAAAACTTGAGATATTAGTATCTTGAGCCCAGCTCGCCCAGCCCTCCTCCTATTTACTGTCAATGGGATTACCCAAGAGACTGCCCTTTGTGATCTGGCTGCAGTGGTGACTATGCTAAAGCAAGCGCACAAGTGCATATTGAAACTATATTTGTGAATTGGGCCATTTTTCTCAATCAGTATTTTGTCATTTTATAATTTCACATTTAAACCAGTCTGTGAATGTTAACATTTGAGGAAAAACTGTAATACGCAGTGCTGAACTTGTACAAGGAGCTCATACATTTCAGAACATGTTCACAGAGGTTTAAAATACAAGGTTAGCTGCTTTTACACAGAATAAGACCACATGGAGCCAACCACAATGTCCCATAACATTTGCATATAGGTGTGGACAGTGTACAGACCGGTCAGACCTAAATAGAGCACGTCTTAAATGTTAAACTGTGAAGGAGCTGCATTTTTCATGAGATCAATAGCCTCTTAATCAGCTGCAGTGTCACAAGAGAGGTCACATGATTCACCATTCAAGATTCAAGATATTTGTCATATGCAGGATCGACACAAGGTCGGCAATGCAATGAAACGCTTGGGATCAGAGGAACCGTGGACTCGCTGAGATAGTCAAGAAGAACTAATAGCAACAATAATAGTACATGGTAAAAAAGTGTTGCAAAAGTGCAGGGGAAGAAGTAAACAGTATAATAAAAATATTAATATTGCTCTATATGCAAACTGCAGGGTGTCGGGGAGAGAGTCACAGATGTGTCTCTTAATGATTTGTTCAAAGCACTTCATGATGACAGATGTGAGTGCTATGGGCCGATAGTCATTAGGACAGGATGCTGTGGGGGTCTTTGGGATGGGGACTACAGTGGAGGTCTTGAAGATGGTGGGCACGATAGACTGGCTCAGGGACAGGTTGAAGATGTTGGTGAGCACAAGCTCTCAGCACCCGTCCGGGGATGCCGTCGGGTCCTGGTGCTTTGCGGTGGTTCACTTTCTTGAACGCCCATCTCACTGTAGCAGTGTCTATACAGAGTACAGCGTCCTCACTGTCCACATGAGGTCTGGTGACAGGCGTGGTGTTATCTACATCAAACCGGGCATAGAAGGTGTTGAGTTTGTCCGGAAATGATGCGTTGCACAGTTCCACTGACCCGCTCCTCCCCTTGTAGTCAGTGATGCAGCGTAGTCCATGCCACACACGTCTCGGGTCATTGCTTTGCTGGGCACTCTCCCTGTAGTCCCTCTGGGAAGTCCTGATGGTCTTTCTGAGGTCGTACTTGGCTGCTTTGTAGGCTTTGGTCTCCTGAGTTGAAGGCGGTGGTGCAAGCTTTCAGTTTAGCACGCACCTCCGGTCCAGCCCAGGGTTTCTGATTAGGGTAAGTGCAGATGGAAATTTTGGGCACCGTGTCCTCAATGCACTTCCCTATGTAGCCTACGACAGAGTCGTGTGTGTGTGTGTGTGTGTGTGTGTGTGTGTGTGTGTGTGTGTGTGTGTGTGTGTGTGGGTGTGTGTGTGTGTGTGTGTGTGTGTGTCTGTGTGTGTCTGTGTGTGTCTGTGTGTGTCTGTCTGTCTGTCTGTCTGTCTGTCTGTGTGTCTGTCTGTCTGTCTGTCTGTCTGTCTGTAAGTCTGTAAGTCTGTCTGTCTGTCTGTCTGTCTGTCTGTCTGTAAGTCTGTCTGTAAGTCTGTCTGTAAGTCTGTAAATTTGCGATGTACGATGACAGCTCCAAGTACACTAAACAAGCAGAATCAGACCTGAAACCTGTCAGACCACTGTCCCGCCCAAAGCAGGCTGCAGTGTAACGGACCAAAACTATGAAACTACATACTGGCCTATGCTGGAGGCTAGTGTTGTTATGATACTAACATTTCAAACTTTTTTTTTTTCCTATTTTCCTACTAAGGAATAGACTCAATACTCAATACAGATTCTGATAAACAAATGCTTTCTTTTCTGTTTGCATGTGTCTTTATATCTGTGTAATCCCTCACTGGTCTAGGTAGGTTCCATAGTGGCGTATACTAGTCTATGAGCTCTTATACTTGTTCTGATACAGCTCAAGATCATTCTAAAGACATTCAGGAAAGCTTAATTTCTGTCCTGTCAATGGGAATTTTTAGTAAATGAGTATCTCTACTTTTACTACCTGTTTAGTATTAGCATCTGATTTTCAATATTTTTTGACAACTAGTGGAGGGACTGTAATTTGTCATCACTGCTGACCTAAAAGACTACACATCCACACATGTGCCTAATCAGAATCAGAAAGACTTTTATTGCCATTGTCAAGTGAACACAATTCACAGACTAGGAACTTGTCTCGGTGATAAGGTGCGAACATAAAACACTAAATAATAATAACTAGAATATAGACACTAAATAATAATAATAATAATAATAACTAGAATATAGCTATCATATAGTAAAAAAAACAAGGTTCAGGGGAGCAGCATCAGAACAGTAGTGCAAACATGACTTAATTAAAGTGACTGGTGATATAAAGTGTCCAACTTTGTGCAGATGTTCTGAATTGTTCATGAGTCCAACAGCCGAGGGAAAGAAACTGTTCTTGTGATGGGTCCCGATGGACCGTAGCCTCCTGCCAGAGGGAAGTGGCTCAAATAGTCCATGTCCAGGGTGAGAAGTGTCAGCTGCTATCCGGCCTGCTCGCCCCCGAGTCCTGGAGACGTACAGGTCCTGGATAGATGGAAGGCTGCACCCAATCACTTTCTCGGCAGAGCGCACAATGTGCTGCAGTCTCTGTTTGTCCCTGACAGTGGCTCCAGCACCACACAGTGATGGAAGAGGTGAGGATGGACTCAATGATGGCCGTGTAGAACTGCACCATCATCTGGACAGGCAGCTTGGCTTTCCTTAGCTGCCGCAGGAAGTACAACCTCTGCTCGGCCTTCTTGATGAGGGAGTTGATGGTCGGCTCCCATCTGAGGTCCTGTGTGATGTAAGTGCCCAGGAACCGGAAGGAGTCCACTGTGGTGATGGGGGAGTCTGTCAGGGAGAGAGGAGGCAGGGGGGCTCTGACTTTCCTGAAGTCCACGATCATCTCCACTGTCTTCTGGTGGTTGAGATCCAGGTTGTTGCTGCTGCACCAGGACACCAGCCGGTCCACCTCCCTCCTGTAGGCAGACTCATCGCCGTCAGAGATGAGCCCGATGAGGGTCGTGTCATCCGCAAACTTAACCAGTTTGACGGAGTCCTGGCCGGAGGTGCAGCAGTTTGTGTACAGGGACAAGAGCAGAGGGGAAAGTACACAGGCCTGTGGAGATCCTGTGCTGATGTTCCTGGAGTCCCAGACATTTTTACCCAGCCACACGCACTGCCTCCGATCCATGAGAAATCAGTGATCCAGGGACGTGCACAGGAATTTTGAGGGGCAGTTGCTCTGACCTGAAGAAAGGGCAAAATCACCAAAATCCCCAAAATCACAGGCTATACGAAGCGTGTGGAGGAGGCTTGTGGCTGCTCCTCGTTTTAAATGTAATGTAATTATGAAAAATTGCCAGTAGTCGGCTAAAATATGAGTCTGATTAATTAATCCATTAGCCTACACAGTATCATCTCATCTTTACAATGCAACATCACCTGCCGGTTGGCTTTTTCTTAGCCAACCCTGCAGTGATGTGCTCCCCTTTGCTTTGCTCCCTGAGGGTTTTCTCTCTCTCCTGCAGCCGCCTCTTTTCTGTGAGCATCACTTAACATAACACACATTACCCAAAATAGTGATAAGATTTAGTCATTTAACCATTTTGATTGAAAGAATTCATGTGATGCATTAGTTCCATCATTCATTCTGCTGCTAAAACGAAAAGTTAGAAACTGCAGACATGTAGCTTAGTTTGCCTACCACAAAATTAGCATCCTCCGGACGGGAGGCGCTGTAAAGCATGCAGCCGGGGCGGTGTGCCACCGTCGCCTCGAGCCTTTCCTGGCCGACCCAGAGCCGGTCGCAGCGCAATGCCGCAGAGGAAGTGCACTCGGCAGGGCCGGCGACACCCAACTCCAAGAAGACCGGATCCCATCGTGACGGGGGCCGTTAGCGGCCTCACACCGTCCACAGGCTGAGCCTCTATCAGAAGGACTCAGGCCCCCAATCGACACGGGGCAAGGGGATTTCTGTACGCCACATTTCCCACGCCCATCGTTTAGACGGGGATTCGGCGCTGAGCTCTTCCCTCTTTGCTCACTGCTACTGAGGGAATCCTGTTTTTTTTTTTCCTCCGCTTAGTAATATGCTTAAATTCAGTGGGTATTCTCGTCTGATCTGTCGTAGTTGGATGGGGCAGGGACATGGGGTCCCCGGACGTGGCCGAGGCGGGCTCACGGTGCTCCGGTGTCCGCTGCTCGCAAACCGGTCTGGCCTGCGAGTGAATGAGGCTGCTTTTATTTTAGGAAAAATGTTTTTTGTTTTCATTTTCAAATCTAGGCCTAGGCCTACATGAAATTCTGTATCCATTGAACAATTTATCATTTTATTTATTTATTTTTTTACTCTGAAGGGCAATGTTAGTCCAGGAGGGCACAGGGGCAGATGCCTGGGAAACTTGAGCAACCTCCCTGTGCACGTCCCTGCAGTGATCCACCTGCAGGTGGAGTCAGGCACGTTTAGCTGAGCGAGCTTGTCCTGGAGCAGAGCAGGGAGGATGGTGTTGAAAGCAGAGCTGAAGTCTACAAACAGGATGCTGGCGTAGGTTCCCGGGGAGTGCAGATGCTGGAGGATGAAGTGGAGGGCCAGGTTAATGGCATCGTCCACAGACCGATTAGTTCTGTAGGCGAACTGCAGGGGGTCCAGGAGGGGGGAGGTGAAGGACTTGAGGTGGGTCAAGACCAGGCGCTCAAATGACTTCATGACTACAGATGTCAGCGCCACAGGTCTGTAGTCGAGTCCAGTGATCCTTTCCTGTCTTTATCTTACCCTTTGCAGTTGAATGCCTCTCCCAGTTATCCAGTTTTCTTGATTTAGTTTTGGTATACCATCATTATGAAATTGAAATAACACTGACAGTGTTACAAATAATGTTACGATGAGCAAATGACAAATATAGATGAACAGCTTCACCAGACGTCCTCAGCTCAGTGCGTTTGGAATTTGAATGACCACACTGGTGATTATTGCAGACCAACAAGTGCGTGTGTTTAGATGCTCTTTGAAAACTCATGTCTTATTCATGGTGTGTGAACAGACCATCCAGCAGCTCGTGTGTGTGTGCGTGTGTGTGATCTGAGCTTGTGGAAAGACACTTTCATTTTGAACACACTTGGTCTGTGGATGTTGAAAAGTCTTGTATTTGTGCATTTAGGCAGAGGAGTGAACAACTATGTTTAAATAGGTGCATGATGGCACCTATTTAAACTAGTTTAAATTCTATTTCTACCATGTTAGCCATAGTTAAATTCGACACATGAGCACATACCGTGTGTGTGTGTGTGCGTAATCTGAACATTAGCGGCTGCTCGGGTTTAGCCGCGGGCTAACCTTTGTGTGTGAATAGGACTAGCATAATGTCTCCTTCCTCCATCATTAAACCTGAATCACAAGTGTCCTCAGGCTAGTGTGGCTAAGGGAGCTGTATAGAGGGCACCTACTGACCCAGTGACCTCTAGTGTCTCACTCAGGAGGGAGAGTAGAGGGGCAGGGTCAGGCCTGGAGGAACCCATGGAAGATGAGGTGAGGATGTGGATATGAAGGTGTACAGTGTGAGGGGAGGAGTTTGATGGATAGACATGAGACAATGATTCAATTTAGGCATGCATCAATACTGATACTGGTATGGAATATCAGTGCAGATACCAAACATTTTGTTGGATCAGGTATCTGTTCCGTGTTATTGTTTAAGTCGATATCTTGGATGGGCTTTTAATTGGATGTAATAAGGCTATTTCCAGGCTGACTTTGGCACTGTAAAAGGCCCATTACTTAGAAGGTGCTTTTTGCATGTTAATTGTCTTTAATGTGCTTTTAAAATATGGCTGTACAGAGTCATTCCAGTCACAACTGTAAGTGCTGCAATAAGCAAATGACACAGGCTCCTCTGCATATCCTGTCTGATTCTGTCTCAAACCCCTGAGACCCCAGAGACACAGGGACATTTAGTTCCCAAGAAAGACATTAGAACAGCGGAGTAATTGCCTTCGCAGGATTTAAATCACCAACCTTCTACTTTGACCACATCTATGTCTTGGGCTACAACAGTACAGCACCCACCATCTGCACTGGCCCAATCTCCTGCTGCAGACCCTTCAGTGTTGTTCCTCAGTGGAGTGGAAGATCAGACATGAATAGCCCGCCCAGCCTGTTGTATGTCCCTTTATTACAGAGCGTGTCTCTATAATGGTGAGTTATCTAAGCCAGTGAGGTACGGTTCAGTTCATCCTGGCACACTTCCATTCTGTAGGTCAGAATAAGCCCATTGGACCAGCCCTCTGCCCGCTTTAGCCGGTGTCAAAGGCTGTCGAGATGGAAGACCCGTGGAGGAGAAAGGGCTGTTTATATTTTGGGGGCCTTGTGTAAGATATCCTCATTTTAATGATTGCCCCTGAGTAAAAGCACACTTATTACAACTTGCAGTTTTGGGGACTCCCTAGTTGTTGCTGAGGCTCTATGTAATTGTGTTTTTAGAATAATCTTATGGCAGAATTCTCCACAGGA
Organism: Paratrypauchen microcephalus; assembly: GCA_036785185.1. Classification (NCBI taxonomy): domain Eukaryota; kingdom Metazoa; phylum Chordata; class Actinopteri; order Gobiiformes; family Gobiidae; genus Paratrypauchen; species Paratrypauchen microcephalus. Next base: position 659,392 of record JAVJIX010000275.1, on the reverse strand, counting down.
GTAGCTGTAATCATAAATGTCACTGCTGAATGCACACTAGTCAGATCTAGTCAGATAAAGGAAATCAGAACAAACATGACATTTTGTATCTGTGAAAGTGGTGGAGCTCTGGAACAAATATATAGAAGAACCTAAAAATGTGCACCACTCTCTTCCACTTTATGAATAAGTTTAAATGTTTGACTCAGGGCAGATGTGTGTATGAACTATGATCCTGCACTATAACTGTATTAATCACTGACCCTGTGTCACCAGAGTTTTAACCTGCAGATGGAGGACACATCCAAGTTTGTCTCATTCTCAGTATATGGACAGACCATGCCTCATCTGAGCTGCAGAGGCTGCACTAGCACTGACTCATGACAGGCTGCAGGTGCTGGGGTTTAGGTAGTGACCGTTCAGATCAGAGAGCGCCACTTTAGGTGAGAGACTCATGTATGGCTTGTTCTGTTTGTTCTTAATTATTATTTTCTAAGTACTTTCAGTACTAGTAGTAGTTTCTACAGCAAATATTTCAGTTCGGGATGCAAATTATCGATTAATTCATTCATCTATAGTTGATTGACCTTATCGATCGACTTACGATTAATTGATAAGCGGCGTTTTTTACCTGAATTTGAGTGTTTCAATAGGGTCTTTAAGAATATAAGCTATAGTAACATAACACTGAGTCATAAATATATCATAGTATTATTATATTGTATATTCCTCAATTAATTATTCCTTAGTAAAAAGCAGACAAATGTATTGATCCTGAATAACAAAATACAGTAATCCCTCGCTCTATCGCGGTTCGTGGATTTTTTTTTTTTTTTTCATTTTTTTTTTTATAGTGTAACATTTTTTTATAGTGTAACATTTTTTTTTATAGTGTAACTTTTTTTTTTTATAGTTTAACATTGTGTTCTGCGTCCTGATTGGCTAAGAGACTAGACCAGGACTAAACTTGGACTAAACCAGGTCTAGACCAGGTCTAAACCAGGATTAAACCAGGTCTAAACCAGGATTAAACCAGGTCTAAACCAGGTCTAAACCAGGTCTAAACCAGGTCTAAACCAGGTCTAAACCAGGATTAAACCAGGATTAAACCAGGATTAAACCAGGATTAAACCAGGTCTAAACCAGGTCTAAACCAGGATTAAACCAGGTCTAAACCAGGTCTAAACCAGGATTAAACCAGGATTAAACCAGGTCTAAACCAGGATTAAACCAGGTCTAAACCAGGTCTAAACCAGGATTAAACCAGGATTAAACCAGGTCTAAACCAGGTCTAAACCAGGTCTAAACCAGGATTAAACCAGGTCTAAACCAGGATTAAACCAGGTCTAAACCAGGTCTAAACCAGGTCTAAACCTGGTCTAAACCTGGTCTAAACCTGGTCTAAACCAGGATTAAAGCACCACGTGCCGCTGCTGGTTTCGTGCAGCTGGTTTGTGGCTCGGGCTGAGACTACGCATTCCGGGCGCCGCGGTTCGATCGCGCGTACACCGGGGCTGCTGAGCAGTGCCGTTGGCGCCTGCGGCCGGCTGTGTGTGAGTCGGGCTTGGCGCAGAGCGGTGCGCGGTTGCCTTGTTTCGTGACCACGCGGGTGTGCGTGTCCGCGATTAATTACAATTAATGCATTTTGTTCGACCAACGTCTTGATCGACAATTAATCGTAAGTCGATTAATTGTTGACATCCCTAATTTCAGTGCTTTGATTTTAGTAATAATTTGACTGAGCTACTTCTGCTTGTATTGGAGTAACATTTGACCTGTTATATCTTTATTTTGACTTGAGTGATGGGCTCTGTAAGTGGGTCAGTGCATCTCTGTGCTGTGCTCACTGGTTTCTGCTCCTTCTCTCCACTCCGCATCCATATTCATAACATACTCTGCAGATTATTTTTATCCACAAGAGGACACGGCCTTTGCCTCACATTATGTAACATTAGTGTGTGTGCTTGGCGGCCGCGCTCTTTGTCAGAAGAAACTGTGTCAATATGGAAGGTTACACAATGTTTTCTGTGCTAGATTATACAGATCCTTCTGGAGATGGAGTCAGGTACTGGTCTAGAGCAGGATTAGCGCGTGTATGTTTTAGGTTATCTCACATCACGCAGGGATGCATGCTATGGGCCCCCCATATGGCTAGGGTTAGGTTTATTTGAGCAACTTGCTTATAAACTCATGAGTTCTACAAATACAGACTTATGTCACGTGTCTCTGCAGTTCCCTTTGCTCAAAATGGAGCAGGTGGAAGTATAAACTTATTTACTTCTGCTCCACATTCTCACACATTCCACATTGACAGCTATAGTAATATACATTTCTCATCATTGCCCTGTACAGCTCTAGTATTTAAACATTTAGCTGTTACAGTATTTAAACATTTAGCTGTTACAGTATTTAAACATTTAGCTGTATATTTATAAGTTTATTTTTGTATGTTTTATAGTTACCTTCTGATTCATTAGTTCTCTTAAACATAAATATTTTATAAAGCAAATTTTTCTTCTTACAAGCTTGAATTAGCCCTTTTGTCATCCATGGCTTGGGCAGTAATCATGCAGAGCCAGAAAAGTTTCTAGGAAGTTACCATATGCAGCATTTACATCTGATTAAGTAGCGTGAAAAGTCCCTCAGTCGTCCAGGTAGAATCCATGATCAAAGGAGAAGTTCAATTTGTCAACTGGACAAAGTTTGTTTGGTTGAAAACGTTTCGCCGCTCATCCGAGAGGCTTCGTCAGCTTCTGTTTAATGACGTCATTAAACAGAAATGGGGGAGTGAGACATAACTTGTCTCCCATTTATAATGCGATTCTTAGACCAGTCAAACAGAGCCAGGGCAGAGGGGTGGAGAGGGTCGTTAGACGTTGAATAGGGGGTCGAAACAGCCGTCAGAGTAATTTGAAAAACAAAGAGACAGATTAGGGGGGATCGTTTGCAGAGCTTTTGTCATTGTCAGACACGCCTCCCGGCAGCTAGATATAAGCAGGGTCTAACCAGTACAATAACCAGAGCTGACGAAGCCTCTCGGATGAGCGGCGAAACGTTTTCAACCAAACAAACTTTGTCCAGTTGACAAATTGAACTTCTCCTTTGATCATCTGATTAAGTATTTTTTCCCAATTTTGATTTTGCAAGCTTATCCTAAATGCCTGTATATTTTCATCTTTCATTATTCTTACCCATCATAAATTATTACTTAATTCACCTTTTCTGGTTTTACCATTTTTGCTCGCGCGTAGTTCCGCGGCTTTATGTTGAGACCAGTTATAATAACGTCATTCATTCTGGTGTACTGTTCAGGTCTGCCAGACGGTTTTCAAAATCCATGATTTTTTTTGTCTTTCTCATCATTTTGATTTCTCAATTCCTTAACTTCTTTCATGAGATCAACAATGGCTTTTTGTTGGTTTGAGATGGTTTCCAATTCATTTGTCATAAAGTTTAGTGACTTTCTGATGTCCGCTAACTCTTCCTCCATAGTGTTCCTCCCCTTTGACTTGGCCATCTCGTCCTAAGATCGCAAATAATGCGAAGATACGATGATCCGGGGTCAGTAAACAAGCGTTAGCAGATGCAGCGGTTCCCAGCTGATTCTGCGGGTGAGCAAAAGCCGCCTTGGTCGCTGCGTCTGCCTCCGAGCAGTCCGGCTAACTAACATCAACATTCATCTTCGGTAAGACCTTTAAGAACATGCAAAGCCCAAATCCTCACTTTCCTTTATTCCGATGCCCGCACAAATTGCCAGAAGTGGATGCAATCAGTAATTGCCTTGTTTTAGAATCAAAAACAGATGCACAGATGCTCACCACACTAGAGAGTACATTATTTTTCATTTGTACCAAAATGACTTTGTGACACTGCCAAATCCTACTGAAAAAGATCTGTAGCAATGACCTCTTGAATACAGGAGAATAAACATCACTTCAACATGCACACACTTAACGAGTCCATGAGAAGGAACTATAACAAGTTTTGAATAGTTAGAAAGTTTTTGCAGAATGATTTTTGTGATGATTTTGTAATACAATAAGATTTAAGCTGTAGAGGGTTGAATAAATAGCTTGTACGGTTAACAAAAGATTTATTAGAATTCTCCTGCTTTATTCTTACTGTGTCAGTGGCATCAAGTAGCTTCAGTATTATCATTAGGGACTGAGCCCGAAGGGGGACGAGGTCCCTATTGTAGTTGCTCTGTTTCTCTATTATTATTATTCTTGGGACGAATTTGTTCTCACGCTTTTGGGCAATTTGGAGCATGTTCCCATGCTTCAAAACGAACGTGACTTTGCATGGGCATCACGTAGGGCGGCAGCTACGCCTCCAAAAAGACCCGTTCCCCGGTGACCCCCAGGAGCTCGATAGCGCCCCCTAGCACGTTGTGTTTCGGGGCTGGCATACCGTTTAAGATAGGCGCACGAAATTCAGTAGGGATGTGTATCTCAATAAGACGAACAAACGCCTCACTGCAATGTCATGTCCACGCCCAACAGGAAGTGAGATAATTGGCCTTTTGTGTGATTTTGTGATATTTGACATACAATGGAATTTGAAGCACTTCTCCTACACCGTACCTCAGATGGGCTTAAATGTTGGTGAACATACCATATTGGCCCGAATATAAGACGACCCTGATTATAAGACGACCCCCTCTTTTTCAAGACTCAAGTTTGAAAAAAGACTTTTTGAACACCAAATTTAATTTTTATACAGAAAATAATTACAGTACATCTGAAACAAATGATTATAACAATATATTCGAGAGAAAAAGCATGTTATTTTGCCTCATTCAAATCATGCAAAAACCGTCTATCACATCTTAATATCTGAACATTTAAATATGTAAACTAAAGTGCAATCACATTTGTAAATGAATGGCTTCTGGTTTTTGAAATGTAAATAAACCAATCTACTGTGATAAAACAACAAAATTGCAATAACTGCATTAACCATCAAAGTGAAGTCTAACTGTAACTAGTCTTGAAACAAATCTGAATAAGGAAAAACATTGCAATAAAATAATGCAAACTGGTTTAAACTTGAGAGTAGCTGAGATCTGTCATGTCAGAACATTACTCCTCACAAACATCCTCTGCCTCTGAAGACAACAGCTTCTCTCCAAAGTCAGAGGGCAGGCGCTGGGCTAGACTTGTTCTGCGTCGCAGGCTTGCTTTGAAGTCAGCGGTGGGTGTGTTTAGCATTCGCTTTAAAGATGTCTGGCGCCATCTAGCGTTGTGAATGAGTATAATGTCTAGACCGCGAATGTAAGATGACCCCCCCCTTTTTCAGTCTTATTTCAATGCAAAAAACATCGTCTTATATTTGGGCCAATACGGTAATCTTAAGACGTTGGAGATGTTAAATTGCGAAGGATTTTCAAATAGGCGGTAATATGACGATACGGTGGATCGATAAAGTTAGGTATTTATTGAATGGGAGTTATGAGTTATGAATGGGAGGTATTTGTTGAATTTGGAGTTCTTGCTCAGACTAAAACTTCACAGGGTAATGTAGATGAGGAATACCAAGATTTTCATGCCAAATAACTGGCAGTCTGACATAGCGCCCCCATATGACAGGCCAGTGAACTGTCAGAAAATGTACAGCAAATGAGCGTTTTAACACAAAGAGGATCGTGGGTGGCATACGATTTCAGTCAGACACACGAAAGTTGGTATGGGTGTGTATCTCACTAAAATGAACAAAATTGTAATACAATGTCATGGCCACGCCCAACAGGAAGTGAGATAAGAAGACTTGTATTGTGATTTTGTGTGATATGACATAGAATAGATTTTAAAACACTCATCATCATTTAAAACACACACATCAGATGGGCGTAAATTTTGGTGTACATGAGCTCAAGACATTGGAGATGTTAAATTGCAAAGGGATTTTTGATATCTTGTAAGATGACAAAATGGCGGCCTGATGAATTTTGCTACCATTTGAAAGTGCCAAATGCAATAGGAGGTGTGTCACCACTTCATTTAGCAGGGGTTTAAAAGCCTGAAACCCCATAGGCTCATGTATATTGTGACTATGAACATTTTCAAGCAAGTTAAATGGTAGTTTGGCATAGCGCCACCATATGGTAGGCAAAGCATAGCCCCCTAAACACAAAGTAGGTCACGGTTAGCATACCACTTGAGCCAACCACACAAAATTTGGTATAGCCTTGTATATGATGAAGAGAAACATTTTTATGCAAATGAACTGCCCCGTATGTCATAGCGCCACCATGTGGTAGACAAGGGAACTGTACAAAAAAATGCACTGAAGCTGCTGCTGTGCTGTAGATTGACATGACATCTTGTGCGGCTGAAAATACTTTGTATCACTGGCATGGAGCATCCCCCCCCCCCCCCACCCCCATAGGCCGCAGGTGCAAGGTCCCGACCAACGCCGCTTGCGGCTTTAATTCATCATGATGTTTCTCTGTAGCGATATGTCCTGCCTTGTTATAGCTTAGCACGACCTTTCCTTTGTCTTTATCAAACCAGCATGATTCAGATTCTGTGTTATCCTGTGTAATAAGCAGTGTATCAGGCTGCCCTCACCCTCGTCTTTGTGCTGTGCTGGTGGCTGGAGTGATGATTGTAGCTTTGGTTCATGCTCCAGGCTCAGGGGGGTCATTATGCCTTCCACACACCCACACAGGAGGGCTCAGGCTGGGGGTGACTCACTCGTGTTTGTGTGGAGCTCCAGAACAACAGCCCATCTCTATTATTTACCCAGCAGGTTTACATGTACAGGGGAATCCGAATGCAATAAACAATCATTCAAATTTTCTTTGTCCCAAAACCTTGCCCCAAAACCTCACACCTCTGTCCCAGTCTACAGCAGGGCAAAGAACCCAACGGGGGAGCTATGAGACATCCAGGTGCATCTAGTAATTTAGCCCTAAAACCTTGCAGCTACAATTGCTAATAAACACTATAAAATCATAACTATACCCAACCACTTTTTTGACACAAATAGATAAGGAACATCTCATTTCAGAGCATTTGATTTTCAGGCATGTTAGGAACAACTTCTTTGCTTTCTTCAGTACTTCAGTACATGTTGAAGCTTCAGTAGTTTTCACTTTACAAAACAAAACAACGTGTGCTTGTCTGCAGTGGAGGGACTGTAGTTTGTCATGGCTCCTGATCCAAAAGTATGTGAGAACACGTCCGTACACTTGTCTGATATTCTACTGGCTGTTTCTAACCTTGTGCAGTTGAACGCCTCTTTTAGCCTGCTCCTCATGTAAATATTGGGATCTGCGTGAACTGAAACTTGACACTTCAAACGTAGTTCTAGGTTTACATTTAAATTGTTCATTTAAACTGGACTAGGCAGTTATCTGGTTTTCCTGATGCGCCTCTGAACGGAGTGACTATCAACACTGTGGAGAGGGCTGTGTGCGCTGCAGAAGGGGACACTTCTACTCAAGGAAAATTAACGTTTTTTTACAATCTGAGCCTTCTTTCGGCAATAAAACAAGTAGTTTTACTCACCCATAGCAGTTTGGTGTCACTTGGAGCAGTTTCTTAGAAGTTATGTTGTAGCCGTTCTGTTCTACTAATGATCCCGTATCCGTTAGCGTGAGTGCTCGGGGCATTACTTTGCGGTCTCCAAATAACACAAACTTTAGCACTTTTCAAATCACAGAAGATCGCTGTGTCAGCGTAGACTTTTAGTGGATTCCAAAACGGCCTGAAACCCGATATCGCAACAGAAAAGTAAAGTTCAGAGCGGTGTTAGCTTCTTTCGGACTAGCGGTGTTTACAAAACAGCTGAGTTCACGCATGTGCACTGATGACGTCATCAAATGAAACTATAGCTGCATATCGGGTTTCAGGCCGTTTTGGAATCCACTAAAAGTCTACGCTGACACAGCGATCTTCTGTGATTTGAAAAGTGCTAAAGTTTGTGTTATTTGGACACCGCAAAGTAATGCTCCGAGCACTCACGCTAACGGATACGGGATCATTAGTAGAACAGAACGGCTACAACATAACTTCTAAGAAACTGCTCCAAGTGACACCAAAGTGCTATGGGTGAGTAAAACTACTTGTTTTATTGCCGAAAAAAGGCTCAGGTTGTAAAAAAATTAATATTTACATCAGAAATGTCTGTAATATAAAAATGTGCACTGTTATTTGTATTATCGTAATCCAGTGATATCTTGTAATCCTACAGCAGAGCCTTTACTCTGACTGCTCATGCTTACGTTCACTATTGATTAGGAATGAGACGAAGATAGGAAGACGAGACCACGAGGTAGGGGTGGGCGGTATAAACGGTATAAACGGTATGCGGTATAAATTTGGCCAACGGTAGAGATTTGGGTTATACCTTCCTATCGCAATAGTTCATTGCGTCACCACAACAAGGAAGGGGGAAAATTCGCTGCGAGCAGTGAGCACATGGAGGAGGAGGAGCTCGTGAAAAAGACCGGCTCAACTTCTGTAATCTGGTCATGGTTTGGATACAAGGCGTCGGATACTGAACAGGAAATTGGAAAACAATCTGCAGAATATGCTGGGCGACAGTGATCGCAAAACATGGCAACACAAGCAATTTGTTCTACCACCTAAAAGCTAAACACGTTATCGAGTACGAATGCGCGGTGACACTCAAAAGCCAAGCCAGTCTTCAAGTGGGAGGAAAAAAGTTGGCACTACACACCAGCAGTATCACCCAGGCATTTTCAAAAGGCGTAGCTTATGATAAAAAAGCCAGCGGTGGGTTGACATAACGAAGTCCATCGCAATATTCTTGTGTAACGACGCGGTGCCTTTCCAAACCGTAGAGAGAAGCGGCTTTTTACTAGGCATGGTGAAGATGCTGGATCAACGGTACGTGGTACCAAACCGCAAATATTTTAGCCAGGTGGAAGTGCCCAGACTGCATGACGAGGTCCGCAATCAAGTGGGAAAAGAGCTTCGTGACATAAAACACTATGCAACCACCACGGACTTGTGGTCGAGTCGCACTATGGACCCGTATATCAGCCTGACAATCCACTTTATTGACGACGACTGGAAGTTGTGCGGCAAATGCCTGTGTACGGCCCATTTCAACAGTACATGTGTACTGCAAACATCGTATTTCCCTGACGACCATACAGAGGAGATGATTGCCCAGGGACTCAGGGAAGCGCTCGAGTCATGGGAACTTGACGAAGAGTTGCAGGTATGCATCAGCACTGACACCGGCGCCAATGTTAAAGCAGTTTCATTTTCGATTTACATTGCCTTGTTCAAATTTTATACTGCTTGAAAGTGAAGTTACTTGTTTTATGTTTTTTACAATTACAGTTTTGCACAATACATTTTCTTGTAGTAATATTCTTGACGTTTATTTTATTTAATAGTTTAAAAAACAGCTTCCTGCTTGAATGCTTTTTCCATGTGCTCTGGTGACCATTAAGAAGCTGTTAATACTGTGAACAGTTAATACTGTTACATACCAAAGTATACCGTGATATATACCGTCTACCGTCTATGGTTCAAATTATACCGTCATATAAATTTTAGGCTATATCGCCCACCCCTACCACGAGGTCCACGATATAATATGGACATAACATAATTTCCCATTGTGGCCTCACAATTTTTTTATTTATTTGATTTCATATTTTTGTTTCCATTCTAGTACTGGTCACTAACACGTGAGCCTTTTTTGTCCAATCTAAATGTAGATAAATAAATCCAAGATATTTTTTCTCATGTGTGCATGATCGTGTGGCATGAAATCTTATACCATACCTACGATTGATGTCTGTATGTTTGTTTTTATATGAAACATTTTATTTAATTTTTCAAAAAAAACATTATGATCCATAGTGCACATTTTAAAATTTGAAAATAACACCCCTTGGAGACACAAGGAGATTAAAATAAATGTAGTTTTGTAATCTGCTAACTGTAACCTATAAAAGTCATGAAGATCCGAGAACAGTGTTCCTATAACTAATAACCTGTATGTTACAATTATGGTTTATAGAATTTCCAACAACTCAACTTGCAATTTGACCAATAAGACATAGACCAATAAGCATACCGCCTGTTTTTTCAAAAGCACTAGAGAAAGTGGTTGCTGAACAGCTAACAAATGAGGCCTATGGAATATTCCTTAGAAGTCTATGGCAAACCCCCTGTGCTCTCTGTAATTACAACCACAAGAACTGACAGGGAAGCAGTGCTGTCACCATACCAACATTTCAAACTCTATTTTGATACTAAGGTGGAATGGACTCGGTACTAGGGATGGTCATTCGGTGAAGTTTTCTTCGTCGATTATCGGGAGAATTAATGAGTAATAATCGGTTAATCGTTAACATATTTTGTATTAAAAAGACAACAACCATTCACTCATGTGTCCGCTTTTACTATGTCTGCCGAGGCTGTGGGAACAGGCGCTTCTCCACGGGAAAGTAAATCTGCAAATCAACATGCGTAGAGGTGGATTAAAGCGAGGCGACACGCATCCTGCAGCCGCTGCTAGCACGCTCGGAGTTAGCCGCTTTGGGATCCGAGCTAACCGCTGCTAGCCCTCTGTCTCTGTCCTACCTCCTCCACACAACCCAGCCGTATCTGCAGCAATATTTTATTAAGTCGTGAAAACCTTTGCCCTCCACGGCACTGATGGGGAGCATGTCTGTTTCGATCATCTTCGCTATCAGTTCGGTGACCTTCTCTGCACTGCAGCTCCTCCTGGTCCGTGCTAGCGCAGAGTCCAGGCTAGCCTGTGATAGAGATGATGAACCGCCGCCAGCTTCTTTTACCAGACTTGGATGCGCGGTGTTCAAATGATAAATCATTTGTGTTGTCGATGAGGTATATTTGTATGCTGCATTGCAGTGCTTGCAGTGCGCTTGGTCATTTTCTAAATTAAAGTGGTCCCACACAACACTTCGCCGCGACCTCTTCATGTTTTGGCAATTGACCTACGGAAGTTCGCATATATCAACTGAGGCGCGCCAACTTTTTTTTTTTTTTTTTATCGGTTTGACGACAAAAATGAACTTGCTCGGTGAAATTCTTAATGATCAATTATCGGTTAATCGATTAATTATGCCCATCCCTACTCGGTACTCAGTACAGATTCTGATACCACAGTTATAATCAAAACACTTTATTTAGACGCGTGAAAAGTCCCTCAGTCGTCCAGGTAGAATCCATGATAAAAGGAGAAGTTCAATTTGTCAACTGGACAAAGTTTGTTTGGTTGAAAACATTTCGCCGCTCATCCGAGAGGCTTCGTCAGCTCTAATAAGAGAGAAGGATTCCTTCTCTGAACAGAAATGGTGGAGTCAGACATAATTTGTCTCCCATCTATAATTCCATTCTTAACCCTAGATCAAGCAAACAGGGGAACAATAGGGCTAGAGCCAGGTCAGGGCCAGAGGTGTGAAAAACAGCCGTAGGGATGAATAGGGATCGTTATCTAGACGCCAGAGAAACAAAAGACGGAAACCAATGAGATAGTTTCGGAAAGTAGTTAGCTAGTTAGCTCCTCCCTGCAGCAAGATATAAGCAAGTGTCTTACCAGCATTCTTATTAGAGCTGACGAAGCCTCTCGGATGAGCGGCCAAACGTTTTCAACCAAACATACTTTGTCCAGTTGACAAATTGAACTTCTCCTTTTATCACTTTATTTAGACATTAGAATGTGATTTTCCCACATTAAATGGTAGTACTTTCTTTTCTATTCCCTTGTGTCCTTATATCAGTGTACTCCCTCAGTGGTCCATGTGTCTGTGCTCTTATACTTGTTCTGATACAGCATAAGATCATTCTAAAACTATTCAAGAAAGATTCATTTCTGTCCTGTCCATGTGACTTTATTTTTAGTATTGATACCAGCTCAAATCTAGTATCTACTTTGGATACTACTTTTAGTATTGATTAGTACTTTTGACAGTCCTACAGGGAAGTAGTGCATTAGATTTTCTACTCTGTGCTTTTCTCTTAACTGGATTTAACTAAAATTTGATCCTTTGGCTTGATCCTCTGTTGAGGCGACAAATCAGATTCAAGTATTTCTCATAATGTTCAAACGCTGAATTTGGAGTTAGTTTTTTTCTGTTCAGAATTTGGAGGTCAGAGCGGTCTCCTCTCCCCTGCACTGCTCAGCTCCATACAGCCCAGTACCAGCGTGTCATGTGACATGTGACCAGGTCCAGGAATCACAACATGAGTCAGTGTTTGTCATTCATGACATCAATTTGTGTACTTCAGTCAAAAGCAAAACACTATTCTACTGTATTATATTACTGCATTATACTACTGCATCTTAAAAACTCTGTGCAAGGGCATCAGACACTTTTTGGACACATTCTCATATTCTCATCTTTATAGCATCACTTTGTGTTCAAAGTATTTTATTTATTTTTTTCATTAAAGGTCCTATATTACTCAAACTTGACTCTTGTGAGTTTTAGGCCATGTTAGAATGTTGTTAGCTCATTAAAAAAAGACCTGGAGTTGTGTTTTGTTTCATTCACACATGTTTGAGTAACTCTTTATTATTAGTCTGTTTAAATCTCCAAAGCTTAAAGGTCCCATGGCATGAAATTTTCACTTTCTGAGGTTTTTGAACGTTAATGTGAGCTCCCCTACCCTGTTTAGCCCCCCCACCCCCCCATGGTTAAAAGTTGCGAAATGTCTAAACTGAGCATTTGCGATCCTTTTCTGCGTTAGAAAAAAACACAGCTCAAACGGGCGATTCTCAACAAGGCACCTTATTGACGTCAGCTCGAAAAATGCAGCTCCACCCCCGTCTGTCTGTACTCAGCGTCTCTGTAAATCACGCCCAGAGAGTTTGGACTGCGAATGCGCTAGGCAATGCGAAATGCGTTTTTTTATTTGCCTGGAGGCACGTCCGAGTGTTTCTAGGCTCGGAAGTCCTTTATCTGAGCCTCTGGACCTTTGAACAGCAGTGGTTTAATTTTATTTTCTGTGGAAATGTGTTTATTTTTCAATGGAATGCTTCTCATCTTTTCCTCCGCGCAAAAACGCGGAAATGGATGAGAGCTGAGAGCGGAGAGTTTGGCCACGCCCCCACCCTCTACTATAGGCCATCTCTGTCCTCCTCATTTGCATTCAAGCAACAACGCCCATAATGACCTGTTCAGAGAGAGAAAAATTACTCTTTCTCATCTTATCTCTGTTTCTCATGCACTGAGTGTTGATTTTGAAGAAGGATTCATTTACAGTATTAGGGAACCATTAAGGAGCCATATAAAAGCATCAAGAAGTACCATGTCATGGGACCTTTAAAATACTCTGACGTCATGAAGTGGTAGTGTTCTAGTTAACTGCTCCTTTTACTTTTAGTTCAGAGATTGGCAACTGCTACGTTTGAGATTGGCAAGGCTGAAATGATCCAAATTATTCTAGTGAAGGGGTATAGTTTAAAAACACAGTGGAGTACTTCCTGTAATACATGACATCACATGGTGGAACAGAGTGTCTTCTGTTTGAGGGAAGAACTCGGCCTAAATATGCAGGTCTGAGGAAACTACATTACATCAGAGATCAGGATAGTGTAAGATGGGCCCTGATAGGAAATGACGAGGTCAAAATCGTGAACTGGTTTGTACAATTTCAGAAGATAACAATCTTGTCTTTCATGGCTCTTGTGTCTTGCCTCGTCTTGTGAATATTTTCTCTCATCCGCTCTCCACCCCTAGTACATATTTCTTTTCTCTTGTGTGTTGGGTGGTTCTTTCTGTCCCTCTCCTCTTGCTCTATCTGATCTGCCCCTCTCTTATCTCTGCTGCTAGTCCAGGCATGAACCCACCAGCAAAACAACTCCTCCGGAAACGCCTCAAAACCTCCACCAGCAGAACAACTCCTCCGGAAACACCTCAAAACCTCCACCAGCAGAACAACTCCTCCGGAAACGCCTCAAAACCTCCACCAGTAGTAGAACAACTCCAGAAATGCCTCAAAACCTCCACCAGTAGTAGAACAACTCCTCCGGAAACACCTCAAAACCTCCATCAGTAGTAGAACAACTCCTCCGGAAACACCTTAAAACCTCCACCAGCAGAACAACGGCACGGTGGCTGAATGGTCACCCGAGCCTTTCTGTGTGGAGTTTGCATGTTCTCCCCGTGTCTGGGTGGGTTTCCTCCGGGCACTCCGGTTTCCCCCATCAACCCAAAACATGCACCAGGTAAAATCCTCCAGCTTAGGTCCTGACCAAACCGAAGCAACAAGATCATGGAGATGGTCCCCGGGTGCAGTAATGTGCTGCTCACTGCTCCTGATAACAGGATGGGTTAAATACAGAGAAGAATTTCTCCTGTGTGAGATCAATAAAGTCACTTCTTCTTCTCTTCTTAACTCCAACAGAAAATACCTTAAACACAGAATTTTACCCTCCTCCCACTTTCCCTGTTCGGAACTTCTAACTATTCAAAATTCAGTAGTAATTGTTGCTAGTAGTCGTTATACCTGGTCTAGTCCTGGTTTAGACCTGGTCTAGTCCTGGTTTAGACCTGGTATAGTCCTGGTTTTGCTTTTAGTCCTCGTCTGGTCTTGGTTTAGTTTTGGTCTACTTCAGGCTTAGCTTGCTTCTAGTCCTGGTTTAGCTCTTGTGTAGCTCTGGTCTAGTCCTGGTCTAGTCCTGGCTTATCTCACGTCCCATTCTTCCTGTAATTCTCTCGCTAATGGTGACTACACTTGTGTTGGTTTTGTGGTTGCAGCTCTCGTCGTGATCAGACACTCCTCAGTTTGAGCAAGCCCCTGGCCCTGTTCGACTGAGTAATGCCCGAGACAATGGGCTTTCTTTATCGGACTGTAGCGTGTCAGAATAGTATGACAAACATGGAGCAGGCCCCGCCCACTTCCTCACAACGACCCCCCCCCCCCCCCAGAGGCACTGGTCTGTCAGAAACTTTCTTACTTAAGTTTAGACTTCGCTTTGTTTTAACATAATCTGACCATAGAAAAAGTTGGTTAAAGCTTCCACAGGTGAGCTGAGCTACTGTTAAACAAGTCCGTCTCCCAGAACCTGACATTACCGTCATAAACTGGCCCAGTTTAGCTCAAATGGAAAAAAACTGGGTGCAGGGCCATTAATAGACTCAACTCTTCTGTTCTCTCCTGTAGTCCAGTGTTTCCTCCTCCTCTGCTCACACACTTGTGTACAGTACGCACACTCAGTTTGTCTTCCGCATGTTTTCCTACTGACTTCTCCCTCCCCCCTCTGTCTCTCTCTTTCCCCGGCTTGTTGACACAGGCGTTTGAAGTCTCTCTCTCTCTCTCATATGTGGGGTTTGCTCTTTGTGTGTGGACAAGTGAACTTGGCAGGTTGGTCTGTATTTCCAGGATTATTCGCTTTATGTCTGATTTGCAGGTTTGGCTTTTCTTGCCCCTGACGAGACATACCTGTCAGGTGAAAACCATTTCAGGACACTTCATCATGATGCATATTATATACAGTGGTACCTCACCTTACGAAAGACTCTACATACGAAAAATCCAAGTTACGAAACGCCTTCATGTCAAATTTTGGTCTCTAGATACGAAAGAAAATTCAAGTTACGAAACGCGAAATCTCAAAAATTCAATTAATGCGCGCTCAGATGCACGCCCCGAAACGTAAATACACTTTATCAACACACACGGGGTTAGGTTCCAGAGGTGGCCCGCGGTGGGAGAGGTCCGCGAGGTAGGACAACTTTGTATTTTGCAATTGTTCTACATGTTTTAGGGCTGTAAATGCCTCACCACACACATTCTACGCTTTTCTCAGACTGGAGTTGGGCTTTTCTCGTATTTCTCTCTCGTTTGAACACTCGAACTTTCATAGATTTTCAATGGAATGTGTTGGGGGGGGGGGGGGGGCACGGCTCAATATAGCGCCGAACGCGCGAGGGGAGCGGAGACACAGGATTACTATCAACAACACATGATCAGTCGGGTAAAACTCACGACGGTCTAAACCCCGCTCACGTTCCCTATTAGTGAGTGAACAATCCAACGCTTGGTGAATTCTGCTTCACAATGATAGGAAGAGCCGACATCGAAGGATCAAAAAGCGACGTCGACACGGCGTGGGATGGAGTTGTGTTTAGGGTCGCCAACCGTCCCTTGAAAAACAGAATCGTCCCGTATTCATAACAAAAGTACGTGTATCTCGTATTAAACTTCGTCTTAAACTGTTCGTATTAAACACGGGCGCGAGCCCGTGTCTGGAGCCGCAGACCGAGTGAGTGCAGCTCTTTCGCAACAGTGTGTACCATTGCGTGTACACAGGTTAAACTTTATAAAACATCCTATATACCTCATCCTACCTGCCTGTGCCAACGCGTCGCTCCTCGCTTTTTCACCTGCACCTTTTAGCGCGCATGAGCTCCTCCTCAATGCCTCCGATTAGACGAAGTGCAAAGCAAAAACAAATCCAATATATACTACTAGTAGGCCTGCCTGTTAATAAAATGTGGGGTTTTTTTGTACTTTTATGTACAGTTTTACTTTATTGCTAACATATAACATATAGAAATCAAAATTTCAGAAATTAAAAATTTTCCAGCGGGGGGGGGGTGTGCCGTGACTTTCCGCTTTTTTCATGATTGGCCACTTTCATCCCTGACACGTGCGCAGCGCGCTGCACATGCTCCTCCGCTCCGGACCGTAGCAGGCTCCACGTGAAAGCGCAGTGGAAGCAGCCCGCTGTCCGGCCCGTGTGCCGGTGTGTGTGCGTGTATGTGTGCGACTATGCATGTGAAATGTTTTCCCCGATCAATTCATTTTTTTATCATTTCATATCACGGAGCTCCGCGTCAAGCCGCATGTACAATAGCCGCAATAAAAGCGCGAGTTTCGTTTTTTTACAAAAAACGTCCTCAATTTATTTTCAATAAAGAATGTATTTTCTTCAGGATCAATACATTTGTCTGCTTTTTACTAAGGAATAATTAATTGACTATGATATATTTTTGACTCAGTGTTATGTTACTATAGCTTATATTCTTAAAGACCCTGTTGAAACACTCAAATTCAGGTGAAAAACACCGCTTATCAATTAATCGTAAGTCGATCGATAAGGTCAGTTGACTTTAGATTAATGAATTAATTGATAATTTGCATCCCTAAAATGAGTACATTTTTAGTCATGTAACTGAACTTTGACTTGATTATACATTTTCAGTGCTCTTTCCACCACTGTTAGTTTTGTTATTAGTTAGTACAGATTACTACACTGCTATTTATTATTAACCAACTCTTTACAGTTGGACACACATTCTCGCACAGTCCTGGCCTCCCTTTGTGCTGCATCCAGTTAAATCAGGCTTTAACTGCACTGTGGCGATACACATGTGAAAGTACAGTACAGACTGATGTTAAAACGTAAAGGCTTCTGTGTGTGTGTGTCTGTGTGTGTTTCCATGGCGATTGCTCCATGAGGTCACCACTCCTGGGTGTTTTTCCAAACTCGCCCAGTGTCTGCAGACGAAGGAGAGCCATAACCCCTCGGATATTTTCGACGTGAGGCAGAATATGGACTGAAGAGGCCTTCATGAAAAACGTAGCATGTCACTGGGGCAACCTGTCTGAGCACTGGGACCCATCTCCACGGCTTGAGCGAGTCTTGGTCAGGACCATGGACTGTATATGGACATAGCTAACGCGCTAGCTGCCACCTTACAAAAGGAAGTGTTCATGGGGGGTACTTCCAGCTGAGTGAAACCTGCCCAACACAGGGAGAACATGCAGAATCCACTGAGACACGGGGACAACATGCAAACTCCACCCAGACACAGATAGAGCATGAAAACTCCACATAGGCACAGGCAGAACATGCAAACTCCACATAGGTGCAAGCAGAACATGCAAACATCACGCCGGCACAGGCAGAACATGCAAAAATATAGATTTAGTATCACATTTTTAAATATTTTTAACAGCCTGGCTCTAGTGTTCCACTGCAGTAGTGAATGACTCCTGGACTGACAGGAGCAGTGGCCATACAGAACATTTGGGTACATTACACCGATAGGAAGGAAGTGCACAACATAAAATAATGCACAAAATCTGGTCTTTTCAAAGGACAGACACAAAAATGAGACAGACTAAATCGTATCTGAAGGCGCTGCAAGAAATCATTTCATATTGTCAACATAAAGCTTTTGTCACTTGTAGACATGCAGTGGGAAGAGGTGAAGAGGTGTTTGCTCTTCTATGTTTTTGAAGAGGGAACAGCATTTTACTATGGCTTAAAGCTCACGAGACATGGTCAGTTATCAGGGCTCCAAGAATATTTCATAAATATCTGTGGAAACTGTACACTATGCCTGACCCTCACCTCCACATCTTGTCATGTTCCTTGACTTCCGGTCCTCCATGACACTTTCTTTCTTTCTTTTTATTTAAAAGGGACAATGCGTATTCATGAATATATATATGTGACCCACCATGTGAAAACCAGTCACATGTCGGCATTATTGAAACCGAGATAATCGCATTTGAAAGTTTGTTTGTTTTTTTTACAAAATTTGTGATTTTTATTTTTTTGCAGAATGTGCTAGTTGAGATCATGAAGAAGCCTCTCCATGTTTCAGATAACAGCATTGGCTGCTTAAAAACATACATTTTGTCTGTGAAAGAATCGGGATGTGCATAAATTACTATACTGCTGCTGTGGACCAATCACATGACATTAGTTTTCTTTTTCCGCCCATCAGCTGTGAGCAGCTCGTGAATATGTAGCTGCATTTCAACACGATCCGTAACTTAAAAAATCCGTAACTTTGACTGTAAATGCTACATAAGAAGGAAGGAGTCTCCTCGAGACACAGGACACGTTCGGGACACATTATGACACGTCCGTTTCTCTTGTGTACTTGTGTACAGAATGCGATCGGATACTTTAGCTGCAGAAAAACGTGGATTATCTAAAACTCTGGACTCACTAAATTCTGAAAATAAACTTTGCTATATTTTTGGTGATTTCAGCATAGATATTTTAAGAGACAAAACAGTCTCATATACTGATGAATTTATAAATACTCTTCTCAAGTTATTTCTTCCCATTAATTAACAAACCAACAAGAGTGAGTGATAAGACTTCAGCCTTGATTGATAATATAATTACAAACAATTTAAATCATGAAAATAAATCTGGGATTATTCAGATTTGTCTGCTCACTTTCCTATATTCCAACACTGCTCACTTAAGGTAAAGAGTACTACTTATGAAAAGAAAATTATAGTAAAGAGGAATATGAGCAAACAAAATGTAGAAAAGTTTAAAATTAAGATAAGCAATATTTCTTGGGATCAATTGTATCTAGAGACAAATGTGAATGAGGCATACAAGTATTTCATGCAGCAAATCAAAATTCATTTTTGTGATTCTTTCCCAGTAAAAAAAAAAATTAAAGAAAATCTGAAGGCGAATAATCCTTGGTTTACTCCAGATTTGTTGAGAAAGAAAAAAAAAATATAAAAAGTATTTATCCAATCCAACTCCTCTTACTCTTGATACACTCACTAAGGTCTGCTAAAAAGAAATATTATTTTAGCCAGATTAACAAGACCTCCAATAATAGGGGTAATAAGGTAAACCAAGCAGTGATTCAGAGAGCACCATGTGTTCCTGATCCACATACACTTCTAAATTCATTACAACCAAATTCACAATACTTTACGGTTATAGACATTTCAAATGCTTTCTTTTAAATTCCAATTCGTGAAGATAGCCAGTTTTTATTCGCATTTACCTATAACAATAGAAGATATACTTATGCCAAGTTACCACAAGGTTACGGTGAATCTCCTACAATTTACTCACAGGCTATGAGTTCGAATTTGTCTAAATTTACACCTCCAGGAGGAAGTCAAATCTTACTTTACGTGGATGATGTTTAGATTTCATCACCAGATAAGGAAACATGCCAAAAAGATACAATAGCGTTATTAAAATATCTAGCAGAAAACGGACATAAAACAAGTAAAAATAAAGTACAATTTTGTAAACAAGAAGTCAAATATTTAGGATATTCTCTCAGTAATGGAGGCAGAGCAGTTACTAATGATAGAAAAACAGCTATCCTGAATGCACCAAAACCAGAAACCAAAAAACAAATGATGTCTTTTTTAGGATTAACGAATTATTGCAGACAATGGATTCCATGCTATGCAGAATTAACACACCCGTTAAGCCAACTAATATATGAGACTCCAATAGAAATGAAAGATAAATTAAGATGGACGCAGGAGGCAGAAAAGGCATTCTGTGATCTAAAACAAACTTTAGTCTCAAGTGTAAGTTTAGCCTTACCGGATTATTCAAAACCCTTCGTGCAAATGGTAGATTGTAAAGGCATATTTATGACGTCAGTTATCACACAACTGCATGGAACCAAACTAAGACCTATAGCCTACTATTCAACTAAACTTGACAGTGTAGCGCAAGCGATGCCCCACTGTCTTAGAGCCGTAGTAGCAGCGTCTATAGCCGTAGAAGCTTCAGCAACAGTAGTGTTATTTCACCCATTAACACTCAAAGTACCACACGCTGTAGCAGTATTACTATTACAGAGCAATCACTCATTTTTATCACCAGCAAGACATCTTTCATGTATGACAAATTTATATTCACAACCACATTTAACCATAGAAAGATGTACAGTTTTAAATCCAGCCACTTTAATGCCGACTGAGGATGACGGAATCCCACATAATTGTAAAGAATTAGTAGAACAATCGACAAAATGTAGAGAAGATTTATTAGATACTCCAATTGAAGGAGCAGAAATTGTATTTGTAGACGGATCATCTAAAAAAGACAATTATGGAAAAACACAGACAGGGTATGCAGTAACAACAGTAGATAAAGTATTAAAAAGCAAATAAATTACCTCCAAATTATTCAGCACAGGCAGCAGAATTAGTAGCACTAACAGAAGCATGCAAATTATTTAAAGGCAAGAACGTAACAATATATACAGATAGTCAATATGCATATGCGACAACTCACGTATTTGCACAATATTGGAAAAATAGAGGAATGAAGACTTCTACAGGAAAACCAGTAACTCATGCTGAATTATTAACAGAATTAATAAAAGCAGTACAATTACCAAATAAAATAGCTATTTGTAAATGTGTAGCACACAAATCAGGAACAGATGAAGTAACAAGAGGAAATGCAATGGCAGATAAAACAGCTAAAGACGCAGCAGAATACAAAATAAATACATATTCTTTAATGGAAGGGACCCAATTAAACAAAAAAATACTACAAGACATGCAAGAACAAAGCCCTAAAACTGAAATAAACTTATGGAAAAGAAAAGGAGCACAAATAAAAAACGACATATATATGTGACCAGAAAATAAACCAATACTACCACAGAATTTATATAGATACGCAGCAATATTGAGCCATGGTAAATCACATGTCTCAACAGGAGGGATGGTATCTATGATAAATACGCAGTATACAACCTATGGATTTAATAACTACTCAAAACATTTTTTGTAGAAGATGCCTAATATGTGCAAAACATAATCCACAAGGAAATCTTAGACCAATTAGAGGTAAATTTCCAGAACCACAATACCCATTTCAAGAAATACAGATGGATTTTATTCAATTAAATCAAAGTGAAGGTATGAAATATTGTTTAGTAATCATAGATGTGTTTTCAAAATGGACAGAGATATTTCCAACTAGACATCCAGATGCATTAACAGTAGCAAAAGCATTATGCAAAGAAATTATACCTAGATATGGATTAGTGGAAGTGATCCGATCGGATAATGCTAAACATTTTGTTAATGAAACCATAGAATTGATAGGAAAGAAATTTGATATAAAACTAAAAAACTTCTGTTCATATCACCCACAGTCAGCAGGACTAGTAGAGAGAAGAAATGGTACTATAAAAACCAGACTTAAAAAATGTATGGAAGAAACTAAAGACCATGGACTAAATGTTTAGATTTAGTCAAGTTAGAATTAAATACTACAGCTATACAAGGGTTAACTCCATTTGAGATATTGTTTGGTAGACCATATAAAATACCACAATTTAAACAAATATGGGAAGATGGGGAAGATATGGACTTAGCTTCACACATGAGAAAAATGTTTGAAAAGCAAAATAACAAACATACTGAAGTAGACCAACCCTGTTCTCAACAGGAAGAAGAGTTAGTGGAACCAGGGGACTGGATCTTGGTGAAAAGCATTAAGAAAAAACACTGGTATTCACCTAAGTGGGAAGGTCCTTATCAAGTATTGTTAACAACCCCAACAGCACTAAAAATAGCTGAGAGAGCAACTTGGATTCATCAAAGTCATTGCAAAAAAGTTATAAACTACAAAGATGCCGATAAATCACAGGAATAGAATACCAAAATGGTTAAAGACAGCTATAATGTGTTGGATATTGTTGACATTCCTTGTAATGACATTCCTACTAGTATGGTATCTATGGGAGACACCCATTGACGAAGAAACAGATTTACAAAATGAATTAACTGACTTATTCCAAGAAACAGTCTAAGGATTTAGACACCCTCTGAGTGTACAATAACAATGAACGGGTAACTGAAAATCTGCAAAGAAGAGGTTACACGGGATATAACAAAATTAATAAACAGGAGGGAAATGATGGAATAATTATATATTATTAACTTTTGTGATTCTTTAATTTGTAGAAATGAAGCTTTAAAAGTGCGTGACTTGTGATAATATGTTTTGAGTTACAGAAAGGCCAGATATCCGAGGGGAGACGTAAGCAGACAGTTTGGCTCCTCCAGTATCTAAGTCACAGTGACATTGTCCCTGTGAAAGATGTCATATCTGTGAATTATCTTATAAGTGTTTTACTTTTAATACTTATGCTTTGGTTTTAATGATTTTGCTTTGGTTTTAATGATTATGTTTTGTCGGCTGTCTTACCACCTGTTCCCCCACCCCTTAGGAGTAAGACAGCCCATTGTAACCAGGGAGGTGAAAAACTCAATAAATATGCAAGTGGGGGGCACAGAGAGCCAGGACGCTCAGAGCAAATATGGGCCGAGAGCAATGTTGTAACCTGGTCGTATTTCTCTGACTGTTCTCCACTTGCAAGTGAAAAAGATCTAATCTCTTGTCTTCCTTTCCTGTGTACAGAATATGTTGGGTTTTTACCAGCACCCATCAAAGGTGATCAACCAACTACTACAAAAGGATGTTACATCCACAAACACTAATATACCTTTAGTCTTTGTGGATGGTGCAACTACGTATGAAACTCCTGCTGAGATAGCACAGAAATTTAACACATTTTTTGTTCTGGTTTAGAATTAGTAAAGAATATTTCAACCTCTTATGAAGGTCCATTGGAACACATTCAATCCAGCTATCCTAAAATGATGTCTTTTCAGCCTCCTGATGTCAATGAAATAAGTAAAATCAATGATGAATTAAAACCATCCTCTGCTGGACATGATGGCATTCCTGCCTTCCTTGTGAAGCAAATCAAACATTCCATTTTGAAGCCACTTTCTGACATTATCTCACTGTCTTTAAGTACAGGTGTTGTACTAGAGGATCTCAAGGAGGCCAAGGTCATTCCCTTGTTTAAAGCAGAGGATAGAGCCTGTTTCAGTAACTATGTTACCTGACCTCCGAAACATAGACTCTCTCCCACTCTTTAAATCCAGACTCAAAACCCACCTGTTCAGACTGTCCTACCTCTCATAGCCAATCACTCCACTCGGATTTTGTTTTTATCTTGTTTTATATGTTTTATTGTATTGTTTGTTTGTGCTTTTTATTCATTTTAACCTTGTACAGTGTCCTTGGGTGTTCTGAAAGGCGCTTTTAAATAAAATGCATTATTATTATTATTATAGACCCATTTCTATTTTATCCTGTTTTTCAAAAGTATTTGAAAAAAATGTTTACAAAAGGTTATTTACTCACATAAATAATAATTCAATTCTTTATAAGTATCAATATGGCTTCTGTAAAAATCACAGCACTTCCATGGCTTTAGTTCAATTATTAGATGAGATAACTTCGGCATTAGACAATAATCAGTTTACTTGTAGTATTTTTTTGGACTTGTCAAAAGCTTTTGACACGGTCAGTCATACAATTCTACTTGCAAAATTACATAAATATGGTTTTCATAATACAGTTTTAAAATGGCTACAGAATTATATTTCTAATCGATCTCAGTTTGTTTATATCAATGGTTGCAATTCTGATAGAGCTGCTTTACAGTGTGGAGTCCCCCAGGGTTCCATATTAGGTCCTTTATTATTTATATTGTACATTAATGACGTATGTAATATATCTCCAGATCTTACCCCAATAATGTTTGCTGATGACACTACTACTAATGCTGCTTTATCTGCTTATGCCAAATGGTTCAAAATTAACAAATTATCTCTCAATATTAAAAAAAAATAATTATATGATTTTTTGGGGGCAAAAAGTCAATTTCAACTAACCCTAATATCAAAATTAATTTAAATGAAATAACTTGCTTCCGTCAGTCTGCCCCAGGGCAGCTGTGGCTACAGAAAGTAGCTTACCATCACCAAGTGTGGAGTGAATGAACAATGAACTGTAAAGTGCTTTGGGTGTCATGAAAGGTGATGTATAAATGCTATGAATTATTATTATCATTATTATAACTCATGTCCACCAAATTTCTGGGAATCATTCTCGATGATAATCTAAACTGGAAAGAGCCCGACTGGGTGACCAGAAAAATTAATAAATCTCTTGGTATTATAAGAAAAGTTTGTAAATTTCTGGACTCTAAATCTATATTTACATTATACTATAGTCTAATTTAGCCCCATCTCTCATATTGTAATATAGTCTGGGCAAGCACTTTCTCAACTATGAACAAAATATTATTGGTGCAAAAACGTTTTGTTCGTATTGCAACTCATTCCAAGCCACGTTTAAACATGATTGAGGATGATTTATGGTGGTTTGACTATTTGTACAGTGGGAAAGTGATTTGGGGGACACACCTCCAAGCTGAGGATGTAACCCAGCTAGCAGTGGATGTAGCCCAGGACCAGGTGGTTCAAAGTCAGCTTTATTGTCAAAAACCGTATGTACAGGTCGCGCACACACAGGATTTGAAATTGCAGCACTCCCTAGGCCCACAGTGAACATAAAACATCTGATAAACAAGACAATAAACACCATGACTAAAACATCACATATACCCGTAGCAAAAGTACAGTAGACTTGTAAACAATACAAACACACAATGTGTAGCATAATAAAGCTCAAATGGTGTCATTTAAGCAGCGTCAGTGTCATTTAAGCAGCAGTGTGATTGGGAGAGAGTTGAGCATCCTGACAGCTTGGTGGATGAAGCTGTCTTTCAGTCTGCTGGTCTTGGCCCTGAGGCTCCTCAGTCTCCTTCCTGATGGCAGCAGACTGAAGAGGCAGTTGGATGGGTGGGTGGGATCACCCAGAGGGTGAGGCGGGTGAGGCGGGTGTGGTAGATGTCCTGCAGGGAGGGGAGAGAGACACCCACGATTCTCTCAGCTGCTCTCACTACTCGATGTCGCTTTTTCCGGGTGCAGGACACGGTGCAGGTGCCACATCACACAGTGATGCAGCTGGTGAGGATGTGACCTATGGTGCCTCTGTAGAAGGTGCTCATGATGGAGCTGGGGCTCTGGCTCTCTTCAGCTTGTGGAGGAAGTAGAGTCGCTGTTGGGCTTTACTGGTCAGTGATGCAGTGTTCTTTGACCAGGAGAGGTCCTCAGAGATATGCACACTCAGGAACTTGGTGCTGCTTACTCTCTCCACAGCGGCGCTGGTGATGGTGAGTGGGGCGTGCTGGGTGTGTGCTCTTAGGTCCTGACCAAGCCGAGCAATAAGATCATGGAGATTGGTCCCCAGGCGCCTGAAAGACGAGCTGCCCACTGCTCCTGAAGGATGGGTCAAATGCAGAGAAATAATTTCCATACGGGGATGAATAAAGCGTGTCGCCGTCATCTTCTTCTTCATCGTCGTTGCTGATGTGACCCAACACAGTTGTATCATCCACAAACTTGATGAAGAGGTTGGAGCTGTGTGACAGTGTGCAATTGTGGGTCAGCAGAGTGAAAAGGAGGGCGCTCAGCAAAACTATCCATTTGGGCCTCATTTTCAACAAAATCATCAGGATCTATTTGACTGCCTGTAGAATGACTCACGTGAACTGTCCTCATAAACTAGAACAGGCTCTGCGGAGAGGTCTTCTTGGGCCCCAAGAATCTATTGGCGGCTTCAGCTACAAATTGAATAATATCTGATCTTCTTTTCGCAGGTCCTATAAATAACATCAACAATAAAAGCCAATAATGATTCCCTCTGAATCACCCAAGTGTTCTGATCTCCAACTGGCTGGTTAGCTGGTTAACTCAACTGGTAAGTCACTGACTTTCCCCCGGGGGTTGTGGGTTCAAATCCCCCCCGGCAATGAGCTAGCCAGTGTGGGTCCTTGGGCAAGACCCTTCACGGTACTGCCCCCCGGGTGCCCGAAAAAAAAAAAAAGGCTGCTCACTGCTCCTGAAAAGCATGGGTCAAATGCAGAAGTCAAATTTCTCCCGTGTGTCACTGTGTGTGAGACCAATAAAGGCTTAATCTTAAAAACTATAGCAGGAAATAGCTGAGGCTGCCCAGGTGAGCTCACTGCTGTGACCCCTGCAGCAGCAGGGAAAGTGACTCTCTCCACTCTCTTCAGGGCTTCAGCAGATGTAACTTTGTACTGCTCTTTTACTGACTTGTACCTTCTTGGCTTTCACAAAGTCTACACTCCCTAGAAGATGCCATATGAGCTTCACCAACATTACAGCACTTTGATGCTGAAACACCACACTTGGAGATATCATGATCTCCCCCACATTTGGCACATCTTCTTGAGCCTCTGCACGCTACAGCCATGTGGCCAAATCTCTGGCACTTGAATCACCTTAATGGGGGCATAACATAGACCCGAACCTGGTATGATAAACACCCAATAAACACTCGCGAGGGGAGATCATTTCCTTTAAATGTGAGCAAGACTGGAGCATTAACATTAACATTGCTTCAGCACCATTAGGTACCACCTGAGCTTTTACGCTGTCACTCACATTCTTTAAGGACTTGGCTATTCTCACAGGGTTCATGCCCCTAAAGCCCTCCCCTGTTTGATCTTTTAATTTATACACAACCTTATAATCAAGCACAGATTTCGTCATCTTAATGTCTCTGCTGCCTTCCTTCTCCAGGGAAATATCACACACATCCCGTTTTCTGTTACCTCTTACTCTATCCCAATCACCCCCAGACGTGAAGAGCATATCCAGAAGGTGGCCACTGGAGTTAGACAAACAAACGCAGAAACACTGCTGCACCAGACTACAATAGATGCCCCCCAAACACACCACCAAATAACAAACCACAAACACTCCCTGGAAATGACTCACAACCTAATTTGAACAAAGTTGTCATGTAGCAAAAGAGCAAGACTAACAGTGTTTTGAAGCGTTTCACTTCCTGCTCCCTGCTCCCGTGAGCAGCGCCCAACTCGCCACTATCCAGCTATGAGCTCCAAACATGCCCCCTCCTCCTCACCCTCTCCCTCTCTCAAGTCTCAACAAGTCTCAAGACATTGGTTTAAGGAGTTGGCACCCAAAGCACTCCTACTCTCCTGCCCCTCTCTCCTATGACTCCATCAAATGACCTCACTATACCATGATGTCACCAGACCAAAACAAACCAGGCGCTACAAAGTGTGCATTATATTGTGGTAAATAAGTAGTCTGTGTTTGTCTACATGTGAGGTAAAAATATACAGTAGTTTTGGGGTGGAGGGGAAAGTAACTGATGTGTCTGATGTGGCCCTGGAATGAGTGGGTGTCGCTGTGGAAATGTAATTCACTTCTTTCATTGAGTATTTTTAGGCGTGTTGCAGTAGCGTGCTTTAAATAAACTGGCAGCTGTAATTTAATTGGTTCAGACGGTCACCCATTAACCCAAAGCTTGGAAATTCAGTACCAGCAGCAGTGAAGTCTGGGTGAAGTGTCTTGCCCAACAACACACCAAATAGAGTGAATGTAATGAGTGGGGAGCTATGTTTAAACCTAAAATGCATCTCTCTGATACAGTGATACTGAAACCAAACCAGAACATATTCTAAATGTGCAGTTGTGTGTGTGTGTTACAGGTTCGTGAGATCCTGGGCCGCTGCTCCTGTCCTGCTCAGTTCCCCATGATCAAAGTGTCCGAGGGCAAGTACAAGGTGGGCGACTCCAGCGCCCTCATCTTCATCAGGGTGAGTACTACACAGCAGAAACTAGGGGTGTTTTCACATATAGTCCCCTTTAAGCGAACCAAACTCAGTCCCCTAAAAGTGGCCCAACAAGGGGACCAAGAGAACACAAACTCAGTTCTGTTTGTGTTCACATTGTGAAAGAGGACCGAGTTCTCTTTCTGGTCCACTTAAGCTCTGATGGAGCCTCAATCCTCTTTCTGTTCACACTGTAGCTTCTCTAGAGCTCTGAGACCTTCACTCCTCGGCATTCTCTGTGACGGCCATCCCTCTTAATCATGGCCCCAGTTCAGAGAAAACCCACAAAATAGAACCGGGGTCCTATTCCATTATTCCTAGCTGTAGTATTCAGGCGACCGTGCCTGCCTTGAACACTCTAATTTTTTTCAAAGTAAACGCTTCAGACCCCGCGGGACACTCAGCCAAAAGCATCGAGGGGGCGCCAAGAGCCAGGGGCTGGGACAGACGGGGGCCCGCCTCACGGCGGACCGTCAGCTCGGACCCGAGATCCAACTACGAGCTTTTTAACTGCAGCAACTTTAATATACGCTATTGGAGCTGGAATTACCACGGCTGCTGGCACCAGACTTGCCCTCCAATGGATCCTCTTTAAAGGATTTAAAGTGTACTCATTCCAATTACAGGGCCTCCAAAGAGTCCTGTATTGTTATTTTTCGTCACTACCTCCCCGTGTCGCTGTCTACGGGAAGCTTAGAAGGTCATAAAACTGCACAAAAGGCGAAGTGAACCCGGAGCGTTATGTGTACACACTGCGCAGGTTAGGTCAGGTTAGGCGAACCGTACCACGGACCTTTTAGCGAACCGTACTGAGACCACCTCCCGAGATGGTCTCAGTTCGGTTCGTTTTAAAGGGGTTTGAGTGCGCTTAGAGTGTTCACATATAAACCTATAATGCTCAGTTAGCGATCTGAGTTCGCTTTAAACGCTGAAAGGGACCAAGTGTGAAAACACCCTAGAACACCAAGGGTACAAGAAATAGGCCTCAAGTAATCAACAACTCCCCATCTGCTTATCTACATGGATGTGTTATTTACTTGGCCTGGGATATTCCACAGTGTGGCATTAAACATATCTGCCTACCTACCTGCTGTATTTAATGAAAGACACATGCTTTTTTTCCATTAGCGTTAAACCTGATGTGTTTTGGATAATGTTGTAGTGTATTACAGCTAACAGTAAGGAGGGATTGAATAAGCCCTAAGGGAGTTTTCTGCATTGATTTTTTTTTTTAAAGGTCCCTGTGAGTGCAGCGCGCTGACTCACTGGCCTTGAGCCTCTTGAAGGTTCCTTCGGACGCGGCACGTAACAAAAAAAGAGTCTTGAATCCAAAGTTTGTCTTTTCTATCTTTACTAGAGTGAAAGTCATACAGAACAAAAAGAACAACAAAAGAAAGCAAAAAGGATTTTCTAGGGCATGTAACTTCCCTACGTGACGTCCTACATGACGTCCCTATGTGCTACGTAACGTTCAAAAGACTGTGTAGCTTCTGTAGCTCGAGGCTTCCTAAAACTTCTTCTCTATCTGCCCTACACCCCAAATTGGCTGAAATTAGATCAAAGATTAATGTACAAGATCAAAAAAGATCAAAGTACAGCATAGCAACGCATAGCATAGGGAGATTCTGAACAAGGGAAATTTCATACTCTTACTCAGGGAAAGGTTTCCACCCCCCGTCTGGATGTCCACCCCCTGTCTCTGGAAATCACGCCCAGAGAATTTGGACCGCAAACAAGCTACGAAATGCGAGATGCGTTTATTTTTTTATTTTATTTTTTCCTGGAGACACGTGAGAGTGTTTCCAGGCTCGGATGTCCTTTATCCGAGCCTGCGAACCTCTGAAACAGCAGTGGTTTAATTTTATTTTCTGTGGAAATTTGTTTATTTCACGGGACGCGTCTCGTATCTTCCTCCGTGCTTAAAACGCGGAAGTGGGGCCAGCGCACATCGCACCGCTAATCCAGGAGACAGCAGCGTATTTGGCCACAACCCACCCGCTGCACTGGACTGTCTCTGTCCTCCTCATTTGCATTCAAAGCGTTTCAGAGACATATTTATGATTCTGACTGTCTTCATGAGGCTCTCTCATGCACTGAGGCTTGATTTTGGAGAAGTATTCATATACAGTATTAGGGAAGCAATAAGGCTCCATATAAATCTTTAAAGATTTAAATTTTAAAGATCTTTAAAATAGTTTCTTTGGAGATCATGTTTTGTCTGGACTCCACAGAGTCACAGATGCATTTGGAGGCCGACTCAAGTGTCTGTGGTTAGAACAGGGTGTGGCAGTTTGAACTTACCACCGACATTTAATCCTCCTCTTTTTTCACTTCTTTTTTAGCACTGTTTTTTAGAAAGCAAGTGGCAGCTGAATACGTTTGTACAGGCACTCACCCACTAACCAAAGGTTTGTCAGTTCAATACCTTTTAGCCATATACTGTGTGGCAGAGAGAGAGCGGTGGGTGTGTATGGGTTGGTATTATTTAATAGATTTTTAAAATATATTTAATAGATTTTTAAAGGTCCCATGACATGGTACTTGTTGATGCTTTTATATGGCTCCTTAATGGTTCCCTAATACTGTAAATGAATCCTTCTTCAAAATCAACACTCAGTGCATGAGAAACAGAGATAAGATGAGAAAGAGTCATAAATGTCACTCTGGAACACTCCATAATGGGCGTTGTTGCTTGAATGCAAATGAGGAGAAAAGAGATGGCCTATAGTAGCAGGTGGGGGCGTGGCCAAACTCTCCGCTCTCAGCTCTCAGCTGTGCCCTGTGCGCTCTGACCCATTTCCGCATTTTTGCGCGGAGGAAGAGATGAGAACCATTCCATTGAAAAATAAACACATTTCCACAGAAAATAAAATTAAACCACTGCTGTTCAAAGGTCCAGAGGCTCAGATAAAGGACTTCCGAGCCTAGAAACACTCGGACGTGCCTCCAGGCAAATAAAAAAACGCATTTCGCATTGCGTAGCTCCTCCGCAGTCCAAACTCTCTGGGCGTGATTTACAGAGACGCTGAGTAGAGACACAGACGGGGGTGGAACTGCATTTTTCGAGCTGACGTCAATAAGGTGCCTTGTTGAGAATCGCCCGTTTGAGCTCTGTTTTTTTCTAACGCAGAAAAGGATCGCAAATGCTCAGTTTAGACATTTCGCAACTTTTAGCCATGGGGGGGGGCTAAACAGGGTAGGGGAGCTCACATTAATGTTCAAAAACCTCAGAAAGTGAAAATTTCATGCCATGGGACCTTTAACCCATGGCTGAAATGCAGCAGGACACAGGAGTTGAGTTTAAAACAGCAGAAGACCTCCCTGTGGACTCCAGAGCCACACTCGTCCTCTGCAGAAGACGCTCTGTTCTATTGCTTGCAGATTAAAGGGTAAAGGTATCAGCCAACATCGACTGACCTTTGTCTATTCTGATAGTACTATTATTTGATACCAGTATTGTTCCAGCGCTGCCCCAGTCTGTCCTGAGTGTGTTCTGGCTGTAACACAAATATGTAACTAATCACTTTATATTCCAGATACATTGGTGTTTTATTTTTACTAAAGTGAAAAGTTAATTTGTGAACTTTACTTCAAATTATAGTACATTTGTGGACTTTGCTGTGGATTTTAAAAGGCAATACAGTGGTTCCTCACCTTACAAAATTAATTTGTTCCAGAAGTGGTTTCGTAACGTGAATTTTTCGTAAGTTGAGCAGCTATTTCAATGGAAAAGGCCTGATCCGTTCCAAGGTTTTTTTTTTATAGTGTAACTTTTTTTTATAGTGTAACATTTGTGTTCTGCGTCCTGATTGGAATAAACCAGGTCTAGACCAGAACTAAACCAGGTCTAAACCTGGACTGGACCTGGACTAAACCAGGATTATCCCGGGACATGGCAGTGCCGTTGGAGGAGCGCGGTGCTCGTGTCTCCGCGCTCCTTGCGCGTTCCGCGCTAGAGCTAAGAGGCCGAGAAAGACGCTCTTTCAGCGGGAATAAGAGCGGGGCGGGGCGGGGTCTGGTTCTATCTGACCTCCAGAGCCGGGGCGCCGACACTGTGAGCTAACAGGCCGAGAAAGGTGCTCTATCGGCGGGAAAGACCGCAGGGTCTCGCTCGGGGCGGGCTCTGGTTCTATGTGACTTCCAGGTCTAGACCAGAACTAAAACAGGACCGGATCAGGTCCAGAGCCGGACCAAACGGGGACCAGACCAGGATTAAATCACCCCGTGCTCGGCCTGTGCGGGCCCGTGGCCCGAGGGGGAGGCACGGCCCGGGCGCCGCGGCTCCATCCCGTGCCCGCAGTTCCGGTGTACGCGTGGCCTTGCGCCGTGTCGACGTCGCTTTTTGATCCTTCGATGTCGGGTCTTCCTCTTGTGAAGCAGAATTCACCAAGCGTTGGATTGTTCACTCACTAAGGGAACGTGAGCGGGGTTTAGACCGTCGGGAGACAGGTGAGTTTTACCCTACTGATGATGTGTTGTTGATAGTAATCCTGTGTCTCCGCTCCCCTCGCGCGTTCGGCGCTATATTGAGCCGTGCCCCCCCCCACGCTTCACTATCAACACATTCCATTGAAAATCTATGAAAGTTCGAGTGTTCAAACGAGAGAGAAATGTGAGAAAAGCCCAACTCCAGTCTGAGAAAAGCGTAGAATGTGTGTGGTGAGGCATTTACAGCCCTAAAACATGTAGAACAATTGCAAAATACAAAGTTGTCCTACCTCGTGGACCTCTCCCACCGCGGGCCACCTCTGGAACCTAACCCCGTGTGTGTTGATAAAGTGTATTTACGTTTCGGGGCGTGCATCTGAGCGCGCATTAATTGAATTTTTGAGATTTCGCGTTTCGTAACTTGAATTTTCTTTTGTATGTAGGGTCTTTTGTAAGGTGAGGTACCACTGTATCGGTATTGGCTTTCCCTTTTCTTACAAAAAGTCCACTACAGCCCAGTATAGCCCACTATAGCCCACAGTGACTGCACATACACACGAGTGTGAGCCTGTGTGAGCAGAGCCCACACCAGCAGAGATAAGGCCTCAGTCTGGGCTGTGTCCTGGGCAGCAGTGGGTAGAGGAGCTCAAGTAAGAATAAAAAACAGGATTTGGGAAAAGTACTACTTAAGAGCAAGTGAAGTCAAGACATAAGACCTGATTTATAATTTGAAGTTAATGTAATTATAATGATATAATAATAATATGTAGAAAACTTAATACAGTGTACAGTTATAGTAATTTATGTTTCATGTTTAATATTAACATTTTCAATCAGTGTCTAGACTCAAGAACTGTATTACAACAAAGAAATACATTTTAACAATTTAAATATGAGTATTAAATATGATTGGACTAAAATTTTGTCCAGTGCCCAGTCCTGGGTGTGCTCTGGTCTTCCTCCTGTGGGATCCTCCAGTCTCTGCTCATTTCCTGTGCTCTTATCTGGACTCTGGAGGGCCAGGGGAACAGGGGGGATCAGAGGAGCACCAGGCCCAGAGTGGAGCATGGGTTTGGGCAAACGTTCCCCTCTCAGACCTTCAGGCTGATAGGAGAGGTGGAGCAGTCTAGTCTCCAGTGAGATCATGATTGCACCGAGCAGCTCCAGTCCAGACACGTGTGTGCTGGAATCTACCACACACTCAGCACAATGTTACTACAGTGACTGTCATTAAAGGAGAATTAACCTTTTTTACAATCTGAGCCTTATTTCGGTAATAAAACAAGTTGTTTTACGTTGTTTTACGTGAGTTCTCGGGGCACATGTTTTGCGGTCTCCAAATAACACAAACTTTTAGCACTTTTCAAATCATAGAAGCTCAATGTCTTAGTCTACACTTTTGTTTGAGTCAAAAGTGCCTCTAATCTGAGATTTATCCATAGTTTGGAGTAGATGAGGAGGACAGTCGCATGTGCTCAGTCACAGCTGATTTCGCTCTCAGCTCTCGGGACCCAAACATGAAAGGCAAAGCTGTAAGACGTTTGGACCATCGTGTTTGCAGTACCCACTTCAGTCAGGACCATTTTTTACCAGCAAAGGAAAAGAAAGAAGGCCAGCGGATTCAGCGCACGATTCTGAGAAGTAATGTGAAACCGATGGCTGTTCTCTGCTGCTCCTAAAACTGTCTCCACTTCATTCTTTCCGTA
The DNA here is from genome assembly GCA_036785185.1 of Paratrypauchen microcephalus. Classification (NCBI taxonomy): domain Eukaryota; kingdom Metazoa; phylum Chordata; class Actinopteri; order Gobiiformes; family Gobiidae; genus Paratrypauchen; species Paratrypauchen microcephalus. Next base: position 624,970 of record JAVJIX010000275.1, on the reverse strand, counting down.
TCCATTCTGTCTCCTCATCCGTATACTCCTCTTCAGTCCTCAGTCCTCCATCAGTCCTCTTCAGCCTCCAAGTCCCAATCTTCTGCCATGTGTCACTCGCAATAGAAAGTTCAGAGTGGTGTTTATCTGCGAATCAGCTGGGGAATTCACACATGCGCGCTGTCTTCTGATGACGTCATCAGATGGAAAATATAGCTGGATATCTGGTTTCAGGCCACTTTGGACTCCACTAAAAGTCTACGCTGACACAGCGATCTTCTGTGATTTGAAAAGTGCTAAAGTTTGTGTTATTTTGGTGACTTCAACGTCGTGCCCCGATCACTCACGTTACAGATATTGCTAATCTAAAACATCTCTGGAAGTGCTCCAAATGACACCAAAGTGCTGTGGGTGAGTAAAACAACTTGTTTTATTACTGAAATAAGGCTCAGATTGTAAAAAAAAAAAAAAAAAAAAATTAATTCTCCTTTAAAGAGGGGGGATTATGCAAAATAGATGTTTAGATGCATGTTAGATAGAATTGCGGGCTTCATTTGAGGGGAGCCGAACGCTATGGGGACGTCACACTTGCATATCAGGCTTAGTCCACTTCTTTATACCTTCTATGTTAAGCACTGAGGCTGTGAAATGATGTTAATGAGGCATTATGTTAACTTCTAAATCATGAAATGCCAAAGCAATGGTACTCAATATTTAGAGGCCAATAACGATACAAGTAATGCATCAGGTTTGTACTTTAAAGTTACCATAGATACAACCTGCAGTGTGTCACAGGGGGCGTGGTCTAGTGTGGGGGACTGTTCTGTGTTCAGTAGGAAGCAGGGCCCGACACCTGCTGTTTGTTTTGCCTTGAATGTTCCAGCATATTAAACTGGTCTGTCTCCATGGAGACACCAGTCACCAGGCTAAGGTCAAATGTGTGGATAGGTGACCCTGCACACTAAAAGACTAAAAACATTTTTGACCAATAATGCAGTTTGCTGTAATTCAGCAAATACTAGATGGATAAGTTGCTGTGCTGTGGGAGATTCCAGGAAAAGAAACAACATCTCCATGCAGCAGAGCACTGGCCCCTCTTCACAGCGCTCCTTAGCGCCCACATTCACCATCTCCACTCTGCAAGAGAAACAGAGTTCACAACACCTTCACCCCAGACAATACACTTTTCTCCATTTCTCGACTTCTGACCCCTCCTCCGCTGTTCCCTCTGGACCCTGTCATCTGGACTCTCCCTGGACACTGCATCGCCCTTGTTTTCCCCCAGACCCCCTTTCTTTGCCTGAAACAATCCCTTTGGACCTCTTCACTCCCCCTGTTTTTTTCTCCCCCCTTGTATTTCCCCCAGGTACCTGTTTGCCCCGACCCACCCCCTTCAAGTCCCTTAGCCCTTGTACCCAGGAGTGTTTGTTCCTGTGCCCACATCCCCCAATGTGTCTTCTGAGTACTTTGTGAATGTTATTGTGGTTTGAAAAATGTAACTTTAATAATAAAAGATAAATAAAAAATAAAAAAAGTTGTAAAGATCAAAGTCAGCTTTATTGTCAATTCTGCCATATGTGTTCAACATACAGTGAATCAAAATTTCGTTTCTCTCTGGCCAAGTAGTGCAAAAAGACAGTGTACAAGATACAGTTTAAAGACAAAACAAAAATTAAACAAAACTATTTTAAGACAAAAATCTAAAAGCAGTGCAGAAGAATAAACGTGTAACGCCCCTTTAATTTTAATCCCATAGCCTAAGATGGTCTTGCATTACTTTATTTTACTAAGACTCTAAATTATATATATATATATATATATATATATATATATCTTAAATATTTACTTTGTTGTTTGTTACATAGACTACATAATGAAGTGGACTAAGGGAGTGTGATATTACCCATAGATCATGTAGAGCAGGTTAATACGAATATTGTAAGATGAAAAAGCGGAGAAGACTTAGACAAACTTTATTGATCCACAAGTCGATGGAGCCAGAAGTGCGCCCATGCTCACTTCCTATTGGAAACGGCTAGCAGGTTAGCTATGTCCATTTATATATGCAGTCTATGGCCTGGTATAGTCCCTGCGCCCTCTGCTGGCTACAGTGTGCAGTGCAGCAGTGAAACAGGCTCAGTGGTGATGTGTGTGGAGTTTACAGCTGGTGTCAGGGGGGCGCAGGTTTGATATGAGATTCCAAATGAGGCGCGTTTTATGACCGGCCTCCCTGTGTTGACGGGAGAGTGTCCTTGGCCCTGTTGCCATGGTAACAGCCAGGTGATGGGGGCAGGACAGCTCTCACACAGCTGCAGGGGAATCTCTCACACGGGGATGGGGATTTTTGCTTCTCGATGTTACTGTTCCATTGGTCATTTGTTCTGCTCGGGTTTTCATACGGGGCCACCAGGCTGAGTGTGGCAGTGTTTTAAGCCTGATGCCCTACCTGTTGCAGCCACCCACCTTACCGTGACTGTGGTGCATGGGCAGTAGGGATGGAGTGGTGGTTAGCTCTAGCTCTAGCCTGAAGCAGACGGGGGAAGCTCAGATTTGCTCACGCTGCAGGACATACTGTGTTTGCCTGAATATGAGGTTTAGTGCTCCCCTCCCCCTCTTTCTCCCTCTCCTCCTTTCTCTCCCACTTCATATTTCTCTCCCTCTCCTCTGTTCTCTACGCACACCTCTCGTCCTCTCTCCCCAGCCCTCTATTCTTCACCCCGTTCTCCTCCCTCTCTGTCTCCCTTCTCTCCGTCTCACTGACAGCAGTCCTGGTCACATGTGGTCAGCAGATTCTCCTCTAACTGTTGGAGGAGATTAGCGTTAGGTGTTAGCCGTTAGGATGATGATGATGTGGAGGGCCTGATGTGCTGCGCCTCAGATACAGGACTGTGTTTGCAGACAGTGTGTCAGCAAACACTGAACGCTGCTTTTTTACCGTTGCCTGAAGAAGGGCTTGACGTTGTGGTGTCATTGAAATAAAACTGCAGTGCGGATCTCTTTCTTCTTTACATGCTTTTTTACTTTGAACACAAAATAAACTTTCTGAAGAATCATATGAGGGTATAAAAAATCTTCTTGTCTAATCTGTTTTTACCTCACAGTGCAATCATTATTATGAGTTGTGTCCTGAAAGTTCCTCTGATCAAGCAACACCTGGGTTCTCTGGGCTCCTCTTCTCAGCCTTAGAAACCTTGGTGTTCTATTTGACCAGTCGATGTCCCTGGACAGCCATTCAAGACATTTGGTCAAAAACTGCTTTTACCATCTGAGATCTGAGATCTCTAAACTGAGTGCAATATTATGTAAATCTGATTTGGAATTGATTATCTGGAATTGATTATCCATGCTTTTATTTCTTCTCGTTTAGATTATTGTAATTCTCTTTTTACTTGTTTTAACAAATCTGCACTCACTCGTCTCCAGTTGGTCCAGAATGCTGCAGCAAGGCTTCTAACAGGAACCAACAGAAGGGCACACATCACTCCGGTTTGATCTGTTTTACATTGGCTACCTGTCAAATTTAGAATTGATTCTTGACTTTTAGAGCTTTTAATGGACAGGCCCCTGAATACATCTCAGAGATGTTGATTCCTTACACCTCTGGCCGCTCCCTCCGGTCTTCTGGCCAAAACCTCCTGAAGGTCCCTAAGAGCCGGTTTAAAACTCGAGGTGACCTGTCCTTTCAGGCAGTGGCCCCTAGACTGTGGAATGCCCTGCCTCTGTCTCTCCGTGTGGCTCAATCTGTTGATTCTTTTAAAAAGCAGCTAAAGACACTTTTATTCAGGCAAGCTTTTAGTTCATTTGACTACTCTTTGTCTTATTTACCTGTTTTATCATTTATTATTGTTGTTTTGTATTTTATCTATTTTTATTTGCACTCTGTAAAGCACTTTGTGATTTTATCTGTGAAAGGTGCTATATAAATAAAGTTTACTTACTTACTTACTGTTCTCCGGCAGGTCCTGCGCACCCACGTGATGGTGCGGGTGGGAGGGGGCTGGGACACTCTGGAGCACTACTTGGACAAACATGACCCGTGCCGCTGTGCCGCCTTTGGTGAGTCTGACATCACTTCCTGTCCCCATGTCCAGGCTTTGTCACCCTGGTCTGATCAGTCATGACCTGTAAACTGCACACTTGATGCTGAAATGTTACATTTAAAATGTATTCTAGAAATCTTTATATATTTAAAGGGATAGTGTGGTTTTTTTTATGTTAATCTGTATGGATTTTCTTCTAAAAGTTCCGTGTGTTGACACCGGCTTACCTCTGACAGTCTCAGCTGATCCCGGTTCGGCTCGCTTTCTGGAGCCCACGTAAGTAGGTCCGGTAACTTCTCTGGAACATGAAATAAAGCTTGTTTTTCTTCTCAAAACAAAACATTTGTTAGAAAGGTGATATATTTGCGTCCCAAACAGTTGTCCACGAAACATCCATCGCATTTTGTCTGTCGACTCGTATCACTGCGCTCACATTAGCTGCCTGTTGCCTGTTCACTCGTAAACTTCTCCTTACGGCGGACCGCATCCGTCGTTCACTTCCGCTAAAGCAGAGGTCTTCAACAGGAGGGTCGTGACCCCTAGGGGGGTCGCGGAGGTACTGCAGGGGGGTCGCGAAATCTTTTTTTTTTCACTTTAAAATAATATAATTTTATAGTGTAAAATACAGTATTAACCTGTGTATTATTTGTGTATTATTTCCTTGTATTGGATGTACCATAACAGAGTAGCAATGTTTATACATGACACTAAGCTCAGTTTAATATAAAACACAGTTCTATGCCGTATATATAGTAGGGGGTCCCTGGCCCAGTTCGCCATCTGTTTGGGGGTCCCTGGCCTGAAAAACTTTGAAGACCCCTGCGCTAAAGGCTAACAGGCTAATACAGCTAATATGCGCAGTGATATGAGTCGACAGAGACAAAATGCGATCACAGTCTACGCTGCTGGATGTTTCGTGGACAACTGTTTGGGACACAAATATATCACCTTTCTAACAAATGTTTTGTTTTGAGAAGAAAAACAAGCTTTATTTCATGTTCCAGGGAAGTTACCGGACCTACTTACGTGGGCTCCAGAAAGCGAGCCGAACCGGGATCAGCTGAGAGTGTCAGAGGTAAACCGGTGTCAACACACGGAACTTTTAGAAGAAAATCCATACAGATTAACATTAAAAAACGCACTATCCCTTTAAAGAGATTTTTTCTATCAGCTATCATCCATGCTATAATCTATAATGCTGAGCATATGTCAACTCTGCTCCATAAAAAACAGAAAATCTATTTTTCAAAGTACCTTAATAGTTTAGACTAATAGTTTCTGACTTTTGATGTGCTACAGTTTGTGTTTCAGGCAAAATGATTTGTCCATATTTACTTTTATTTTTATGGATGTGTATTTATCACAATGTGGGAACTGAAATCACACTCGGTTAATGGGGACCTGCCTCCCTTAATGGGACAAATCAGGTCCCCATGACTTGTATCATGGCAGTCCTTTGTGATGTCATGTACTACTTGAAATCACAATGGCCACTGGAGGCAGCACATACAGTTTTGGACCAAAACGCTGCAAATGCACCTGTTTGCTCTAGAATTTCCCCCAAAGCCTTAGGAATGGTAATGCTGCACCATACACACTTTAGTTGTGAAAAAAGTGGATTTAATGTTTAGTTCCACAATAATTCAGATGTGGGTTCAGATAGGATAAGGTTAGGGTTTAGGTAAAGGTTATACAAGTAGTGACTATGGCTAAGGTCAGTCTCTAGGAAATTGGTGTAAGTCAAAGTAATGTCCTCAAAAAGCACAGAAGCACAACAGTGTGTGCTTCTGTGCTTTTGAAGGTTCTTCCTTTAATCTCGAACAACTCCCCAAAATGAGCTCAAAACTACACAAATCAAAGTTCTGTCAGTGTTTAGCCTGCTTTTCCTGTGGCTGTACTCTAACATGTGTTGTTCTGCACCAGCTCACCGGTACTACCAAGCCAAAGGCAGCGGCCAGGGTCCGGGGGCCCAGAGCAAGTCCTCTAGTGCCCAGTCATCTCGCTCCACCAGCCCCGGCCCCCACTGGAGGAACGAGCCAATCAGCACCTGTAAAGCAGGCTCCTCCCCTGGCCGGCGCTCTGCCTCCTCCCCCTGTCGCTCCTCCGAGGTGGACAGCCCTGCCCAGAGCCTGCTGCCCCGCCCCCCTCAGGACCGCTCCGAGCCCCGACACCTCAGTCGTCTCAGGTAGGACCGGCACTGTGTACAGCACACACCACATGAGGTCTAATCCTGCTTATCTTTGGTTTGGAGGCAAAAGAAGAAATTCAATTTGTCAACTGGACAAAAGTTTATTTGGTTGAATACGTTTCACAGCTCGTCCAAGCTGCTTCTTCAGTTCTGCTCAGACGCTGGTGGACACTGCTTATATCTGCCTGAAGGAAGGAGCTAACTACAATGAAATTACTCTGAAACTACAAATGTCTGAGACCTCCATTTCTTTTCAAGGAAGGATTCTCTTTCTTGACAATAGCCTCTTTAACTCTCCTCTCAAACCATTTCTTTCTCTGGCTAAGATCTGTACCTCACTGTCCTCAAAGGAGTGGCCAGTGGCTTTTAGGTGGAGAAGTAGGGCAGACTGAGGTCCACTCTGGCTCTCCTGTCTGTCTCCTCTTGTGAAGTGGCTGTTTTGTTTCTCTAATGTGGCGCTCACTGCAGTCTTCACTACACTGAATGACTACCATCGTAGGTTGCTGAGTAGGCTGTTCACCTGAGCCTCATGATCGGCTGAGTTCAGGATCACTGTGCATCTCCCTTTGTCAGTTGGCAGGATGTTGATGCTGTGGTCCTTCTCTAGAGCAACGATGGCCTTCATTTCCTCTGGTGTTACGTTGGAGGGTGGAGGTTACATACATAATGCACCCATAAGTGTGTTTCATTTACCCCGCAGACTTTGGTCTGAAGCTTTAGTGGTTTATAGCAGGGTTTTCAAAAATATATTTTTTTAAAATGGTTATTAAGCCCAGTAGTCGAGTTGTAAAATGAAACCGGGGGGATGGTGAAAGCTAAGCCCTCCCCCATCACTGACATCACTGTGGTGTTTCAGGGCAGGGCAGAATTAGAAGGTACTTTGTTAAAATGGAAATGCTTTTATAACAAAAAGTCCATATAATCATTCAATAATTCAATAATACACAGGATATATGTTATCACACACATACACACACCTTAGTCCTGGTTTAGTCTTGGTTTAGTCCTGGCTTAGTCCTGGTTTAGTCTTGGTTTGGACCTGGTTTAGTTTTGGTTTAGTCCTGGTTTAGACCCGGTTTAGATCTGGTTTAGTCTTGGCTTAGTCCTATTTTGGACCTGGTTTAGTCCTGGTTTAGACCTGGTTTAGTCTTGGTTTAGTCCTGGTTTAGACCTGGTTTAGTCCTGGTTTAGACCTGGTTTAGTCCTGGTTTAGTCCTGATTTAGTCCTGGTTTAGACCTGGTTTAGACCTGGTTTAGTCCTGGTTTAGTCCTGGTTTAGACCTGGTTTAGTCTTGGTTTAGTCCTGGTTTAGTCCTGGTTTAGTGCCGAAATAGATGCAGAAATAATCTGATAATATGACTCACCCATAAGAATGCGGTCAGATCCATTCTAACAGTTTGCCGTGTTGTCTTTAATAATCCGGAGCTCCGGAGAAAAGACACAATCCCGAATGTATCCCGTGTCCCGAGGCGAGAGTTCCTTCTTACGTAGCATTAACGAAGCAAGTTAAGGAGTCTTCTTCTCTTGGAAATGCAGCGTAAATATCATGCGGCTCGCTCACAGCTGATCGGCGAACAGGCGCAAACACAACAGTGGTAATCGTCATGATTGGCGGGAGTATCGGTGCGTAATTATGCTGGAACATGATTGGAAGCTGGAGCGCACTGGCCATTTTTACTTACGCCAAAAGTTTAGGGATTTTCATGCCTGATTGATAAAATGCCATAAGGGATGGAAGAAGGGATGCCCGTTTTAGAAGAGGGATGATGCCCCCCCCCCCCACCCTCAACTCGAGTACTGGCTAAGCCATACCAACACTAAAAGTAGGTACTCATTTTTCACAGGTATTGATACTAAAAATGTCCCATTGACAGGTCAGAAATGAAGCTTTCCTGAATGTCTTTAGAATGATCTTGAGCTGTATCAGAACAAGTATAAGAGCTCATAGACTAGTATATGTCCATGGAGCACTATGGAACCTACAGGACCAGCGAGGGAGTACGCAGATAAGGCCACATAGGATAGAGAAAAGAAAGCACAAAGTTTTTTATTATGATCATGGTATCAGTATTGAGTATCGAGTCTATTCCTTGACATTTGAGCAGGGCCCATGCGCATTAGCCCTGTTTGGACAGAGCTCTAATCTGACTCACTCGCGCTGTGGGGAAATAGGGCAACAGGTGGAGCCAGACATCAACACCAGCTAATTATGTCTGCAAATAGATTGAATTAACAGCTTTACTTCATCTTGAATGCATTCTGATTCCTGTGTGTCAGATGGCCTCCACCCAGCCTTCTGTATCAGATGCCCTCCCATACCCCTGTATCCCTGTGTGTCAGATGCCCCCACATGTCAGATGCCCTTACTTCCTCCTATATCAGTGTGTCAGATGCCCTCCTGAGCTCCTAATATCAATGTGTGTTAGACAATCTACAATCCACCTGTAACCTTGTGTGTCAGATGCCCTTCCATTGTCCTGTAACCTTGTGTGTCAGATGCCCTTCCATTGTCCTGTAACCTTGTGTGTCAGATGTAGGGATGTCGACGATTAATCCACTTACGATTAATTGCCGATCAAGACGTTGGCCGAACAAAATGCATTAATTGGAACTAATCGCTAATCGGTCATGAAACAAGGCAAAGAGCCGCAATTCTGGTTTAGACCTGGTCTAGTCCTGGGCAGGGCGCACCTCGCTCATTCAATGGCACTGCCATGTCCCGGGACGCGACGCACCAGTGGTGCACGTGTTGCGAGGCTGCACGTACACCGGGGCTGCGAGCACGAAATCGATCCACGGCGCCTGGACTGCGTACTCTCAGCCCGAGCCACAAACCAGCAAAGAGCGGCACGTGGTGGTTTAATCCCGGGTTAGTCCAGGTCTAAACTAGGGGTGTGCAAAATAATCGTCCTGACAATGTATCGCGATACTAACTTTCACAATATACTGCATCGATTGTTGATGCCAAAAATCGATTATTATTAATTAATAATTTAATATTTAATAATTTAATATTAATTAATTAATTATTAGTTAGTTGTTTTTTTTAATAAATCCTCTGCACTTTTTTCTTTGTGAAAGGGTATTGTTTGTTATGATGGTCGCTCCCTCCAAAATGGCAAATGTTTGAACATCATTTTTTTGTTTTAGAAAAAATCCTCTGCACTTTTTTTGTTATCGATTTGGTTTATTTGTTTTTATTATTCAATTAATTCAGTTCTGAATTGAGTTGCTCAGAGTTCTGTATCAACTGAAGACACTACCCAGATACACAGACACTGATATTTAAGTTATCCTCTTTTTTTGGTACATTTTCACTGAAGTATGTGAATATGTTGCAATGCATCGCAGTAATTCAAGTATCGTGATGCATCGTGATAGTATCACATCGTGGCATATGAATCATGATTCGAAGTGAATCGTGACTTCTTTGCCAATACCCACCCCTGGTCTAGACCTGGTCCAGTTCTGGTTTAGACCTGGTTTAGTTCTGGTCTAGACCTGGTTTAGTCCACGTATAGTCCTGGTCTAGTCTCTTAGCCAATCAGGACGCAGAACACAATGTTACGCTATAAAAAAAATAAATAATAAAAAATAAAAAAAATCTGCGAGGCTGCGAACAGTGAACAGTGAATTCTTAAAGACCCTATTGAAACACTAAAATTCAGGTGAAAAACGGTCGGTTAATCGTAAGTCGATCGATAAGGTCACTCAACTATAGATTAATGAATTAATCGATAATTTGCATCCCTAGTCAGATGCCCTTCCATCGTCCTGTATCCTTGTGTGTCAGACAGAGGTGGGACAAAGTCATTGCTGGGCAAGTCCCAGATTTAAGTCTTTTGCACTCAAGTCCGAGTGAAGTCCCGAGTCAAGAGTATCCAAGTGCCGAGTCAAGTCCGAAGTCAAAGCTCACAAGTCTCAAGTCGAGTCCAAAGTCCTAGCATTTTAGTTTCGAGTCATTTCGAGTCCCATATTGCATATTGCCGTTCATTTTTTGTTGACAACTTCATAGTTTTTATAACCAAATGAAATCACCTTCGGCATCATTTTGCAAACTGGCGCGTGGATGCTTGTTTCCGCATCATTTGTTGTGCAGTTTGCCTTGGATGCGGTCGAATGAAAGCAACGTAGATCTACTGTGATTGGATGTTGTGCTCTTTGCATACATTTTCACAGATTCACAAGTACGAGTGCGGTCCTTATCAACATACTTTTAGAGGTTTTTTTTTTTCATTGGACGTAGCAAGTCATCACAAGTCAAAAGGCCTAAGTCCAAGTGAAGTCACGAGTTATTGATATTGAAGTCCAAGTCGAGTTGCAAGTGTCTGTACATTTTGTCGAGTCGAGTCTAAAGTTATCAAATTCGTGACTCGAGTCTGACTCGAGTCGAAGTCACATAACTCGAGTCCACACCTCTGGTTCAGATGCCCTTCCATCTTTCCTACATCCCCGTCGTGTTTAACTGGGATCACATCAGGTCAAATGTCTTGACTTAATCTGCAGATGTTGTGGTGTGTCACATGTCTTCCTCCATGTTGTGATGTGGTTGGAGAAATGCAGCGGGAGAATAGAGCTTGACACATTTGTATTCCACTTAGATCTGTGATTTACGTTTTAATAGAATTCTGTTTAAATTTCATATTTTAAACATTTGACTGACAAACTAATACAAGAATCCCCTTTCAGAACATGTTTGTACAGCTCTAAACTATAGGGTTAGACATTTTTATGCACAATAAGAGGAGATTTTGTTGTTTGTGGAGGAAATGAATGATGGTTAAAAAATTGCAGCCTTTGTGTTTTGTTAATTGCTTTGATTCATATTGAGATTTATCTTGCAGCTCTAATCATTACTTTTTTATTTGTTTGTTTTTAAGATAACTATTAGTCACAACAGTACCATTTAATATAAAAAGAACCCATTTTATTTGAATTCAGACTTTTATTATCCCCAAAGGGAAATTTGGAACTTCTTTGACATATACAGCGACAACACAGCACAACAAACATATACACTTTACAACAGACATTACAGCACACTCAGCGGGGCCTGGTGTTCAAAAATGTGATGTCCGAGGGGATCAGGCCCTCCTGCACCTGAGCGTCCTGTACCTCCTAACAGCATGTTTTTACTGACTGAGGACTGGCTGCAGACCAGGGTTATCAAAAGTATTGAAAATCAGACTCTAATCCATAGTGAAACTATTATAGAGATTAAAGGTCCCATGGCATGAAATTTTCACTTTCTGAGGTTTTTGAACGTTAATGTGAGCTCCCCTACCCTGTTTAGGCCCCCCCCATGGTTAAAAGTTGCGAAATGTCTAAACTGAGCATTTGCGATCCTTTTCTGCATTAGAAAAAATCAGAGCTCAAACGGGCGATTTTGAACAAGGCACCTTATTGACGTCAGATCAAAAAAAGAAATGCAAATGCAGTTCCACCCCCGTCTGTCTGTACTCAGCGTCTCTGTAAATCACGCCCAGAGAGTTTGGACTGCGGAGGAGCTACGCAATGCGAAATACGTTTTTTATTTGCCTGGAGGCACGTCCGAGTGTTTCTAGGCTCGGAAGTCCTTTATCTGAGCCTCTGGACCTTTGAACAGCAGTGGTTTAATTTTATTTTCTGTGGAAATGTGTTTATTTTTCAATGGAACGCTTCTCATCTCTCCCTCCGCGCAAAAACACGGAAGTGGGTCAGAGCGCACAGGCACAGCTGAAGAGGAAAGAGTGGAGAGTTTGGCCACGCCCCCACCCGCTACTATAGGCCATCTCTGTCCTCCTCATTTGCATTCAAGCAACAACGCCCATAATGGAGTGTTCCAGAGTAACATTTATGACTCTTTCTCATCTTATCTCTGTTTCTCATGCAGTGAGTGTTGATTTTGAAGAAGGATTCATTTACAGTATTAGGGAACCATTAAGGAGCCATATAAAAGCATCAACAAGTACCATGTCATGGGATCTTTAAATAATCTTTTTATTTATATCCCTTATTTGTCCCTGTAGGGAAATTTGTCCTCTGCATTTGACCCATCCTTTATTCAGGAGCAGTGGGCAGCACATGACAGCGCCCGGGGACCATCTCCATGATCTTACTGCTTAGGCTTGGTCAGGACCTCAGCTGGAGGATTTTACCTATGGAGCATGTTTTTGGGTTGATGGGGGAGTCCCAGACACGGGGAGAACATGCCACCGTGGCGCCAATCATTTGTGCAGGTATCAATACAAAAAAGTCCCATTGACAGGACAGAAATGAACCTTTCTTGAACGTCTTTAGAATGATGTTGATATGGATATGCTAATACTAGACGCCAGAGGAATTCGTAATACAAAAGAGACAGATTAGTTGAGATAGTTTCAGAGCTATTTCAGTGTAGGGAGCTCCTCCCTGCAGCTAGATATAAACAGGGTCTAACCAGCACTAGAACCAGAACTGACAAAGCCTCTCGGATGAGCGGCGAAACGTTTTCGACCAAACAAACTTTGTCCAGTTGACAAATTGAATTTCTCCTTTTATCAATGATGTTGAGCTGTGTCAGAACAAGTATAAGGGCACATAGACTAGTATACGCCCTTGGACCAGTACACAACCTACAGGAGCACTGAGGGAGTCCACACAGAAGGACACATGGGAACAGAAAAGAAAGCACTATTCTTTCATGTTGAAAATCACATTCTATTGTCTAAAGAGTTTTTTGTTGTATCAAAATTGATATTGAAATTTTTGTATCGTGACATTGTGACCATTAGAATCTTGATGAAAATAATTTGTGCATGGTTTTGTGCTGTGTGTGTGTGTGTGCTGTGTGTGTGTGTGTGCGCTGTGTGTGTATGTTGTGTTTGACCAGTGCGTGACAGGACAGCGGCCCCTCAGCTCACAGGACCATAATCCCTGACTCTGAGTTTGTATCTCTGCTAATCCTCGACCTTTGACCCCTCTACGGTCACTCACGGCCCTCACTGTGTCCAGGCAACAACCGTCTGCAGCACTAACATAGACAGCCTCTAGTGGTAATATGTGAGAATACAACAGGGCTGCGTCAACCAGTCCAACTACAAATGTGGACTTTAAAGGTCCAGTGTGTAGGATTGGTGGCGCATAGGTGGATGGTGCTATTGCACGTCCTCTTTTGGCTACAGCAGACCTCGAGGGTCACCCGGGCGTGCCGTAACGCGGACAGCTCGCGTACCTGCGCGCACCCGGCGCTGTGCGAGCCCTCGCCGACAACTACGGTATAAATAAAACGCAGTCCCGTTCACTGTTTTATTTTTTCTTTTCGCATAAAAACACACATTCCCGATCGTGTACCATGACAATCTACATATCAAATGAAACCTTACAGTCTCCTCTTTTTGACTATGCAATTCATTTCCCGGCACAACAATCACTCCCCGAGCACATGGGGCTTTTATACGGAAAAGCACAAAACGAGGTTTGTTACTTAGCTTACCTTTGAAGGCTCTGGACAGGTCAAACTCTGTATTTCACCATAAACTTGGTCTCAATCTGTCCATAAGGATCCAGCGAATAAAATCCAGTAAAACAATTTAGTCCAAAACACGTGTTAGATCCATTACGACGTGTGATCCGGCAGCATGCTTGTGTTGTTTACCCAAAACCACGAGCCTTCCCGAAGGCGAAGGCGGAGCCCAAATGTCCTTCTGCGGCTCTCGTATTCAAAATGGCTGCCTCTGCATGGGGAAGATCCCCCTTTTATGTGACTATATCTAAGTCCAAAAGAATACTTTGATTTCATGATGGAAGTGAAAGGGCTTGGAAAACAATGTATTTTTGAATGGGTATCTTCAATTTCTGTAATTAACGGGTAAAAATCTTACACACTGTCCCTTTAAAGGGAATATGTATGTATCTATATCTTTTGACACAGATATGAGCTAAACATGTTCAAATCAAATACAGCCTTTACTGATAACAAGTGTAATGCTGAATTATTCTTAATTACAAAAGCACAAGCATTTATTTATGTTATCTGTTTTTTTGGTTCTCAAGATGATTATCCACTCAGAAATGCTGAAATCCAGTTGGTTTAAATGTGAAATGCCTCTCTCTGATTTGAATGGTCACTACCTAAACCCCAGCACTAATCATGAGTCAGTGCTAGTGCAGCCTCTGCAGCTCAGGGAGGCATAGTCAAGAAGCACTAATGGAAAAATAATCCAAAATCAATGTAGCCATTATCTTTCCTAGCCATAGTCCTTGCCTCAGGTGGAGGATTTCAAGTATCTTGGGGTCTCGAGTGAGGGGAGGATGGAGCGTGAGATTGACAGGTGAATTGGTGCAGCGTCGGCAGTGATGTGGACATTGTACCGGACCGTTGTGGTGAAGAGGGAGCGGAGCCAAAAGGCAAAGCTCTCCATTTACCGTCAATCTACGTTCCTCCCCTCACCTATGGTCATGAGCTCTGGGTAATGACCAAAAGGACAAGATCACGGATACAAGTGGCCAAAATGAGTTTCCTCCTCAGAGTGGCAGGACGCTCCCTTAGAGATAGGGTGAGAAGCTCAGTCACATTGGAGGAGCTTGGAGTAGAGCCGCTGCTCCTCCACATCGAGAGGAGCAGCTGAAGTGGCTTGCGCATCTGTTCCAGGTGCCTCCTGGATGCCTCCCTCAGGAGGTGTTCCGGGCATGTCCCACCGGGAAGAAGCCCTGGGGAAGCCCCAGGACACACTCATGCTCCACAGCAAGAAGGTTCAGGTCACCCGAGCCTTTCTGTGTGGAGTTTGCATGTTCTCCCCGTGTCTGGGTGGGTTTCCTCCGGGCACTCCGGTTTCCCCCACCAACCCAAAGATGTGCCATAGGTAAAATCCTCCAGCTTAGGACCTGACCAAGACTAAATAACAAAACAAAATTATGGGGATGGTCCCGGGTCAAATATAGAAACAACTTCTCCTGTGTGAGATCTATAAAGGTCAATCTTCTAATCCTTAAGCACTGTAAGGCACTTTGTGCTACAATTTTGTATGAAAAGCGCCTTATAAATATTGTTTGATTGATTGATTGACTGGAGGGACTATGTCTTTCGGCTGGCCTGGGAGTGCCTTGGGGTCCCCCCGGAGGAGCTGGAGGAAGTGTCTGGGGTGAGGGAAGTCTGGAAGTCCCTGCTTAGACCCGGCTGACTGGGGTAGCCCCCGTGACCCGGCCCCGGATAAGTGGAAGAAGATGGATGTAGCCTTTATTAAGCTTCAAAATTAAGTTTTAAGAGCTTCTAAGCACATTATAGTTGTTTCATTCTCACTGATCCCCTCAAGTTGTATTTGGAGTGATTCATGCACTGCTCTCTTTGTACTTCATTCATTCAGTCCAAATTCTAACATACACAATATGTACAATAAGCACAATATATTTGCTTTAAGCGCAAACTAGGAGCATTCAGTAATTTAGCATTAGTGATCCAACTTTGTTGCTGTAATTGCTAATTAAAGCTGCTAACATACATAACCACACTTGTCCAAATATAGATGCACAGTAACTCATGTCCTTTGAAGATTTTATTTTTAGATATTCTAGCAAATGAGAAATTCCTGCAGACCATTAAACTCTGTGCAGTTTAGTCCACCTTCATAGTTGAAATGTTTTTAATATAATTCAGACAGAACTCTAGAAGTTGACAGTCCTGTTTGTGTGTTACAGGAACAGGGACAGCGCCCTGCCGCCGGCCAGGCGTCTCTCCGTGGACAGCGACTCATCCACGGCATCCTCAAAAGGGGGAGGGGCTCCATGCACACGTCGCTCAGGGGAGGAGGTCATCCTGATGGTCAGCCGCAAAGAGGGCAGACACGTCATCGAAAGACCCGGAGCAGCCAACTCAGCCAGGACCACACGCCCTTTCTCCCGTGCCCGCAGCCAGACCAGAGAGCCCACCTTCAAACCCAGTCCCCCCACCACCACCACCGAGGGCCTGCCAGAGAGGGGCCGCTCCCTGGGCACGGATGGGCCCCGCAGGTTTCATGTCCCTCGCTCACACAGCCAGGGCAAACTCATCAATCGCACCCGCGCCACTGATGCCAGTCCTGGGCCGGCCTCCCGTGTCAGGGATCCTCAGAGAGAGGACCTGAGGCCTAAGGGGACCCCCTCCTCCCCCAGAACCACCAAGAGACAGCCAACAGGGGGCACCAGTTCACCAGTGAGGGGTGCATCCACCAGCAGCAGTTTCAGTAAGAAGCTCAACACGCCCAGACCTCCAGCCTCTCGCTCCCCCTCCCTCGGGAGACGCCTCCCCCCAGTGCCAGGGGGCCGGCGCTCTGCTCACTCCTCTCCCCACCATCACCAAACGGGCCGCCTACTCCGGCAGTCCCACGACCGAGGAGAACTGCATCGGAACGGCTCAGCGGAGGACCCCAGGGGGCTAGCCTTCCACACGCTGCCCCCGCTGGACCCCCAGAGAGAGCAGGACCTGTACCGCAGTCTGGAGGCAGAGTTCTTGGAAAACACTCGGCAGGTGCTGTCTGGAGCGGAAGGTGTAGCCCGAAACCACCTGGCGCCTGCCTCTGATGTCACAGACTCTGCCTACTCCTCCTCTAACTCTTCCTCTTCCTCGCTGAATGTAGGCACTAAGGCCGGATCTCTTCCAGACCTAAAGGAGTCGAGGAGGACACACAGACCCCTCCCTGTGGACGACCCTTTGACTTTATTGTTGGGACAGAGGTCAGGGGCATGCATAGGGCTGGGGCAGGCATTACCTGAGCACTGGGCAGGCCGTGGGCTCATGAGGCTGCCTGCCATTTCCAGCTCCTCTGCAGACACCTCCAATCATGTACAGGGGCAGGCACCTGGACAGGACCCCGCACCTGGACAGGACCCCGCACCTGCCCAGAGCCTGAAGAGCCTGATTGGGGCCCCGTGTAGGACCCTAAATGGGGGCCGTGTGTCTGTGGTGGCATTGGGGGGAGGTGTTCCATCAGACTGCCCTCATGAGGAGAATGGCAGTGAGGACCTCCCGCCCCCTGAGGCCTGCCCCTCTCCCCTCTCCCTCCCTCTCTCAGAGGAGTACCCCGACTCCTCCAGTGAGAGCTCTTCCATGTGCTTGAGTCTGAACGAGTCCCCCCCTCCTACCCCTCACTCAGGCCTGGTCAACGGAGGGTCAGAATCCTGTAGGAAGGACCTCCACAAGCACAAGATGAGGGCCCGAGTGAGACCCCGTACTGACCCCAGGCCTGCCCACAGCCCCTCTAGGATCCCCACCCCTGTCAATTACAGGTCCCCTTGTCACACACCTGTCACCTTCAGGTCCCCCTGTCAGACCCCCCCTCTATCCCCCCAGGGCCCTGCAGGACAGGCGGCCTCCTGTAAGGGCCTGCACCAGGCCTTCCCTGGACAGTCGGGCAGTCTGGACACTGAGGCTTGGATGTAGAACAATGGTGGTGTTTTTTATGGGTTTAATAGTGACTACTGATGCATTTTTATTTCAAAAGATTTTGCACAGAACCATCAGTAAAAGAACAACAGCTTTCTGTTTAATATTTTTAATCTGAGGATGTCTCAGAATGCTAATTTCATTTCAGTAGTGCTTTCTGCTCTCAGTACATCAGGGGACAGCGTGGTTACTCTTAGGTCAGGTCTGTAGTTTAAAAGCCATAGTTGGCATACCTTGCCTAAACAATAAAGAGAGGAACATACACATTTTGCTAGCACCAGTTGGTTACCATGACATCCTAGTGTTTTAAATGTTTGTGTTGAGTATTGTATAGCATGAGCCCGCAGAGTTTAACAGAAGCTGCCACTCACTTTAAACTCTGAAGAGGCGTCTATGCTCATCTGGGGACCTTTTACTTAACCCGTCTGGAACACATCCCACAAGGTTCATATGAACTTTTTTAAAATGTACTCATTTGAATCATATGGAGGTGTCTTTCTGACGCTTTTATTTGGTAATGTCAGGACGAACACTTCCATAGATGCTGCTGTCATGTGGTGGTCAGGGTTGGAATCTAAGTGCATGAGTGTGGACAGGATTTTGTGAATACTTTGAATCGGGTGATACGTACTGTTTTTACTGCATGTCAACTGTTTTTAAACCTAAGTTTTACCCCCGCTGAACTGCAGGGGGTGTCGTGTTGCTTTTTTTGCACTCAAGCCAAATTATTTATTACCAAAGGATTGTTTTTACTTTGAGATTATCGTGTACAGGGATTTTGCTTTTGCCTATTACCCTGTTAGAGTTAGTACCCAAAACAGACTGGCTGTGGTCTGTGAATCTCCACATTTCTGCCAGATTCAGAAACTGGTCAAATCTTCTCCACTACTCTCTATACTCTACAGTGTTCTAGTGTTGTAATTCTAGCATTAGGTTTAAATGGACTACCTTCCACATACTCTGCTCTCTTTGTACTGATGACTGGGGATAACTTCATATCACAAGGAACCTAGTTTTTATCCATCCATCCATTTTCTTCTGCTTATCCGGGGTCGGGTCGCGGGGGCAACAGTCTAAGCAGGGACTCCCAGACTTCCTTCACCCTAGACACTTCCTCCAGCTCCTCCGGGGGAACCCCAAGGCGTTCCCAGGCCAGCCGGGAGACATAGTCCCTCCAGCGTGTCCTGGGTCTTCCCCGGGGCCTCCTTCCGGTGGGACGTGCCCGGAACACCTCCCGAGGGAGATGCCCGAGCCACCTCAGCTGGCTCCTCTCAACGTGGAGAAGCAGCGGCTCTACTCCGGGCTCCTCCCGTGGGACTGAGCTCCTCACTCTATCTCTAAGGGAGCGCCCAGCCACTCTGCGGAGGAAACTTGGCTGCTTATATCTGCAATCTTGTCCTTTCGGTCATTACCCAAAGCTCATGACCATAGGTGAGGGTAGGAACGTAGATTGACCGGTAAATTGAGAGCTCTTCACCACAACGGTCCGGTACAGCAACCGCATCACTGCTGACGCTGCACCGATCCACCTGTCAATCTCACGCTCCATCCTCCCCTCACTCGTGAACAAGACCCCGAGATACTTGAACTCCTCCACCTGAGGCAAGGACTCTCCACCCACCCAGAGAGGGCAGTTTTTATTATATTTTATTTAAATGAGATTATCAAGTTTAACCTACTTAGGCCATTGTAATGGAAGCAATTTTTGACCCATAAAAAGCATGAAAGAAGCCCTATTGCGCTTGAGGCTGATATAGAGTTCTAATCTATTATTCTAAGTTGCGTTGGCGTTCTAATATTTCATGTCATAATGTCAGAGGGAGGGCAGAGCCTTTGGGATTGTTAAGAAATTATGTCACCACTTGTCCCACCGGCAGCTTCATATCTCATTTCTGTATTTATTTTTCAAGAGACGGTTACCTTTCAAAGATGTATGTTTTACCACAGATTGTATCAAATATGTCACGTAGTAGTCATCTAGCGAGTAAAGACATGGAACTTTGTGCAAGTTTTTGTTTCATGTGGATAGGCCCAGTAATTGGAGACATGAACCATACACCAGGTCAATACATCTGCATCTGACAGTTCCACAGCAAACTCTACCTGAGAATTCTGTCTCCAGCTCAGGTTCAGCTAGGATGTTGTGATAACATGAACGCAGCCTATTGTTTTGTCAAGTTATCACTTCTATGGGTAAATTGCTTCTAAGCGATGACAAAAATACACCACCAATGTTTTTTTTCAATGCAGTATCAGAGATGGAACAGTTGTAAAATACTTAACATGTGTAAAACAGGCATGGGTCAATACAAAAAACCCTGTGGTTCGGTCCTGGCCTGGAACACTCTACTGTATATGAAGCGACTGTGTGTGGGTCTGTGCTGTCTTTGCTATGCAGCATCAGTGTCGCAAATGCCTTGACTTTCCCTTTGCCTTAAAACTGACCACACACTTGAGTTTGAATGTTCTGCAATTTGCAATTTCAGAGTTTTTATTTGGCAACACAAAGAAAGCAAAAAAAAAAAAATCTCTGTCAATGAGAGAAAGATGAAAATATATTGCCAAATCTTAAAGGAAAAGTAATGTTTTGTTTTTTTTACAATTTGAGCATTATTTCGGTAATAAAACAAGTTGTTTTACTCACCCATAGCACTTTGTTGTCATATGGAGCACTTCCAGAGATGTTTTAGATTAGCGATTAGCCATAGCTCGGGGCATATAATATATTCCCCGAGCATGTAATATGCCCCGTGCGGGCTCCAAATAACACAAACTTTAGCACTTTTCAAATCATCGAAGCCCGATGTCTTAGTCTACGATTTTGTTTGAGTCAAAAGTGGCCTGTAATCCGAGATTTATCCATAGTTTACAGCTTTGCGTTCCATGTTTGGGTCCCGGGAGCTGAGAGCACAGTCCGCACATGCGCACTGGCCTCCTCATCTACTCGAAACTATGGCTAAATTTCGGATTACAGGCCACTTTTGACCACACGAAATCGTAGATTAAGACATCGAGCTTCTATGATTTGAAAAGTGCTAAAGTTTGTGTTATTTGGAGACCGCAAAGTAATGCCCCGAGACCTCAAGTTAACGAATACGCTACAACATAACTTCTACGAAACTGCTCAAAATGACACCAAACTGCTATGGGTGAGTAAAACTACTTGTTTTATTGCCGAAAGAAGGCTCAGATTGTAAAAAAAATGTTACTTTTCCTTTAAGTCAGACTCAGATTCTAGAATGTGATGATATCATACTCTCAGATGGGGGCAAAAGACCAGAGCCAAGAACTCACTGTATCCCAGCACACTTGTGTGTTTGAACAGTCAGTGTAGCGGCTCCCTTCTGCAGATAACAGGATTGGTCTGTAGAATGTTGGGATCTTAGGCCCAGCCATAGGAGTTTGACAAGGCACAGTGTATGGCGACATCTAGTGGTCAAAAAAGTATCATTTGAAGAAACATGAAGGCGCAGCACAATGGTTTGGTTGGAGCATAGCTAAGAGTAGGATAGTGGTATCTTATGTGAAACAGTGGATGAAAATACGCAGTGAGGAGGCCTGATAATGTGTGAAACTTGGGCTACCTGTCAGGAGTACAGAGCTGGGGGGGTGCATGTTTTGTTGTTGGGAATAGAGGAAAATCGCCTAGGCACGGAAAGAACATGCAAACTCCAGATAAAAGTACAGTGGAACCTCACCTTACGGAATTAATTTGTTCCAGAAGTGGTTTCGTAACGTGAATTTTTCGTAAGTTGAGTAGCTATTTCAATGGAAAAAGCCTGATTTGTTCCAAGGTTGTTTTTTTAAATAGTGTAACATTGGTTCTGCGTCCTGATTGGCTAAGAGACGAGACAGGACTAAACGTGGACTAAACCAGGTTTAGACCAGAACTAAACCAGGTCTAGACCAGGTCTAAACCTGGACTGGACCAGGACTAAACCAGAACTGGACCAGGATTAAACTGCCACGTGTCGCTCTTTGCTGGTTTCGTGCGGCTGGTTTGTGGCTCGGGCTCCAGAGGACGCGGCCCAGGCGCCGCGGTTCTACAGTACACCGTGCTCCTCGCCGCACGGTGCGTTCATGTCTCCGAGCTGCTTCCGGAGTCGTGTCTCCCCCGACGCTTCACTATTTAATACATTTTGTTGAAAATCTTGCGTGTTCGGTGCTAGAGCTAAGAGACGGAGAAAGGTGCTTTTTGAGCGGGGATAACAGCGGGGCATCTGAGCGCACATTATTCGAATTTTTGAGATTTTGCGTTTCGTATCTAGAGACCAAAATTTAACGTGAGGGCGTTTCGTAACTTGGATTTTTCGTATGTAGGGTCTTTCTTAAGGTGAGGTACCACTGTAGAGTAAAACCATAAACGTATTCCTGGACCAGAATACTCCTTTTTGTGAGTTTAAAATGCATGTTGGATTATCTGAATTTGCCCCAGTGTCACATGTGAGGCCCTCACACGAGCACTTTGTAAATGTGAATGTATCCGAGGGTTATGGGAACTGTCTTTGTGTGTAACTTCTGAACTTTGAAATTGTTTAAAGTTGACATATTATGCAAGATTGGCTTTTATGCTTTAAAAATGGTTAAGGAGTTAATGTAGGTGTCATTCGTTGGTGCTGAACTTATTTATTCAGTTATTTTCTACTAACTAAAATGTGCTCCATGTTTTTAAAATCAATTTTCATGTGACTCGAAGAATTTCAATGCTTGAATTGCATGTACTACAATCAGCTGGCATCATGTCCCTAAATTTAGCTGTTTTTTCTTTTTTTTTGGTCTGTTGCCACTGTTGCCAGCAGAGGTCGCAACTAACAAAAACGTTTTACTGTAGCTGTTATTTTAAAGGTCCCATGGCATGAAATTTTCACTTTCTGAGGTTTTTGAACGTTAATGTGAGCTCCCCTACCTTGTTTAGCCCCCCCCCCCCCGTGGTTAAAAGTTGTGAAATGTCTAAACTGAGCATTGACGATCCTTTTCTGCGTTAGAAAAAAACACAGCTCAAACGGGCGATTCTGAACAAGGCAACTATGTGACGTCACATCGAAAAATGCAGCTCCACCCCCGTCTGGATGTCTACCCACCGTCTCTGTAAATCACGCCAAGAGAGTTTGGACCGCGAATGAGCTAAGCAATGTGAAATGCGTTTTTTTATTTACCTGGAGGCACGTGCGAGTGTTTCTAGGCTCGGAAGTCCTTTACCGGACCCTCTGGACCTCTGAAACAGCAGTGGTTTAATTTTATTTTCTGTGAAAATTTGTTTTTTTTCATTGAAAAGCCTCTCCTTTCTTCCTCTGCGCTTAAAACGCAGAAGTGGGTGACAGCGCACAGCGCACCGCTAAAACAAGGAACTAGCAGAGCATTTGCCCCCCACCCCACCCGCTCCTCTAATCTATCTCTGTCCTTTTCATTTGCATTCAAGCAACAAGGCCCAGAATGAGGTGTTCAGACAGAGATTTTCTGACTCTGACTCTGTACATGTGTCTTTCTCATGCACTGAGTGTTGATTTTGAAGAAGGGTTCATTTACAGTATTAGGGAACCATTAAGGAGCCATATAAAAGCATCAAGAAGTACCATGTCATGGGATCTTTAAAATCACTGGATCTGATTTTTACTCTCTTACAAATATGAAAAACAGAACTAGTTAATCGCAAGCCATTTTAGATTTAGACTTACACCAACCTTATTGAGCCACAACCGATATGATTTGCAGTGGTCCACCGTTTTTCCACACTTACCTTTTGCGTTTTGAACACCCCAATTGTTCACCATAATGAGTGTATAAGCACTTTTCAAAACGTTTAAGTTTTGCTGTCACTTTTATGCTAACAACAGCTAGGACACTAACACTAACATGCACGTGCTGATTCTCCAACAATAAACGCTTTATAATTAGATGTGTGCAGTACAGAGGAGCTGCTTTTACAATATCTGTACTGGGCAGGACACATTGTCCTCAAATACATGGGTCAAATCTGGCACAGAGCCTTTATCAATGCAAAAGTGTGCTGTGTAATTTGACTCAAAAGCCAATCTGAAGCGTAATCGGTCTCCTTTTGGTCAAGTGTACATACTGAGTGTACATATAGTGTTGGAAAAGACTTTGTAGTGTATTTATTTATTTATGGTGAAGTATGGAACACTATTGTGAGGTGGTACTGAGCCTGGTTGACTACAGCTGCAAGAGAACTGACTTCTAAGAATACAAATTTTTAAAAGCACAATATGATTAGGATATGGTGCAATTTTAAAATCTGCTACACTTCAGTAAAATAGATTGTACTTTTTATTTGAATTCTGGTATGAGGACCTCCAGAATTCCTCCCTGAGCTGCAGAGTCTGCACTAGCACTGATTCATGATGGGCTGCAGGTGCTGGGGTTTAGGTAGTGACCATTCAGATCAGAGGGAGCCATTTTAGGCTTAAAGCAACTGGATTTCAGCAGTGAAACTGGCAACCCAAATGAAACCAGTGAACCAAAACACCAGATTCTAACATAAATAAATGGGTCAAATCAGTATTTGTCATGATCTTTCCTTTCCTCCTCCCTTCTGTGTTTGCCTGTCTCACCTGCCTGGTAGGAGTCTCCTTACACCAGCTGCAGTCACACTTGAGATCCATCCCCAATCTACTCCTGCCTATACCAGCCCGTTTCTTCCCCCACTCCCTGCCAGTTCCTCAGTTTTACCACATAGGTAACTAGCTCGTGGCCCACACTTTTCAAGCTCTTGCTTTTTGAGACTGTTTAGTGGTTGTGTTGTTTCTGCTCCCAATGCTCCCTGAATCTCCCCTCTTGGCTCCCCTGTTCATCTCATGGCTCATTTTCCTCCGGACCCCCCTGCCTTGTGCCTGCCTGCCTCCACTGGACCCTTTTGCCCATTTCTATATCCATCTGTACAATAAACCAATTAATCTTACCTGAGTTCTGGTTTGCTTTTGGGTCCTACATCTGAGCTTATAACAGTATTACAGTTATCAGTAAAAGATATTTGAACTGAAAATGTTTACCTCATATCTGGAGACAGAGGTAGGTCAAGTTTGGGACATTTGAATTCAAAATGTTACATGCAGTTCCCTTAAAGGAAAATTAACGTTTTTTTTACAATCTGAGCCTTCTTTCGGCAATAAAATAAGTAGTTTTACTCACCCATAGCACTTTGGTGTCACTTGGAGCAGTTTTGTAGAAGTTATGTTGTAGCCGTTCTGTTCTACTAATGATCCCGTATCCGTTAGCGTGAGTGCTCGGGGCATTACTTTGCGGTGTCCAAATAACACAAACTTTAGCACTTTTCAAATCACAGAAGATCGCTGTGTCAGCGTAGACTTTAAGTAGATTCCAAAACGGCCTGAAACCCGATATCGCAACAGAAAAGTAAAGTTCAGAGCGGTGTTAGCTTCTTTCGGACTAGCGGTGTTTACAAAACAGCTGAGTTCACGCATGCGCACTGTCCTCTCTGATGACGTCATCAAATGAAACTATAGCTGCATATCGGGTTTCAGGCTGTTTTGGAATCCACTAAAAGTCTACGCTGACACAGCGATCTTCTGTGATTTGAAAAGTGCTAAAGACCGCAAAGTAATGCCCCGAGCACTCACGCTAACGGATACGGGATCATTAGTAGAACAGAACGGCTCAACATAAGTTCTGTGATACTGCTCCAAGTGACACCAAAGTGCTATGGGTGAGTAAAACTACTTGTTTTATTGTCGAAAGAAGGTTCAGATTGTAAAAAAACGTTAATTTTCCTTAAACTTCTTGGGTTCTTTTTTTTAAAGACAATACGGCTTTAAAAATGGCTGCTAGCTGCAAGCCATCTTCAGAACTGTCACTGGTGTTGGTGGTGACATGTTGCATATCAGCTGTTACTTTCTGTGGGCGTGGTCAGCCTATTTGACCAGGCAGGTCGCTCAGACTGACCACGCCTAAATACACATTACTGTATTGCATTTAAAAAAGAACCTAAGAAGTTAAAGTATATATTAAGACAAAATGAACATCTTTGGTTTATCTTGCAACTTACTCAAATATTAAGGTGCACTACACAAATTGTGAACTGCAGACTTTTTCTGACAAATTTACATTTATTTATATAGTTTATCAAAAAAAAAAAAGTAGTGTCTGTTCTAATGCGCTGTTGCACTGGTGGTAAAAGGGAGACTCTAGCTTTATTAACCCAGGCCTGTGGATATGGGGAAGCTGCCATTTTAACATCACGCACTCAAACACTACTGTACGTGTATGTGCTTTTGCTTTTGCTTTCAAATGTGACTTTTCTCACATGTGACTGTTTTAAAATATGGATCATTTTTTAAATAATTAATATGAATTGTGAGAATGTTGTAGAAATGGTTTTCACTAACAATTGTATGACTTGATTTTGTTATAAAATGGCAATACAGCATTTCACCGGCGTCACCACCAATGTAATAAATCTCTTCTCTCTTCACTGTGTTTGATTTACTTTCATAGGCTTTGAATAAATCATGCCTCCTGATGATATGAGTTTTGAATAGGCTAATTATAGGCTACAGTAAGTGCTGTGTGGTCTGCAGTTCTTCTAGCCATGGGAAGAGAGCTGAAACTCAACTGTTATAAGATAAGATGATCCTTTATTTGTGCCACAATGGGGAAATTGCGGTGTCACGACGCAAGTTTCAGAAACAGTAGGAAAATATGAGCAAAATTAAGATAAATAATAAGTATGTATAATCAACTAAAAAAAAACAACACTAAGGTTAAAAAGCACAGGAACGCTGCACAATAAATGTCTACAATAAAGTGACTCAGATGATTGTGTACACTGCAGTGATGGACAGTGGTAGTTAAATAAGTAGCAGGTAAAGTGACTATAAATAATATTGCACATTGTAATTATTACTATGGAGATGACACATGGTTGCTATAGGTTTAAAATGCATACATTTTATTGCCGTTTCCAATTTCAAAATGCATTACACTGCAGTAAAGTGAGGTGGGTACTCAATTTTCTTTACTCACATTTAATTGAGTAACTTTTTGAAGAAATTGTACTTCTACCAGCATATACTTTTACTCCTACTTGAGTAATATTTTTTTATTGAAGTAACAGTATACTTGCTTATTTAGAAGTTCTCATTTCTTACTGTAAGTAAGTGTACAAGTGACAAAAGCTTTATGCAGACACATCTGGTCTAATCCAGTGTCAATGCCACTGTAAATAAATATGAAATGATTTGAACATTGGTGTTTGTTGCTCCACTCCTTCAGATATGATTTCGTTTATCTCAGGTTTCCTCTAAACATGCCAGATTTTGTGCGTCATTTAATATTTTGTTATATAAATGATAAATTACATGTTACATCCTGGTTACATGACCTGACGAAGATCCACTGATCAAAACGTTGTCATTCAGGCAGGTATGTGGCCATACCTGCCTGTCAAAGCCTGATCTTGTCAGATCTCAGAAGCTAAGCAGGGCAGGGCCTGGTTAGTACTTGGATGGGAGACCGCTGGGAATTCCAGGTGCCACAGTGGGGCGCCAGTTGCAAAAAACTGTCGCTGTGTCCTTAGGCAAGACACTTTACCCACATTTGCCTAGTATGAAAGTGGAGTGTTGGAGGTGGTCGGAGGGGCCGATGGCGCAGATTGGCAGCCTTGCTTCCGTCAGTCTGCCCCAGGGCAGCTGTGGCTACAGAAAGTAGCTTACCACCT
The DNA here is from genome assembly GCA_036785185.1 of Paratrypauchen microcephalus. Lineage (NCBI taxonomy): Eukaryota > Metazoa > Chordata > Actinopteri > Gobiiformes > Gobiidae > Paratrypauchen > Paratrypauchen microcephalus. Next base: position 597,695 of record JAVJIX010000275.1, on the reverse strand, counting down.
CTGAGTGTGGATACAATGAACTGTAAAGCGCTTTGGGTGTCATGAAAGGTGCTGTAAAATGCAATGAATTATTAATTATTATTATTTATTATTCATTAAAAGCAGTTTGGGAGGCTTTGTCTCACTTTCTACATCCTGGCATTAACATCCTGGCATGTAAGTCATTTCTTAGAAGACTGTTTTGTACTTTGTACTACTTGAGTAATAGGCCTATTATTTTGAAGTAGGCCTAATGTTACTCTCACTTCAGTGTGTTCCCTCTGGCACTAAAACTAGTCTAGAAAACATGACCCTATCTACATTGTGAAAATATTGTATTTTTTAAATGTATTTATTTATTTTAAGAAATATCTGGGATTGCATTAATGTTGTTTTGCCCCCTTTGCAGTATGCAGTGTAGTTGTTGGCCTGTAGACTCAAAATGCCTGTTGCTTTGTTAATGATTTATGAACGGTGCATCGCATTTGCCTAAATTACTTTATAACTTTCAATGGCCATGAAGACTACTAAAAGTCTAAAACACTACTGCTGTAAAATCTGCATTTTTATCCTTATAAAGTGGTGACAAAGCGCCTGCTGGGGTCATTAATGATTGCGAATGAAACCTGACACCGGGAGAACGCGGAAGTGTGTACGGGAGAAGGACCGGGCCGAGGCCGCGCACTGTCACACTTCACCCCGAGACCGACGCTGCTGTCACGGTAAGATGCCCCTGCCTCTCCCCGCTCTCCGCTAGCATCGCTCTGATCTCACCCGTACCACCAGCGCTAATTTGTCGGGTAAGGTTTTAGACCAGGCCGGTAGATTAAGAGCTTAACTATCCCGGCTAAATCAGCCTTAAGCCCCTACTTAGAGGTCGTGTCTGGGCGGTTTGCCGGAGAAGCGGCTGCTGACACTCACAGCTACCGCAGCGATTAGCATTTAGCATCTTTTAGCAGCGACTAGCACTTAGCATTTGCTTCATTCATCTAATAAACTAGCGCAACAACTCGAGTAAACATGCAGGAGTGGGCCAACCAGCTATGCGTAAGTCAACCCAGACGTGGCGGAGTCGTTTGCACCTGTTCTGAAAATATGACGCGATAGAAATTATTAATAATGTTTTCGTTTTGGGCTATGCTAACGCCGCTAGCCTCCGTCCAGGCTAACTGCTAACGGACGTATCAGCGCTACTTCAGCGAGCTCAAAAATGACAGTTTACAGTTTAGATGAGTTGTTTTTATTTGTAAATGATGGTCGTTATTGTAGGTTTATATAAATGTGTGTTTCACTATTTAAATCTGTTGTTTTCTTCTGTACCTGGAGAGATTCTAAATGACAGCATTACTACAAGTGTAACTAAATTATGATTGCAGCTCTTCTCATCTATTGACATTCAGTCAGTCATGTATAGAACTGCTGAGGTCAGATCATAGTTATTCTATGATATTTCTCAAGTTCACTAGTAACTATTCTAAACTCCCAGATGGTCTTTTGAGTTGTTACTCAACACAAACTGCTCCAGTTTGCTGTGTGCTTTATAAGACAAGGATCTTCTAATCGATTTGAGAGAGTTTGGTGGCAAAAGCTGCACAGTAAAAGTGGCTAATCTAACTCAATTGTAGACGTTTTTTTGGCTGTTATTACCTGATCACAGTATTGTATTTCAGTATTTGTTTAGGGCGAATTAGGTAAAGTTTAGCCCATAGATTCTGGGGAGAATTATGGTGGCACAAATAATTAAGATTTGAATCATTTCATCTCATACAATTTGTGGAGAATAAATGGTGTTTATTGTTTATTAAATTTTAAAGCAGACCATTTAGCTCTGTATAGTTATTACTAAACGACTTATTACTAAACTAGTTATTACTAAATGTTTATGATAAGACAATGGACAACAAAGTGTTATTTTGTGGTGTGTAGTCCAGGTTGTTTTTAAAGTATGGGGGAGAATTTTATGGGAGCGACCATCGTCTCCTCTATTAATGGGAAACACTGCAGTGCTAATGTTATTATTGGAGAGAGATAGACCCGTATTTGCACTTTTTATCATATCGGTTATTGGCCTTATGTCCAGCACAGGCCAGTTTTTAGTTTTGGGCGACCTATATAAAGCTTTATTTGAATGCTTTAGTGTGAAGCGATAACTGCAAAGTGTGACTGCACAGCTCTTTATAGGTCTGTAGTACAAAGGTTTGTGTTAAAGATTTTATTTTGTTTTTGTCCATCAGAGCTTATTGACCCTCAGTTTCTTTTCTAAACAGTAAATGTTGGCATTGGCCATGAAATAAACATATAGCCAATCTCTTTATTATTATTAATTAATCCTCTGGCAGATTGTACTCATTGAAGAGCAATGAAGATTAAGACGTGGATGTCTGTTTACATAATCATTAGAATAACAAATGATATATAATATTAGAGAAATACATTTTACAACGGAGTCATTCATTTTAACTTGAACTTTTCTTCAATTTCTGGGCCTTGCAGTGGATTCTAAAGTATTGATTGCTGAAGTATTGATGTTATTCTAATTTTATTCTAATGATCAGTGAAAAATTTGAATATGTCCATCCCTATTAATTTTTTCTGCATACACAACATACAACAAACCTACATGTGGAGTAGAACACTACTCAGTAAGAGTTCACAGAAAGAGAGACAGAGAGAGACAGAAAGAGAGAGATAGAAAGAGAGACATGTTCAGGAAAAGTGGTGAGTTCCTTTGGTTTCCCTGCGCTTGCACTTCTGCTGTTTCCTGTTGTTCTGGCCTCTCTCAGATTGAAGTCATTTCTGTTCTGTTGTTTTTGCTTCTGTCTCTTGTTGACTTGAATATATCTCTTGTGTTGTTCTGTTCTACAGGAGAACCGCCAGTTTGGATCCAAGATGACAGACTCCAAGTACTTCACCACCACCAAGAAAGGTCAGACTTTTCACCATTCAGTTAGACACAATATAGCATGCATCCAAACCTATAAGAACAATTTAACAGTTGTAGAAGTTAAGACGGGTTAAACTGTAGTTTATTTTATTTATTTATTTGTTTATTTGGAAGGGACAATGCATATTAATGAATGCACAGTTTGTATAAGATCACACAAACCGATGTAAATATGCCGGATTTAGCACAGTGCTAATTTCCATCCGCAGTCCCAGACATAAAGATATAGCATACAATAGAAAATATGTTGCAGTTGCAGACATTAGACATACCACTGTTCACCATCTTGTCTGAGAGATCTGACATTTAAGAAGTCATTTGTTTAAGAAAAGTAGATTCAAAGTGCCCTTCTGGTTCTCAGAGATTGAAATGGGCACCACTCCTTGAATATGATGCAATTTTTGAAGTGGTATGTTTTTGGTGTAGGCTAGTAGAGATGGTTTAAGTCTTCCTTTGGGATGGTGTTCATACAGTTCAGACCTGCTCTAACCCTTGCACTTGGTGTAGATCTGGTCTAGTCCTGCTCCGGGTGCTGCTTAAAAGCCTATGAGAGCACATCCACTTTGTTCTTCCTCCTTTTGAAGGACTTTAACTGTCATGTCAGTGGTCGTGTTTTAGTACTGATTCACTTGTGAACCAGTGTTTGCATTCAAAAGTCGTTAGATCAACTCTGAGGTCTGGACCAGTATAGGCGGGACTCTAAATTCATTTTGATAACTGTCATTTTATCAGTGCACAGGAATGGACTGTGAAAGAGCCTCCCAAATTCTACTGAAGAGTTCCTTTTTTATTGTATTGGTAGAGAGATGTTCGATGAGATCTTTTTTTATTGCAGAAAGAATAACATTTTTATTATTTCCCCAACAAACTGCTTAAAACGCCAAACATCTCCTCTAGCTTTGAAACCATGTCAGCTCAGTATTCCCATGCCTTCCACGTGTGTAGGGAGATGAAGTTAGCCTGTGTTTGTTGTGCACGCAAATGTAAGCCAGAAGCCTCTGTTTAAGGAAAAACAAAATGACAATGCAATAATAATGTGGATATTTAATGGTATCTTTGGTTTAAACCTGTTATTACATATTTGTTGACCATTGCAGCTCTTTAGTTCACAGTCAAAAATATTGTTATTGATTTTTCGTGTGTTTTAAGATATTTTGACGTGACTTTTATTTTGAGATTTTTAAACTTTGTAATAGCTTTTTTTTTTTTTGCTACTTTTGTTACTTGAAATAAGTAAAATATAAATTGAAACCAGGCTGGAAGTTTTTTTAAATTAAAATTTCAAGGTTTTCTAATTATTTTATAGTGCAGTTATGCAATGACTTGTACATGTGTCGTACAGTATCTGCTGCCAGTGTCCAACCAGGAAGTAAAATTCTAAACAAAAATTATAAAATTAAAAAGGTAGAAAAAAAAAGGAATATAGTAAAATACTTTAATTCTAATACTAAATTTAACTTAATTTTAATACTACAGTGATGCCTCACCTTACGAAATTAATTTGTTCCAGAAGTGGTTTCGTAACGTGAATTTTTCGTAAGTTGAGTAGCTATTTCAATGGAAAAGGCCTGATTCGTTCCAAGGCCCTGTTCCAATTTTTTTTTTTTTTTTATAGTGTAACTTTTTTTTATAGTGTAACACTGTGTTCTGCGTCCTGATTGGCTAAGAGACTGTAGACTAGGGTGACCATTCGTCCGGATTTCGTCCGGACAGTCCGGTTTTAGAGCTGTCTGTCACGTGTCCTCCTTTTTTACATTTTGTCCTCCTTTCGGACCCTCGTCGCCCACCGTTGCATAAATCATCATAAATCCCCACCCATTATTTACACTTGCTAGTAGCAAGTATTCTTATTATTTTTTAACATATCCTAGATGAGATCTATGGTTATGTGGTGGCACAGAGTGAGACTTCACACAGAAACATCAACGCGTGCGGCAGGACACGCTATTGGTTAAATACACAGAAGCAGCTCGAAGCGTAAAGCGCGAGTACAGAGAAGAGACAAGAAGAGCGCTATAATGAGCGCTATAAGAACGCTATAATGTTTGGCGAGTATGTCTGGGTCTGGAAATACTATAAAGTTGATGACAACAACATTGACATAGCAAATGGTGGGATATGTAAACTTGGGATTGTGAGGGGTGGAAAGGAAAGGGCGACATTTAACACAACAAACCGATACGGCACCTCAAAAACAAACACCCGACACAATACACCGAGTTACAGGCAACCCAGCCAAAGACGAGTCAGCTCACGCTGCAGGAGAGTTTGAAAAGGAGAGAAAAAATGCCCCTTGACAGTGCGAAGGCCCAGGAGAACATGCTCTTATGCTTATGGAGCACGTTGGTCCTCGTTAATAATAATAATAATAATCATAAGCTCCGCGCCGGGTCATGCTGCGCTATCACATGTGTCCGCGCACAGTCTTCTCCCCCCTCCCCCTTCCCCCCACACTTCACTATTAATACATTTTGTTGAAAATCTATGAAAGTTTGAGTGTTTAAACGAGAGACAAATGTGAGAAAAGTTTAAATTCAGTCTGAGAAAAGCGTATAATGTGTGTGGCTGAGCGCGCATTATTTGAATTTTTGAGATTTTGCGTTTTGTAACTTGAATTTCGTAACTTTCGTATCTAGAGACCAAAATTTAACGTGAAGGCGTTTCGTAACTTGGAATTTTCTTTTGTTGGGTCTTTCGTAAGGTGAGGTACCACTGTACTTCAATTCTTTTGGAACGTTCTACCATCTTAATATGTTGTTCTTTCATCAATGTCCACAAGCCTACATGCTCCCACATGGCAATTCTCAGTAAATAGACAAAAACATAATAGAAAACTGTACACAGCGACTTGACAAACCTGAGGCTATGTGCAGTAGTTTCATTAGTGGGATGCATGCTGATTGTGTTGTGACTTAATGCAGGGAGCAAAGGGACGGGAGTCTTAGAGCTTCAAAAATGAAAGGGAAACTTCTAAAACATGTTAATGCATTGTTTTTTGCAAATATAAATAATAACAATAAAAGGTAACATGGCGATCTAAATGTTATGTGTTAGCAGGGAACATAGAAGTCAAATAATTCCTCTTAAGCATAATGATGTTAACTATATTTTAATGAAATGAATAGTTTCTTTAAACCAACAACCTAACTTAAGTAAAATGTCCTTTTACCTCTCCATACTTTTATATTTGAATGTGAGTTGTGAAATGTGTTGACCTTTCAGGGGAGATCTTTGAGCTGAAGGCCGAGCTCAATAGTGATAAAAAGGAGAAGAAGAAGGAGGCGGTGAAGAAGGTGATCGCCTCCATGACTGTGGGCAAGGATGTCAGGTGAGCACAGCACATCACATGTAAGACACTGAAAATGGTGAGACAAATGATCAGACTGAAGACTACATTGAAGCAGAATTTGTAAAGCCTTTTAAACTTAAAGGGCTAATATTAGGCTATTTTCTGATGTATATTCTAATGTAGTTTCCTCATCACAAACATACCTGGACTTGTGCTTTTTTTCATTCCCACATGTTTAACACACAAACCCTGAGTTCTTCTCTCAAACTGGACACACTCATATCCACTGTGGGATGTCGTGTGGTAATGCAGGTGCTTCACTGTGTTTTGAAACTTCATACAACTTCACTAGATTCATTTTGAACATTTCCTTGGAATTGCCAATCTCTACTATACAAAAAAAAAGGTAAAAAGTAACTTAACTAAAAAGCTTTATGACATCACAAGGTGGAACAGAGTATTTTGAGCTTGGAGATATAGACAGACTTATAATGATTACTCAAACGTATGTGACTGAAACTAAACACAACTCCAGGTGTGTTTTTGAGGAGGTAACAACATTCATAGCTAAAGCTTACAAGAGCTAATGGGCCTTTAATCATAAAAGATAACCACATTAGCCACAGTAAAGAAATGGCATAATGAAAACATGGGTATTTATTTGTTTAGGATCATTTGAGGTTGATAGGTTGAAAATGTAACTTTTCTGGTGGGCGATCTGCCTTCTTGTCTCTGTGGGGATGTTGTTGCATTAATCTTCTCTATGTTGCATTTGTTTTTCCTAAAAGTACCTTGAAAAACATACAGAAATGCTTTGAATGTACTGCACATTCACAACATCCCTCTCGCGTCTTCGTAGAGGCAAGCAGGTTTCAGATTCCTCAACACAAAACTTGACCTCTGTCTCTCAAATAAAACTACCAGAGCAAATAAGAAATATGTCACCCTTCATGCAAATGAAGGAACAATAATTACATGGTGGCCTCAGCTCTGTAGGCATCTGGTCTCATGTGACTCCTCTCCTCTCTGCAGCGCTCTGTTCCCTGATGTGGTGAACTGCATGCAGACAGACAACCTGGAACTCAAGAAGCTCGTGTACCTCTATCTCATGAACTACGCCAAGAGCCAGCCCGACATGGCCATCATGGCTGTCAACACCTTTGTAAAGGTCAGCCTGTGGCTCAGCACATCCTAGTTTCATTTTTACATTCATATTAACACAAAACAAATACAAACCTGTCATACTGTGTGTGTTTTGGTCCTTGTGTCATAAATGGTAAGTGTGTGTATATGGAATATGTGACCCGCCATGGGAAAAGCCAGCACAACTCAGGATTGTTGGACACGAGAAAAATCATGTTAGAAGTTGTTTTTTTTTCTTCCAAATATAGCAGCATTGGTTGCTTTAAAAGCAAATTACCATACTGCCGCTGTGGACCAATCACGTGACATTAGCTCTCTTTTGTTTTCTTTTTCCGTCTTATCAGCTGTGAGCAGCTCGTGAATATGTATGCTGCTCCTCGAGACCCGGGACACGTTCGGGACATGTCAGTTTCTTTGAAGCTCATGTACAGAATACGATCGGATACTTTAGCTGCCAAAAGACCGTGGATAGGCCAATAATCTTATGCGATGAGTAAAGTACCTCTAAACTTTGACACTACAGACTTTAGGACAGATCTACCAGTCGATCACCAAGGTAGTGTGGGTAGATCGCAGTGTCGTAGTACTCATCTCGAGATGAGTGCAATCATATTTCATTACGGCCGCTGCCGTTAGCAATAAACTACGCGCTCCAGACGAGTGCACAGGCTGCAGTGAGGGGCTTCTCACTTTATAAACTTTATAAAAAACTTTATAAAACATCCTACCTGTCTGTCTCCGTTGATCGGTACACTCGGATTGCAGAGGTCACAGACGATCGGTTAATCTTTACACCCCTTTTATTTATTTATTTATATATATATATATATATATATATATATATATATATATAAATAAATAATTTTAGAGCTGTCAGTTTAATGCGTTAATTAGAAAATTTACACAGCACAATTAATTATGAGGCAATTCAATGTGAGCACATTTTGTCCCACTGAAGGACCTGTAGGCGACTTGGCAGTGGCACGTCACTTCCACCTGCGTCTCTAATCAAACAGATAAAGCCTGGTGGAAGCTGACATGGACTCGGCTCAGGGGGCGAAGGGAGAAAATTGCTGCCAGGGCCTTTGAATGGCAAGTTTATTTATAAAAAGAGCGAAGACGGGACTATCAACAAGAACGCCGTGATTTGGAGCTTTTGTAAAAAATAATTTTCCGATCACTGAAGCCGCTCCAGTGTGATGGATCATTTGAGCGCTGAATGCGTCCGGGTAATTTCCATATTATTACCGGTGATCCCTAAACCACGCTTGCAGAATTTGGGAAATGATCACAACGTGGGTTACATATCCATCTATCCATCTCTCTATCCATCCATCCATCCTTAAAATGAGATTAATTAGATTAATTAATTACAAGTATCTTATAAATAAGAAGTATCTTGCAATCATATGTATGTAATGTATAATGTTGTTGTCAGGACTGCGAGGACCCTAACCCTCTGATCCGTGCCCTGGCTGTGCGCACCATGGGCTGTATCCGAGTGGATAAGATCACTGAGTACCTGTGTGAGCCCCTGAGGAAGTGTCTGAAGGATGAAGACCCTTATGTGAGGAAAACTGCCGCTGTGTGTGTGGCCAAGCTCCACGACATAAACGCTCAGCTGGTGGAGGACCAGGGCTTCCTCGACACGCTCAAGGACCTCATCTCTGACTCCAACCCCATGGTATGCATTCTCTTTACAGGAGCTCTGTGTATTTCAACCTGGAGAGAGACTCAGACAGAAGCAAAGATTAGTAGCTTTATTGAATCAGTTAGCTTTGGCACTCAGCAGAAGATATGGCAATGAAGGGCGGGGCCAATTAGATTTAGGCATTTAGCACAAACTGAGGTGGTCGTCCATCTGGAATGATGGTTTAAGACTGGACATTAATTGGACGAGGAGGGAAGCAGTGGGAAGGAGTAATAGGAGTGAGGTCATGAATTCTTAGAGCAGGTACACTCAAGAGAAGCGGTGAGGCAGACTGGAGTGAAACTATGTCTTTGCTTCATTAGTGCTGCAGGTCTTTAGTCGTTTAATCAAGTAATCGGTTGATGGAGTCTTGGTCGACCTAAATTTGTATTAGTTGTCTAATCTATTTAGATTGTAGGGATTAATCTAGGATAACGACTATCCCTTTAAGCTATATTTGCGTGAGCTGTCAAGAACAACAATGAACCACTAAAGCCCGTTCTAAAATTGGAAATTTTATACTGAGATTGTCAGTAGAGGGGGTGTCATTATTGTGTCACTATAGAGTAGATTTAGTCTTATATATTCCTGTATTACTGAAGTTGCTATAAATTTAAATGAGGGTATTGTGTATCTTTTAAGATACACAAGGAGCTTTTTGGAGGGTACTGCCCTGTCTCCGTGCAGCAGAGCACTGGCCCCTCTTCACAGCGCTCCTTAGCGCCCACATTCACCATCTCCACTCCGCAAGAGAAACAGTTTCGCAACACTTTCACCCCAGACAATACACTTTTCTCCATTTCTCGAACCGGTTCCCCTCAGTTGGACTTCTGACCCCTACCCTCCTCCGCTGTTCCCTCTGGACCCTGTCATCTGGACTCTCCCTGGACACTGCATCACCCTTGTTTTCCCCCAGACCCCCTTTCTTTGCCTGAAACAATCCCTTTGGACCTCTTCACTCCCCCTGTTTTTTTCTCGGCCGCCCTTTTATTTCCCCCAGGTACCTGTTTGCCCCGACCCACCCCCTTCAAGTCCCTTAGCCCTTGTACCCAGGAGTGTTTGTTCCCGTGCCCACATCCCCCAATGTGTCTTCTGAGTACTTTGTGAATGTTATTGTGGTTTTAAAAAATGTAACTTTAATAATAAAAGATTTAAAAAAAAGATGTTATTGCTTTGCCTACGATGTTCTACACCTACAGTATGACATAAAACATTAAACACTAGAAGTGCACCTTTAGAGCAGCTGGAGATACAGATGGACTGAAACTGCTTTTTATTTGGTGTGAAATAATTAGTTCAACATCAGCTGTGTTCATTTTGACTGGCACTATCTTGTAAATATGCCATGCTAACTGCCCGTTGTATTTTATTGTGCCTGTGCTTCTCAGGTTGTGGCCAATGCGGTGGCAGCTCTGTCAGAGATTGCAGAGTCCCATCCCAACAGTAACCTGCTGGACCTAAACCCCCAGACCATCAACAAGCTTCTGACCGCCCTCAACGAGTGCACTGAGTGGGGCCAGATCTTCATCCTTGACTGTCTGGCCAACTATACGCCCCGAGATGACCGTGAGTCCCAGAGGTAACTACCCCATGCTGCTGCTCGCTCTGTCATTCTGTTAAAAATTAACTATTTTATTTAGTGGAATCATATGTGTCTTTTACAAGGTTGATACTGGCCCCAGACTGACACCATATTTATAAGTACTTTTTATAGACCTATATCATGCCAAAATGTTTTTTTTTATATTGGTAATATAACAGCTTCATAATTTTGCTTCAATTTTGTCTTATTTATTATTTTTTAGGAAATAAATGCTCATTTAAGTCTCTGCACTGATACAGATACTTAAAGTATCCAAATCAGTATTAGAATTGAAAAAACTGGAATGTTGCATCCCATTGTTTCTCATATCATTTACCAACTCAAAGTGTATTTGGAGTGATTGACGCATGTTTGAGTCATCTTGCTGTTAAGATGAGTTGTTAAGTGTGATATCAACAAAAACCAAAGCTAACTAATAGCTGTGAGGTGACATCAATTAACAACTCTGTACTGCCCATTAAAGATGCTAATCGCTCCAATCTACACGCCTGCTACTCTGTACTTACTTTGTTCTCCATTTTTCTTTTCTTATTCGGCAATACATATAGGATTCAGCTGTGTCGCGTAGAAAGTCTGTCTTAGCAAGTAGGGCTGTGCTAAAAAATCAAAAGATCGATAGATCACAATCTAAATTTAGGGCAATCTCAGTGATAAGGCAAATGCATTTTAATCGTCAGTCCAACAGCCAATCCTGTAGCAGTGGTGAACCACTGTTTAGGTGAAAGCTCTGAGTGACTCAGCGTGGCCTCTCCTCCGGGCACTCCGGTTTCCCCCACCAACCCAAAACATGCACCATAGGTACCTCCTGCTTAGGTCCTGACCAAGCCGAAGCAAGAAGATCATGGAGATGGTCCCCGGGCGCCCTAATGTGTGTGCTGCCCACTGCTCCTAATATATGTATATATATATATAGGATGGGTTAAAATGCAGAGAAGAATTTCTCCAGTGTGAGATCAATTAAATTCTTACTGCCCACTCTGGATGCCAAAAGCATGCAAAACAGTTAAAATAAATAAGATAAAGAGACGCATGTAAAAAGGTATAATCAAATAGTACAATCTTTACCGAATATTCACTATGAAAAATATAGGCTAGGTGCTATGTACATATTTACAGATAATGTGCGACATTGGTTTTATGTGCAACTGTCAGTAGTAAAAATGGGGTGTAAACATTGTTGGTATCGTGCAAACAGAAGTGTAAACATGGTTGTTATAGTGCAAACGGTGCAAACAGGAAGCGTAAACATTCGAGCAGTTACATGTGCAGCTGTAATCTGACTTATTTTAACAGTTGCTCGATAATAGTGCAAATTACTCATGTGCAAAGTATCGGTCAATCAATGTCCAAGAGAGGAAGCTATTGCTCAACGGTTCAAGAGTCTGATAGCAGTTGGGAAGAAAGAGTTCTTAAGTCTGGCAGTTCTGCTTTTCACACTCCTGGACCTCCGGCCTGACGGTAGGAGTGTGAATAGTCCATGTTGGGGGTGGGTGGGGTCTTTGATGATGGAGGCAGCTCTCTTGCGGACTCTGCGATGGTAGATGCTCTGCAGAGACGGGTGAGGAGTCCTGGTGATCTTTGTGGCAGTCTTTGCCACTCTCTGCAGGCGTTTGCGGTCCTTCACAGTAGTGCTGCTGTACCACACAGCGATGCAGCTGGTCAGGATGGACTCAATGATGCAGCTAATGCTGAGGATTCTGGGCAGCATGCCAAATTTCCTCAGCTTGCTCAGGAAGTACAGCCGCTGTTGAGCTGTTCTTCACCACCTGTGTAGTGTTGAGTGTCCAGGTGAGGTCATCACTGATGTGGACCCCAGGTATTTAAAGGTGCTCACCCTCTCCACATCAAGGTCCTGGATAAACAGTGGCTGATGAGATCTCCTCTCCTTCCTCATGTCCACTATCATCTCCTTGGTCTTGTCTGTGTTGAGAGTGAAGTTGTTGTCCCCGCACCATGTCACCAGACTGTCCACCTCCCTCCTGTAGGCCACCTCGTCTCCGCCTGTGATACGACCTATCACAGCGGTGTCGTCAGCAAACTTCAGGATGATGTTCTCGGGGTGGGATGCGATGCAGTCGTGGGTGAACAGGGTGTAGAGGATGGGGCTGAGGACGCAGCCCTGCGGGGTACCGATGTTAGTTGTGATGCTGGCTGAAGTTCTGTTTCCAATCCTGACAGACTGGGGCCTGCCAGTCAGGAAGTCCAGGAGCCAGTCACAGAGGGCAGGGTCCAAGTGATGACAGGTTTAGGTTTAATTTATTGTTCAAACTCATTACAAACTTTAAATGTGGATTTCTGCTCTTTATGCCTGTCTATGTTTTCAATAAGATGCAAGAAAATCGAATCGGAAATCAAGATTGATCAATATTGGGGGAATGTGATTCTTTTCCCATATCGCCCAGCCCTACGTTCTGTTGTGGTCTGTTGCTCTCATAGGAGTTTTGATGCCATGCAGGACTTTGTGATAGTGTCTGCGATGAGCTCAGCTTCCATTAGGTTTTGCAGTTTTCAACCTGGTAGTCGGTGGAGTAGTTTCTTTAAATAAATATTTGAAATGTCCAAATTATAACCTAATGATGTACAGGGATATCAGAATGTATTTGTCATCACGGTGAGGAATGTCACAGTGTAAAATTGCATGTAAAAATTCTGTACATCTATCAAAAGAAGAAACACCAGACTGCATAAAATTTGTTTGTATTTGAACACTTAATATTTATTGAGATATTTCCCATTACAACACTTTGTCCTTTGACATTTAGTTGAGCTGTGGCCATAACCTCATTACCTGATATTGAATCTGGTGCTTTCCCCTGTAGCATCTGTGAGCGCGTGACTCCCCGGCTCTCCCACGCTAACTCGGCTGTGGTGCTGTCGTCTGTCAAAGTGCTGATGAAGTTCATGGAGATGCTGCCTAAAGACTTGGACTACTATGGGACCCTGCTGAAGAAGCTGGCCCCTCCTTTAGTCACTCTGCTGTCTGCGGAGCCCGAGCTGCAGTACGTGGCCCTCAGGAACATCAACCTCATTGTGCAAAGAAGGTGAGCCAACGCGACACACAGACCTGGTTTTATTTGGTTAGCATTTAATCCTGGTTTTATTCTGGTGTAACCTGGTTCTTGTTTTTTTTTTCACAAATATCTAATACAGATCTGGGGGGTATTCCAGTAGTGCCGCTAAGAGATTAAGCCTTTATTAAGTGTCAATATAAAGTGTCAGTGTCGTCAAGTGAGAGTGATGTTAGGCCCAGCTGATATAAGTTCTATGATGATATGAATAATTGTAGGTTAAATAAAGTCATTCTCATTTGTGTAATGTGTGGCAAATGCAAATTGGTGAAAATATAACACATAACTGAGTTGAACATGAGTACCATCAGTAATGAGAATCGAACTTCCACATGACATACACAGCACTTAACCACTCAGCCAAAGGCATTGTCCAAACTCTGGAATTCTTTTCTCTGAAGATATAACGGCGGTCTAAAGAAATATTTTAAATTACTGGAAATTCACCAAGACTGACCAAGAATATACGTAGTAGAAGTAAATATTTTTTTGCTGATATTGTCACCCTTGTTTTTGGACAACAGTCAGTCAGGCAGGAAGTGTGTGGAACTCTTTTGTTTGACACTCCGTTTACTTCAGGTACGTATTCTTTGCAACACCGCCTGATTAGGCCTGATCGTTAGCCTTCCCGGGACCAGACTAGCTCAGAGGCCCATGTTACCATGTTATCCAGTAACTCCGCCTAGATTAATGTTAGCGAGAGTCATGGAACCGAACTCTTGCTAAAACTAGCTCGACTTATCGAAGTTAGCCGGGATTTGCGCTTGGCGGCATTGATGGAATACCCCCCTGGTGTTTGGGATATTTTGTGTTAAAGTGGGGGTATTATGAGGATATTGGCTGCTTAACATATTTTGATGTCATGTTACCTTTTATTACTTTGAAAATGCTGTTTTTCAGCTAAAATGGGCCCAGAGAGCTTGCTAGATTACTCAAACATGCATCAGTGTGATCTAATACTTCTTGAGGCATGTTTTTTGATGAGGGAAAAATATAACATGGTAGAAGGCTCCAAAAATGTATTATGTATAATACGCCATCTTTAAAATGATGTGGGAACATTTAGTTGAATAATCCTGCTCTACACTATTCTCTAAACAAGAATATATATTGTATATTGTATGGGGACTTTGCTTCATCCATCCCCTTTTCAAACCATGTATGTTGTGTGCTGTGTTGTTATATGAATTGTTTGAGCAGGTTTGAAATAACTAATTAATCATTGCATTTATATAGCGCCTTTGAAGACACCCAAAGCACTTTACAGTTCATTGTGTGTAGTCCCTTACTCATCCAGGTAGAATTACTTTGAAACTACCACACCTACTTGTTTACAGTGCCATTGTTTACAGAAACCGTAAACAAGTAGGTGTGGTAGTTTTGAAGTAATTTCATTGTAGTTAGCTCCTCCCTTCCGGCAGATATAGGCAGTGTCCTCCAGCACTCTAACCAGAACTGAAGAAGCAGCTTGGATGAGCTGCGAAACATATTCGACCAAATAAACTTATGTCCAGTTGACAAATTGAATTTTATAGTTATTGTTCATTCACTCCACACTCGGTGGTGGTAAGCTACTAATGTAGCTGCCAATCTGTGCCATCGGCCCCTCTGACCACCACCAACCCTCACACACACTCCACTTTCATACTAGGCAATGTGGGTGAAGTGAAGGACAGTTTTCTTTGCTACTGGCGCCCCACTGTGGCACCTGGAATTCATAGTGGTCTCCCATCCAAGTACTAATCAGGCCCGGCCTTGTTGAGCTTCTGAGATCTGACGAGGCTTTGACAAGCTGGTATGACCAGCTAACTGACTTGTGAAGCCCCTGGGCATGTACAACATAACTGGGTTACAGCTTTCCATTATTTTCATTTTTGATTTCATTGTCAAATCTGTTTGAACTAAACACCCTTCTGCCCCTTCTTATCTTATTCTTTTTGAAATAAAACTTAAACTATGCAGTCTAACGTTGACTTATGCTTTAAAAATACATGTAAGGATGCAGGTGATTTCATCTGGGGCCATGTGCTATGTTTCACGAAAATACAGTCCAAATGTACAAACAATCCATCAGAGGGTGCAAGAATTCCAGACACTGGAGTTACAAACACATCAGACTGTTTTTCGTAATCTCAGCTACAGTAAGACTGAACAATTTCTAATTGCAATTTTTTTTTGACAACCATTGCAATTCCGAGTAGACTTGTGATTAAAAAAAAAATTAAAAAAAATACTATTCTGTTCAAAATTCGCATTTTAAACATGTCCAGAAGAATTGACCGGAAGACTGAAATCTGCATAGACAAACTAATACAAGAATTTGAGAACATGTTTGTAAACCTACGGGGGTTAGCATTTTTTAAATACAGAATAAGACCTGATATTTATTTGTGAAGGAAAGCATGGTACTATGCAGCCTTTGCGATTTCCTAGTTGCTACCATTCAAATTGCCATTTTGATTTGATTGCGATTAATCTTGCATCTGAATAGTATGACTTCAGAATGTAATAATTGAACCTGTTGTGTATGCTGTTTCAGACCAGAGATCCTGAAACATGAGATGAAGGTTTTCTTTGTCAAGTACAACGATCCCATATATGTGAAACTGGAGAAGCTGGACATCATGATTCGACTAGCCTCTCAGGCTAACATTGCTCAGGTCTTTTCTCATTAGCATCTATAAACTACAAATCACTTGGTTCATCCTGTTTTAAGTGTATGTGTGTTGCTGCTTCAGGTGCTGGCAGAGCTGAAGGAGTATGCCACTGAGGTGGACGTGGACTTTGTGCGAAAGGCAGTCCGAGCCATAGGCCGCTGTGCCATTAAAGTGGAGGTATTTACTGCCAATGTGTAGGGCTGTTTCTATTAACTGGTCAGTGGTGCACTTTTCCCTAGTACTTTTCTGCATTAGTTCTTTTTGCACTCGTATGCAGTTGCAGTATTTTAAATGTAGTTACATAGTCAATGACTTGTTTGAGAGCTTTTGCTCTGAAAGAAGGGGCAGGGGTCTATACAACTCTATGGGTATAACAGCTGATTCTCAGAGTCACAGCTCATTAACATCAGGGGGTTTGGTAAGTCACTTTGCAGTAAACTTATATTACTAGTTATAGTAAGAATGAAAAGTAGTGTCCCAACAAACACATTTGCAACACTCACCACTCAGATAGGTTACCTCAGGTTACATCACAGATCTTCACAATCATATTTATTTAAATCCTCATTCAAAACTTGTATTGTCTGTAAAAAGAATATAATCCAGCATGTTTGACAGCAGCAGTGTCTTTGTCTGGAAATTGGACTAAATGGCTCTAATATAGTGAGTCTAAGCTTTATAATCATGTCTAACACATCCACGTCAGCTGTATCGGCGAGCTTTTGGTCCCTATATCCCCAAGTGCTTATATCAGCCAATGATATCGGCCAACCAGTATATCATGCCTTATTAAATATGACCTTCAAAGTGTACACTTTGATCTGACTGCTTACATTTTCATAAAATAACATTATATATTCAACATTTAATGGCTTAAATCTTTTCAATGTGCAGAATGATCCCAGATAGATGGTGGAACATCAACCACACACTTTATCTTTGTATCTTTGTAGCCAAAATCAACCTGATGAAACAAATGTAAAATATGTTAATATTTGGCCTTTTTCATGTCCCATTTCCATAACATTTCATTTTCCCTGTGCGTGTGCAGCAGTCAGCAGAGCGCTGTGTGAGCACGTTGCTGGACCTGATCCAGACCAAGGTCAACTACGTGGTGCAGGAGGCCATCGTGGTTATCAAGGACATCTTCCGTAAATATCCCAACAAGTAAGACGTATGCTACATGGCTACGCTAACATCACAGCCACTGTTTCAATTAGCTCTGTGTCATTCCACTTCCTGTCTCCACACTTCTCTAAGGGCCCGTTTACACGAGAACGCTTACGGGTAAAAACGACAAAATATTTGATCGGAAGTGCCTTTCGTTTACACGGTGACAGCGTTTTTGGGGCCTAAAAACGCAAAAATCTGAAACCCCCCTCCAGAGTGGAAAAGTTAAATACGCTCCGCTGTAGCGTTTCTGTGTAAACTGCCCAAGACGCAAAACTGGTCAGATCTGCTCACGTCGGTACGCGTTTACGTCACATAGATGCGGCATACCTCGATACCACGGATGTTCAAGCTGCACTAACAGCTCTAGTCAACATACAAGAGTCATTTCAACAACTGTATAAATCGCACCCACACACGTCTACGGTCTTTTCTCTTCTTCCCGTACAAGTCTTTCTCACACTCTCACAGCCACAGACGCCAAGACAAGCGACTTCCGCATGAGGCACTTCAAATGTAAAACCCCATGTGATTTTATATTTTCTAATTCACTGTAATCCTCCTGTAATGTCACTATTTTCAGTACAATATTCAAAAACATGTCAACAAAAATACAAGTCACTGAAATGTTTGGAGCGGAACTTAACAACTCATTTAAAACGCAACTAGAACATTTTATTTTGAAGTTTTACCTTTCTCTTTTCCGGTACAGTCGTGGTTAGAAATGTAACTTGACGCTGTTGTGATGTTTTTTTTGTTTTGTTTTTTTCAGTCCAGCGCCTCCCTTTGCTGGCTTTTGCGTCTTCGTATAAACGCGGATAAAAAATTGAAGACGAGACGCCACTTTTGCGTCTTCTGTTTTGATCGTCGCCGTATAAACGTAGCCTAATGCTAAATGCACAGTCAGTCCAGGCACCTTAATCCTGTTCTGCAACCACTTTACATTTATAGAGGTGACGAGCTTGTTATTCACAATGAGTAATTATCTGAGCTATGGGCTGTACAATACAGACATCTATTGTATAATCCAGAAATCAACATTTTTACATCTAAAGAATTAAAGGGCCCATATTAGGCTTTTTTCTGATCTATGTTATAATGTTGTTTTCTCATCACAAACAGACCTGAAGTTGTGTTTTGTTTTATTTACACATTTGACAGACAAACTCTGCATATTTTTTTTCACCTTGTGAAGTCATTTGGTAATACAGGAAGTGCTCCACTGTGTTTTTACACTCCATACACCATCAATATAATCATTTGGTTAATTTCAGCTAAATTTCCAATCTCTACTGAACTAAAGGTAAAAGGTCAAAGGTAAAGACAGCTGTTGACTTGAAAACTACCACTGCATGACATCACAAGGTGGGACAGAGCATTTTGAGCTTTGGAGATGACATAAGACATAGATGAGATTTATTTATTGATCTCACATAAGAGAAATTCACTTGCCACAATAGCTCCAGGCAGTTTAGTGCAAGAGAAAGTTTGAACAAGAAAGTGCATGCAGACAAAAAAATAAAATGAGTAACAATAAAATGTGTGAATCAAATAATAAAATGCAGCTCAAATGTTTTTGATCAGGTAACTCCCTTATAACATGGCTAAAGGCTCACATCAGTCATTTTAGCATAATGTAGAACCTTTAAAGGGATATGCCACCCCCAGGTCAAACTTGGGCATCTCCCCACAGTCCAGAGACTAAAACAAGTGGTGGAAAGCGTTTTTCTGGTGACGCAGCCATTGTCCAGGTCTGTCAGCACTGACCGCCGCGGTATCTGCAGCTACTCCGCCTTAGACTGGAGTCTAACGGCGCCAGAGAAAGATTTCGGCCAAAAGGAATTAATTTGCTCGATGCTTTTCCCAATTACTTTCTGTGTAGTGCGCATTCATATCGAGTGCAAATAAATGTGCAAATCAACACGGAGAGCTTGCCTTGGTCATTTTGGGTGGGAACTATTTTTCATTGCGGAAAAACACAGCGGAAGCACACACCACGCTGACAGGGGAATCCCTGTTACGCACCAGGAAGGCAGTTCCCCTGTTACGCAGCGTGGTGTTTGCTTCGGCTGTGTTTTGAATGTAGTTTTATTAATAATGAATAAATTACTATTGGTAACTCACCTTGGGCCTTGTAACCCCTCAGGTATGAGAGTGTGATTGCCACCCTGTGTGAGAACCTGGACTCCTTGGACGAGCCAGAGGCCCGGGCAGCCATGATCTGGATCGTTGGTGAATACGCAGAGAGAATCGACAATGCAGACGAGCTGCTGGAGAGCTTCCTCGAGGGCTTCCATGATGAGAGCACTCAGGTAGGACTAGATCTATAGTCCTAATGACTGACACACCATGGGACTAGGACTGTACATGTATACATCATGTCTATGCATCATGTGTTGTGCTCATATGTGTCACAGGTGCAGTTACAGCTGTTGACAGGCATCGTCAAATTGTTCCTGAAGAAGCCCACGGAGACACAGGAGCTGGTGCAGCAGGTGCTCAGTCTGGCCACTCAGGTGAGTCAGGAGACTACAATATAGATCTAACAAAGCGCTATTGCAGTACATTTTGAACAACAAAACAGTACTGTTAGTATTTTGATGAATCATTTTGGGGAAAGTTTGACATATTGGTTATGCTATTCAATACACACCGTATCATCCACTGTGGTCAAATGGATCAAAATCATAACAACTAGGGATGCAGAGATCTCGAAATTACAGGTCAATAAAAATATTGATGTTTAGTCAATAGTGTGCAGTGTGGAGGAGTCAAGATACGCAACTTTTCAGAGATTGACTGAGGCATGTAACCCTTTCATGCCTATGCCAAATGTAAAGACAGTGGATAAACTCTCGCAAGATCGTTTTTCCCATGTGCAAACAGTCTTGTGGCAGTTTGATCTTGTAAGATCTCTTCCCATCCCTAGTCGATAATCATAAGTTAAAGCTGCCCAGAAATCAATAATAGGCATTCCCCCTAAAACGAAAAGCATTTGTGGTGATGCTATCCTGTTGTGCATGCAGGACTCGGATAACCCGGACCTGAGGGACCGAGGCTACATCTACTGGCGCCTGCTATCTACAGACCCAGTGGCTGCTAAAGAAGTGGTGCTGGCTGAGAAGCCCCTGATCTCTGAGGAGACTGACCTGATTGAGCCCACACTGCTGGAGGAGCTCATCTGCCACATCGGCACACTGGCCTCTGTCTACCACAAGCCCCCCAGTGCCTTTGTGGAAGGCAGCCGCGGAGTGCAGCACAAGAGGCTCCCGGGCAGCTCTGGATCGTGAGTAACTGCTCTGTACTGATCCTATACTGTATGGGCTATTTATATTTTGCAGGTATTTTATGATATCACTCTGGGGGTGTTCTACTTATACATGTATAGCAGCTGTTATACATGAGACTAAAGCAGGTCTAAACCAGATCTGAACCAGGACTAAGGTGTGGGTGTGTGTGTGTGTGGGTGGGTGTGGGTGAGTGTGGGTGTGTGTGTGGGTGTGTGTGTGGGTGTGGGTGAGTGTGGGGGTGTGGGTGAGTGTGTGTGGGTGTGGGTGAGTGTGGGGGTGTGGGTGTGGGTGAGTGTGGGTGTGTGTGGGTGTGTGTATGGGGGTGTGTGTGTGTGGGGGGGTGTGTGGGTGTGTGTGTGTGGGTGTGTGTATGGGGGTGTGTGTGTGTGTGTGGGGGGTGTGTGGGTGTGTGTGGGTGTGTGTGTGGGGGGGTGCGGGGGGTGGGTGGGTGTGTGTGGGGGGTGTGGGTGTGGGTGTGTGTGTGTGGGGGGGTGTGTGTGTGTGGGGGGGGTGTGGGTGAGTGTGTGTGTGTGTGGGTGAGTGGGTGTGTGGGTGGGTGGCTGTGGATGGGTGGGTGTGGGGGTGTGTGAGTGTGTGTGGGTGAGTGTGGGTGAGTGTGAATGGGTGAGTGGTTCCTTGTTGTAAAGCACTTTGGGTGTCTTGAAGGTGGAAAAGCGCTATATAACCATAACTATGTGACCATTTATTTGCAGAAAATGACAAATGGTCAAAATAACAAAAAACACATGTTTTCAGACCTCAAACAAGCAAAGAAACGAGATCAAATTCATTTTAAAACAACATAATACTAATGTTTACACTTAAGAAGAGTTCAGAAATTAATATTTGGTTCAATAACCCTTATTTTTAATCACAGCTTTCATGCGTCTTGGCCTCCACAAGTCTGTCACATTGTGACTTTATTCCACCTCCTGGTGCTAGAACTGAAGTAGCTCAGCTTTGTGTTTGTGTTGGAATTCAACAGACGCTGGAATGGAATGGCTGTAATACATGTAGAGATGCTGATTTCAGAAAAAAAAATGCAGTGGTCTCTTATTTTTTTACAGAGCTGTATAACAGTGACAAAAATAGATGGTATAGCAAACAAGATGGCAAGAGACAGGTGTCAAATGTGACATACAGTGAGGAAAATAAGTATTTGAACACCCTGTGATTTTGCAAGTTCTCCCACTTACAAATCATGGAGGGGTCTGAAATTTTCATCGTAGGTGGATGTCCACTGTGAGGGACATAATCTAAAAAAAAAATCCAGAAATCACAGTGTATGATTTTTTTTTTTAAACAATTTATTTGTATGATACTGCGGCAAATAAGTTTGTGCTGTTCTCTGAAGGGAGTAGTACACACCGTTGTAGGACGTCTTCAGTTTCTTGGCAATTTCTCGCATGAAATAGCTTTCATTTCTAAAAACAAGAATAGACTGTCGATTTTCACATGAAAGTTCTCTTTTTCTGGCCATTTTGAGCATTTAATCGACTCCAGAAATGTGATGCTCCAGATACTCCACCTGCTCAAAGGAAGTTCAGTTTTAGAGCTTCTCTAACCAGCTAAACTGGTTTCAGCTGTGCTAACATGATTGCACAAGGGTTTTCTAATCATCCATTAGCCTTTTGACGCAATGAGCAAACACATTAGCCGTTTCCCAATTCAGTGAGTGCACAGTTCGGAGCGTGCTTGGAGGGGGATGTGCGTCATATCCGGTGTGACAACTGCTGTTCCATTTCGTTTTTGTCCCATGCACAGTTAAGACGCGGTCCGAACAGCGCAGTCGTTTCCATGGAAATCGGGGCGTGCAAACATGCATGCTTCGCACACTCAAAAGCCCCAGCATGCACAGCGCGGCAGGATATATGACTACAAAGATGGACTCACCAGCAACATCGCCATGTGACAGTTGCGACTTCACTATAAAATGTGTGTACTGGTTCTGGTTCAGTATCGCCATGTCCCAATTCCAAGTATTACTAGTCACAATAGAATAATATTTTTGTCTTAAGGGAACAAGGAGCAGACCACCCGGCTCATTGAGCTGAGGCGGGACCTGTTCCATTTCGCAAACGCCCATGCGAACCACGGACTGCACTCAGGGCTGAGCGAGTATGCACCGCCTCGACTGCAGGCTGAGACCACACTCCGAACCGTGCATTCGCTAAATTGGGAAACGGCTATTGTACCATTAGAACACTGGAGTGATAGTTGCTGGAAATGGGCCTCTATACACCTATGTAGATGTTGCACCAAAAAACAGACATTTGCTGCTAGAAGAGTCATTTACCACATTAGCAATGTATAGAGTGTATTTCTGATTAGTTTAAAGTTATCTTCATTGGAAAAAAAAACAGTGCTTTTCTTTCAAAAATAAGGAAATTTCTAAGTGACCTCAAACTTTTAAATGGTAGTGTATTTCTGAGTTGTTTTCTCCTGTTGCATGCTGCTCAGCGGAGAGAGTGTGGAGAGCCCAGAGCCAGCCTCTGCAGCAGTCCCTGAGGCTACGCCCTCTGTCATTCCCTCACAAGAAGACCTCCTGGGGGACCTACTGAACCTGGACCTGACCCCACCTACCACGACTGGCCCCCCGCCCCCATCCTCCGGCCTGCAGATGGGAGCCATGGACCTGCTGGGCGGCGGTCTCGACAGCCTGGTATGTCTCACACACAGTGGGACTGAACCTCTGGGACTACAGGGTCACACTGGCCTCTTCTTATGTTTTCTTTTCTCTGACCCTCCTATCTGCTCTGTTCGCTGCTGCGGCTGCTGCTGCTGTTGCTGCTGCTGCTGCTGCTGCTGTTGCTGCTGCTGCTGCTGCTGCTGCTGCTGCTGCTGCTGCTGCTGCTGTCGTCGTCGCTGCTGTAGATGGGGGATGATGCTGAACCGGTAACTACATGAGGCCGTAGCTTAGACTGTGTCTGACACCAGCACATGTACTGTAGCATTTTGCACTGTTGCAGAAGGTGGACAAACCTTTGTTAGCTCAGGAATCCTGATAAAAATGTTGTGTAGCTTTTAATGGCTTTCAACTGACTTAAAGTGGGACAAAACAATTCTGTTAGAGAGTGAGGAGGAACATTTGAGGAACAAGTGATTATGAGGTTTGTAATCAGAAACGCCAGGCTTTAATTAGGAAAGTCATTAGTTATGGCATGTAGTTTTTGAATCATAGAGGTCACTGGAAGCAGCACACTTTAGACTGATTTTGAACATAAAGCTGCAAATATAACTAGTTGGCACTAAAATTGCCAAAAGAGACTAGGTATTGTAGCAAAAAAAAGTTGATTTAGTGTCAAGTTCCATGTTAACAAACTGTCTTAGACAAACTTGTCCTCTTAGGAGGACTCTAATGCAGTATTGGCTTGGCTATTGGATGATTAAGATGGTCAGTTGGCAGAGGTAGTTATACATGATGTACAGTATCAAAATTGAGTGGACATGTGTTCACTATAGTTCAAGACACAGCCTCCACCTTTCATCACCATTGACCACTTTCTAGGGATGCACCGATGTGAACATTTTAGCCGATTCCGATATTAATGTTGCTGTTATGACCGATAACCGATATTAACCGATATGGAAATTTATTTATTTTATTTTTTAAATTCTGAGATAACATTTTATACAGACTGAAAATCATGCAAAATGAATTTTTGAATGTCGTCTTTTATTTTCAAAATGTGTTTTGACTCCATAAAGCTTAACTTATTTTGCGTGAAGAGTCCCTCATTCGTCCAGGTATAATCCATGATAAAAGGAGAAATTCAATTTGTCAACTGGACAGAGTTTGTTTGGTCGAAAACGTTTCGCCGCTCATCAGAGAGGCTTCGTCAGCTCTGGTTCTAGTGCTGGTTAGACACTGTTTATATCTAGCTGCAGGGAGGAGCTCCCTACACTGAAATATCTCTGAAACTATCTCAACTAATCTGCCTCTTTTGTATTATGAATTCCTCTGGCGTCTAGTATTAGCATATCTATTCAGCCCTAGGAGGCGCTCACTACACTGAAATAGCTCTGAAACTATCTCCACTAATCTGTCTCTTTGTTTTTCAAATTTCTCTGGCGACTAGTTTAGCCTCCCTATTCAAGCCTAACGACCCTCTCCACCCCTCTGCCCTGGCTTGTCTGCCCTAATGTTTCTTTGTCTGTTTTTGACTTGGTTTAAGAATCGAATTATAAATGGGAGACAAGTTATGTCTAACTCCCCCATTTCTGTTTAACGACGGATTCTCTTTTTTGACAAAAATTGCCTCTTTAACCCCCCTCTCAGAGAGAGGGGGGTTAAAGAGGCACTAGAACCAGGCACTAGAACCAGAGCTGACGAAGCCTCTCGGATGAGCGGCGTAAGGTTTTCGACCAAACAAACTTTGTCCAGTTGACAAATTGAATTTCTCCTTTTATCACCTTAACTTATTTTATTCACAAAACTCCTGTGAGAAAGTTTAGATAAAAAAACAAAAAACACAAGGATGATAAATCACCATGTGCCGTCCTCACAACACGTGACTGTGAGGCTCGACAGCCAGAGAACTAATAAAGAAAAACTCCGTACACAAGGCGTACTTTTCTTGTTTTATGGAGGTCTCTTATATATTTATGTAGTAACTGAAACAGAACAAAGAAGGCACATTACTAATTTCGTAACATGTGATGAACAAAATACGAGTAGCTAGCTTAAACAGTTAGCTCCGTGAAACCACAAGTTCAGGTCTTGTTCAAATGCAATATATACATCACCTTAATCAAAGTGCTTGTTAACATGCGTGAAGAGTCCCTCAGTCGTCCAGGTAGAATCCATGATAAAAGAAGAAATTCAATTTGTCAACTGGACAAAGTTTGTTTGGTCGAAAACGTTTCGCCGCTCATCCGAGAGGCTTCGTCAGTTCTGGTTAGAGTGCTGGTAAGACACTGCTTATATCTCGCTGCAGGGAGGAGCTACTAGCTAACTACTTTCCGAAACTATCTCGCCTATTGGTTTCTGTCTTTTGTTTCTTTGTTGCTTGTTAACATAAAATACTCACAAAGGCGAAAGTTTGCCGAGGTTCAAACGTATAAAACATATTGAGCGTGAACACGAGCCGTCTTCATGCTTTATTCGTATAAAACAGAGCGGACTTTAACACAGGAACGCTCACTCTTTACTCAAAGTAGAACGATGCTTATAGGTGAAGATTTCTCACTCTGATTTTACCTAACTCTTTAACAATTTACAAATATGAAATGAAGTCATTTATAACCTTTAACTAACTTATTGATCTTATGAAATATTGATGTCTTTTAAGACAGACATGACACACCATGTCACTCTTAATCTGGTGTTTATAGTACTGACAAATATCGGTCGTTAATATCGGCCCACTTTTACACATCGGGCTGATACTGATATGTTAAAATGTTTGGCAATATCGGCCGATACCGATGTTAATGCCGATATATCGTGCATCCCTACTACTTTCTCATTCCAAGTGCATGTCCTGAGCCTGTGTTTTCTCTCAGCATCACATGAGCATATGCACGGACACTCGACCGTCTCCTCAGCTCTCAGAGCAGTCCCCCTCGCCCCCCAACTACAGCCCCACTCAGGTTTGTCTGGAGAGACCAGTCCAGTACAGGATAGTCTCCCAATTACCCAGTTCTGTGTCCTCCCAGTGTCCTTTTGCACTTTAGCTTCCTGGACTAGTCCCATGGACCCCTGAGTAGGTACGTTAGGTTAAGTGTACCTTTTCCTGACCACAAAATGAAAGATTCCTTGTGGATATCTCCTAGAATAAACATGATGAGCTATGCCACATTTAAAGGGGCACAGTGCAACTTTTCTGGAGGCACGCCGCCTGCTTGTCTCCATGAGGATATTATAGCTGTGCCTGGAATGTTCCATAGTATTGTTTTAAACTTATCACTTACCCTCAATATACACCTGGGCTTTGGGAGATTATTTTGAACGACACCTTTTTCCTGTGTATCCTCTGCTGAAAAGCCTGGAGACGTTTCCATACTGTGGAACATTCTAGGCAAAGCATAAATATCTCTATGAAGAAACAGAGCACTGAGCCTACACTAAAAAGTGCACCTTTTTAAATAATGCTTTCTTGCACAGATTTAGAAGCTAGATACTTGACCCTAGATTTGCTTTTGCACTGAATTTGTTGAGGGATAAAATGAGTAGTAGTGTTACATAAACCTCACCATATCCTTCAACCTTCTGGACCATTTCTTCACTCATCATGTCTAACCCATGAGGGCCCTTCTTAAATGTTGTGTCTTTCTCTGTGCAGCTTGGTGGAGATCTTGGTGGAAATCCTGCTGTAAGTATTTTTTAAAAATCATTTGTCTATCGGTAGAGATGGGACGAGACTTCATGCCACAAGATCAAACTGCCATGAGACTATGTGCACAGGGGAAAAATTAGATTTTATCCTTCGTCTTTAGATTTGGCTTGGGCATGAAAGGGTTACACCCTTGCTTAAGCTCTGGAAAGTTGCCTATCTTTGAGCAGCTGTAGCTAAAGGACTCTTCCACACAGAGACTTGCTCAGAGAGCTCACATATTGAGACAGAGAAGACTTTAAACTGTCCCAGTTTTTATTTCTTAGTGAATCATCATGATGGACGATGATATTGGGGGTTGGAGTGGAGCGCATGGTGTGGCGCGTTCAGTTAATTGCCAGAATCTTAAAAATATAAATATCAAACTAGTCCACTGAAAAACAACGTGCAACATACTCAAGACTTTTTATTTGAAATATATTCGGATGGTAAATGCTTAACATTCATAACATGTTTGTGTGCCGTGCGGGATGTTCATGTGTCATCCGGATGCCCTCCCGCAGCAGAGCACACCCCTTCGTCCGCTTCCTGTATTGGCTTAGCACTGCTTTATAGTTTGGTTTGATCTGGAACTGTACAAAAGCTGCTCATTCACATGAGGCCCTTTACAGCAATGTCCTAAAGTGTAACCTCAGCTGCATTTGGACTGGTCCCACAACACCGACACCCTGTACAAGAAGGGCCAAAGTCGCCCCCACCTCCCGAGGAGCCTGAGGTCCTTTGGAGTGAGCAGGCCTCTGCTCAACACTTTTTATGACTCTGTGGTGGCCTCTGCTCTCCTCTACACTGTCATCTGCTCGGCCACGAGCAGCACTGAGCAGGACAGAAAAAGACTTAATAAGCTGGTCAGGAGGGCCAGTTCTGTCCTGGGCTGTCCTCTGGACTCTGTAGAGGAGGTGGCTGAGAGGAGGGGGCTGGACAAACTTGCGTCCATCATGGACGACACCTCTCACCCTCTGCACCGGACTGTAGAGGAGCTGAGCAGCTCCTTCAGCAGCCGACTGAGGCATCCTCAGTGCAAGAAGGAGCGCTACAGCAGATCCTTCATCCCCACCACCATCAGACTGTACAACTCCACTGTAGAGTCTAAACATGCAATATTTTCTATACTCTCTTATTTACTTATTTTTATTATTATTACTATTTGTCTGCATGCACTTTCTGTTCAAACTTTCTTTTGCACTAAACTGCCTGGAGCTTGTGCCTGGAGGTGTATATGTATAGTTGTGTTTAGGGTTGCCAACCGTCCCTTGAAAAACGGAATCGTCCCTTATTCAGAAACAAAAGTACGAGTCCCGTATTGAGCTGAATAGGGACGGACTTTGTCCCCTATTAACTTGTGAATCAAAAATAGTGTCTAAAATAGAGCTGCCCAATACGTTGATCGTGATCTACCAGTTGATCGCCAAGGTACTGTGGGTAGATTGTAGTGTTGTAGTACTCGACACCGGTCTTGGTCTCGAGATTATTGCAGTCATATTTCATTACGGTGGCTGCCGCTGGCAATACATTTTACAGGTGTGCTGGACCACGCTGGGCTTCTCACTGCAGCCTATGCGCTCGACTGGAGCATGGTACATCACTACACGCGCCCCCAGTGCGCGCAGCTTGTTTGCAACAGCGTGTACCTTTGCGTACCAGCATGTATCACAGAGCAGGTTAAGCAGCAGAACAGGTAGCATCCTACCTGTCCGTCCGCCTCATGTCAGCGCGCCACTCCTCGCCTTTTCACGCTCTCACTCCTCCCTGCTCATAGCGCCCACAGAATCTCTCCTCAATGCGCTCTGATTAGAAGTGCAAGACTAAGTGCAAAGCAAAACCTAATCTACATTTATGTTAGTGTTGGCACAGAGCAGGCCTACAGCACAGAGCAGGTCTACAGCGACATGTGGTTGAATTTTACCTTATAAAAGTGCACAAATGCATCTGTTTGTCACGACATGCATTTGGTAAATATACAGAGGCTGGTAAATACCACTGCAAAACCAGTAAGAGAATCTGACTCCAGGTAGGAAGTTGAAAAAAACAGGTTAAAAAAATAATAAATGAATAAAGTGAATAAAATGTGGTTTGTGCTTTGATTTACAGTTTTACTTTATTGCAAACATGTATATTTGTAAAATTTTGTGAGAAGGTAATGCAAAGTGGGATCATCAAAAGGGGGAAAGGGATTTTTCCCCCCCAAATGGGTGGTTAACATCTTAGTTTTTATTGGCTGGAATGACCCCAAATTGCATCTCAGAGCATCTAGAGTTTAAAAGGTTTTCTGGTCCCCCCCTTAGCTTTTCGGTGACTTTCAGCTTTTTTCATTACTGGTCACTTTCATTCCTGCATAGATAACCACACAGAGATGATACCGGACTCAGAGATCAGCGTGAGCATTCATTGACAGTTCTGTGACAGCAGAGCGGAGCAGGTGCACATATCATATGTGCTGCTCTCTTGGCAGCAGTGGTCAGTAGAGCATTGTACAGCAGCTCAATAGACGTATAGTGCGCATGAGCACTGCTCTGTACAGATACCTGCGCATCCTGCTCTGTGCGCTCATGGTGCATATCAGTCACTGGTGTGGGACAAATGCAGGTCATGCAGTCACCCCTCCCGTGTGTTAATGGTTTAATCCATGTCTGTGCACAAAGCAGTAACATCAGAAACATTTATATTACAATAAACGTATTCCATAATCCGCGAGACACCCACCTGTGTGGGACCAGATGCAGTGGACACCCGTGAGACGAGAATGTCTCGTACCACTGACACTCAGGTGAGCGATGCGGTAGCAGAACCAGGACAGGCGGTTCATCCGTGGGCAGTGCCCAATTCATCCGTGGGCAGTGCGGAACACGCACACATTGTTTGAAAAAGATCCACAAAGAGAAATTTAGGCCTTTATCATCCTTAATTTTAGTTTAGTTTCAAGTAAGAAAGAATAGAGAGAAGCACTCCTCCTCCTCTGTGTCCGTTTGCACCATGAGCATATGGAGCAGCAGGAGCTGGAGCCACAGAGAGAACAGAGAAGCAGGTGCAGCTTTGGTCTAATCGTTTAAATAATCAAAATAAAGTGCAATAGACACATTGTATATTGAGTATATTGTAATAAACAGTAGTGATGCATTTGGGGATTTACACAGGTATTTAAATAGGCCTATGTGTTTAAAGCTTACAATGCATTTAGGTTATTATACAAAAGCAGATGATGAAAATTACTTAATTTGGTCACTTTTATAACTAGATCAAAATTATTTCAAAATCGTTCTCGTGGACCCTATCTCGTGTCTCATCTCGTCTCATCCCACCCCTATCTATCGGCCGTGTAGGGCTGTAGCTGTTGAGTCATTTCAGGGGATTATGTTGATGGAATCTTGGTCAACCAAAATTTATATTAGTCAGTTATTTTGTTTAGATTACAGTTTTTGGTATTTAAACTAGTGCTTGTGTGTTGCCATCCCCCTCCCCCTCTCCCCCTCAGATGGGAACAGGATTTGGGGCCCCTCCCTCAGCGATGCCCCCATCCTTCCCTGCCCCTGCCAGCAGAGGGCTGGATGACCTGTTCGATCTTAGTGGAGGGGTTGGCATGCCAACAGGAGCTTACTGTCCACCCAAAACAGTAAGTGCTAATCAAATTCTAATGCTATTATGATTTATAAATGTGAAAACTACCTCATTGATTTGACTTAGGATATACAATATATTATATTTTTTCTCTCATTTATCAACATTTGTCTGATATTGAAAAAATAATTCTGATGTAGCACCAATATGTTTTTAAGCTTACCCCAATCTGTATGCACTCATCTTATTCTCAGACTAGTGAGTTACAATAGAAATACAAGGGTCATTATAAAAATACAACAAATTATATTATATCCCATATATCTGCATTCATAATCTTTTTAAGTTAATTTGTGAAGTTTACTTGCTAAATGTTATTTCAATTTGTAGCCTTGATTTAGCAAATAGTTGTTGTTGTTTTTTAGCCGCAACAGCAACACGTATATTGCACATCAGTATTGTTTTAAAAAATCACATTTGGTCATTCCTAATTTAACAAAAAATAAATCCTACATTAAAATATATGAGTTAATATTAGTCCCAGTGTAGTGCCTTGACCACACATATGAAACTTGGTGTTGCTGTCTCAGGTTTGGCTTCCTGCAATGAAGGGCAAAGGTTTGGAGATCTCTGGGACCTTTGCCCGCAGATCTGGGGTCATCCAGATGGAGATGACTCTGACCAACAAGGCCATGTCCGTCATGACAGACTTTGCCATCCAGTTCAACAGAAACAGGTCAGTCCACCAGTGTTCCTCCTAGGACCATCTGAAACCTTGTTTGTGTTTCTATGGAACTTTGCAAAGAAAAACTATATTGTACTTTCCATCAAAGCAATCTTTGATTCATCTTGAATCAATCCAAATAAATTCACTTGTTCGGATCTGTCAACAGCACCTCAAACCCAGTCCCATTAAAGTGTATGTGGATATGATTTAGTTTCATGCTAAAGTGTAACATTCATTCTTGTGTATATCATATCATTTATGTTATGATAATAATTATGTAGTTTTTCTGGTAGGGGTTGGCTACCTGCCAGCTTACTTGATATGCTTTTGCTTTACCTGAAATGTTCTACAGTATGGCATAAAACTTGCTGTGAACCGGGTCGAACCTGTAACTTGACCTGTTGGCACCACCTGCTTGTCTCTGTGGTAATTGATATATTTGTTATATTGATAACGTTCTTGAAAAAAACAGTCACATCCCATGGAGACGAGCTGGTGGTGGAGCAGCATGTTACATACTGCATTTTAAATGTACTGCAACTGTAACTGGTGATACACTATGGGAACACTAATGATGATGTGTCCTCCAGCTTCGGCCTGGCTCCTGCAGGTCCTCTCCAGGTGCTGACTCCTCTGAGCCCAAACCAGAGCATTGAGGTGGCCCTCCCACTCAACACTCTGGGCCCCGTCATGAAGATGGAGCCCCTCAACAACTTGCAGGTAATACACACATCTGTTACACAGGGCTGTATGCACATAATGTATGCTGCCACTTAAATCACAGCCTGAGTACAGCTACTATAGAATTGTGTATACAGCACAGACCAAGGTTACAGGCCTATTTTCAGTATCAGAAGGTCTTTATTTTTCTATGTAATAAAAGAGTGATTTCAGTGCTGCAAAAAAGCATTCTCCTTTTCACACTGTCCATCAGTCTCAATCAGATCATCATTTGACCATGTACAATATATAATAATAATAATACTAATACTTATTATTATTATGAATTATTATTACTATTATGAAGTATTATTATTATTATTAAGTATTATTATTATTATTATTAAGTATTATTATTATTAATATTATTATTATTCATAGCATTTATACAGCGCCTTTCATGACAAAGCGCTTTACAGTTCTTTGTTCATTCACTCCACACTTGGTGGTGGTAAGCTACTTTTGTAGCCACAGCTGCCCTGGGGCTGACTGATTGAAGCGAGGCTGCCAATCTGTGCCATGTGCCCTTCCAACCACCTCCAACACTTGCGCACACTTCACTTTCATACTAGGCAATATGGGTGAAGACAACAGTTTTTTGCGACTGGCCCCTTCCTGTGGCACCTGGAATTCCCAGTGTCTCCCATCCAAGTTCTAACCAGGCCCTGCCTTGCTTAGCTTCTGAGATCTGACGAGATCAGATTTGACAAGCAGGTATGGCCACAATATATCATCACAAAACCAGGAGAGCACCAGCAATCTTTTACCATCAAGGACAGTTACCAAACCACCAAGCTATATTTGTCCATTTGACCTGTAAAGCCTCCTGTCCCTGTGTCACGTGTGTGTGCTGCAGCCAGAGGTGGTGTCCTGGTGAATAATGCAGAGGCTCAGCTGGCAGCCTCAGCCCAGGGCCTGTCCTTTTACTCAGCATTTCCAGCTCTCCCTCTCTCATCCTCACATGAAAGACCACCAAAAGCATCACACCTTCTGTTCGGACCACTACACTTTATTTTAGTCTATAATATGCATATTAATATTGTCCTGTGAAGCTGATTTGATGACAGTTTAAAAACGTAAATGGGGAACAAAAACTCACAAGTCCGGTGCACTTTTGGTGTATTTGTCTTATTGCCTGCTTGGATGGAATTATTAAATTTGGGAGACAGTTCACATTCATAATTCATATTTTTCGTGCATCTAAACATAAAAAAAATATATATATATATATATATATTAGGGCTGTCAGTTTAACGCGTTAATTAGATTAATTAATTACACTGCTAATTAACGCGTTATAAAAATTAACGCAATTAATTATGAGCTCAATTCAATGCGCGCGCATTTTAAATTTGGCCTGTGGGGCCTTTGAATGGTGAGTTTATTTATAAAAATGTGACGGAGCAGGTCCGTTTCTAAGCCCCCTGTCCTGTCCCCGCGGAGAGCACGTGAAGACGCGCGCCCGTTTCCGTATCTGCCGCGTGCTGAACCCTTAAAGGGATATGCCACCCCCAGGTCAAATTTGGGCATCTCCCCACAGTCCAGAGACTAAAATAAGTGGTGGAAAGCGTTTTCCTGCTCACCCAGCCATTGTCCGAGTCTGTCGCCACTGACCACCGCGGTATCTGGTGCTCATCCGCCTTAGACTGGAGTCTAACGTCTCCAGAGAAAGATTTCGGCCAAAAGGAATTAATTTGCTCGATGCGTTTCCCAATTACTTTCTGTGTAGTGCGCATTCATATCGAGTGACCTGGGGGTGGCATATCCCTTTAAGACGGGGGTTTGTGAGATGGGGCTGCAGGTGGCTCTGACAGTACGAGGTCAGACACACCAGGCAGGACTTCTCGGCTCTGGGCACAGGTCACAGCCCACCTCTCCTGGAGCAGAGGACTGGGGTTTGGAGCTCAGTTTCTTCATCTTCAGGTTTATTACTGAACTGAGAGACCATCTCTGCCATAAAAGTATTGACTTTCATCTGAGGTCTTGAGCTGAAGTCCTGTTTCAATTACCATAACCTCTCCAGCGTGTTCTGCCGTGACTAAGGGTGCACACTTAAGAAGCGTTAGTTTTGCCCATCCAAATCACGCTAAACCCGATCATTTGCTCACCCCGCGGTGCCGCCGCCTCCTCCCTCCTCCTCCGTGCGATGGTCCGGACACATCCGCGCCGGGTTCCGGGGGTCAGGTGAGCCATGAGTAATTTACACGGACAATTATTTGTATTCTCTGTATATTTGAAGCTGTGTATATTATTTATTGACGTTGCATGAAAGCGACTGTACGTGCTCACGTGCACCAGAAATATTCACCATTAAATAGGCTAGTGGAATGGTGTAAATGAGCTTTCAAATGAATGTTACGTAATGTGGGAGGTGAATGGGGGTGTACAGCAGTCTTGTCTTGGTTATACTGGAGGTAACGTGCACTGAAAGAGTGAGTGAAAGACTGAAAGACTGGGAAGGGGAAGTCTGCATTCTTTTCACTGTACCACTATAAATCACACGTTTGACACCCTTTTTGCACTGTGGGAAAGCACAATAAACCACCTAAAAAAATTATTTTAAAAAATGCGATTAATTAGATTAATTAATTACAAATCCTGTAATTAATTAGATTAATTTTTTTAATCGCCTGACAGCACTAATATATATATATATATATATATATATATATATATACATATACATACATACATACACACACACACACACACACACACACACACACACACACACACACACACACACACACACACACACACACACACACACACACACTTTAGCACTTTAAAAACAACAAATCTCAAAAATTCAATTAATGCGCGCTCAGATGCACGCCCCGAAACGTAAATACACTTTATCAACACACACGGGGTTAGGTTCCAGAGGTGGCCCGCGGTGGGAGAGGTCCACGAGGTAGGACAACTTTGTATTTTGCAATTGTTCTACATGTTTTAGGGCTGTAAATGCCTCACCACACACATTCTACACTTTTCTCAGACTGGCTTTTCTCGCATTTCTCTCTCGTTTGAACACTCGAACTTTCATAGATTTTCGATGGAATGTGTTGGGGGGGGCACGGCTCAATATAGCGCCGAACGTGCGATGGGAGACACAACAACACATCATCAGTAGGGTAAAACTCACCTGTCTCACGACGGTCTAAACCCCGCTCACATTCCCTATTAGTGAGTGAACAATCCAACGCTTGGTGAATTCTGCTTCACAATGATAGGAAGAGCCGACATCGAAGGATCAAAACGTCCATACGGCACAAGGCCGCGCTACACAGATGGAGCCCGCGCGGCTCACAGCTCACAGCTCACAGTGTCGGCGCCCCGGCTCTGGAAGTCACATAGAAGCAGAGCCAGCCCCGCCCCGCTCTTATTCCCGCTGAAAGAGCGTCTTTCTCGGCCTCTTAGCCCTAGCACGGTGCGCAGACACGAGCACCGAACAACGCGCTCCTCCAACGGCACTGCCATGTTATAATAATAACAGGTCCAATCCAGGTTTAGTTCTGTCCAGACCTGGTTTATTCCACGTTCTTTTAGTCCTGGTCTAGTCTCTTAGCCCGTCAGGAACACAACGTTGCGCTATAAAAAAAATGTTACACTATAAAAAAAAACAACCTTGGAACGGATCAAGCTTTTTCCATTGAAATAGCTACTCAACTTACGAATTTTTCATGTTACGAAACCACTTCTGGAACGAATTAATTTCATAAGGTGAGGTACCACTGTATGTATATATATATATATATTTGACAAAAGACTGAAATATGAAGTGCTAAACTAAAAGAACATTCCTTGTATTTCTGAACATGTTTGTCTGAATTAGGGGAATCTGGGATGACCACTGGAGGGCAGTCTTTAAGGATGAAGTTGAATTTATACTGGTACCGGATGCCAGTGCAGATACTGAAAAATGTACGAGATCAGATATCTGCTTCCAAATATCTGTTCAGCCGATATCCTGGTTGGACATATTGATGTAATAAAACTATTAAGTTGCCCAGAAAATCTCCAAATGTTTGAATTTTTATTTCCACAAAGTTCTGTAGTGATTTGTGGGATAAATAACAGCTGCATAACACATTTGGATCAGCTTTATTTTTTGTTTAAATTAAATAAATGCTTTTTTTTTTGTCTCTGCCCTGGAATCGTTTGATATTGGGTGTTGGCTGATACTTAAAAATATAACATCAAAATCGTATTGGAACTGAAAAAGCTGGGTCAGTGCATCCCAGTTTTAAACTTTTAAAACTTTAGCATTAGTGAGAACCTGTGATGCAAATGTCAGTCCCCTCTATCTCTTAAGTACAGATGAGCTCCTCTGATGTGTTCCAGCTGTCCTGAGCACATCCTGTCTGTGGGTGAATGCTTCCAAGCACATGTCATTACTATAAGTTAGGCAGTGTCAGATGCCTGCTGTCTTCCTGTGCTCCACATGCTTGTGTCTTCAGACAGGTCCATAAAGTGTCTGTTGATTGTAGTGGTGTTCTGGTGTGAAAATGTGCAAAAAACGTCCCCTTCACACAGCATCCTGCTCCTCCTGAAGGGTACTCCACAGGTAATTTGTCTCTCCCCTCTCTCCCTACCCCCGTCCTATCTTATTGCTCAACAGGTGGCCGTAAAGAACAACATTGACGTGTTCTACTTCAGCTGCCAGTACCCCATGAGCGTGCTTTTCAGCGAGGATGGGAAGATGGGTAAGTGCGTGTGCCTCCTTTACTGTGAATAGACTCTAGAGCTGACACACGTTCCAGGCTGGGGATGTCAGGATGTGCCCCGTGCTCTGCAAATAAGAGCCTCCGTGTTCTCCTCATCCTCACAGCAGCTCCAAGCAGACACACACACACACACACACACACACACACACACAGACAGACACACGGCTTTTACACAGCTTTGCACGCTCAGGTGGAGCTTGTATGGGGAAATATCAGAAAGCACTAATCATGACTAGTGCTGACATTTACTTCAAATGAGGCACTAGCAATGAGCTTTTAGCACTGCTACAATGTCACAAAAATAATAACATTAACTCATTAAGATTTCTTGATTAAAAATGCAGAAAAGTGCTATAGAACTCTACATAAATATAAATGTAAGCCTGTTGAATCAGCCTCTCCTGTGAAGTGGTAAAAGAAATTCAATTTGTCAACTGGACAGAGTTTATTTGTTTCGCAGCTCATCCAAACTGCATCGTCAGTTCTGCTTAAAGTGCTGATGGACACTCATTAAGATTTCTTGATTAAAATGCAGTGTCCATCAGCACTCTAACCAGAACTGACGAAGCAGTTTGGATGAGCTGCGAAATGTCTTCGACCAAATAAACTCTGTCCAGTTGACAAATTGAATTTCTTTTACCATGGATTCTACCTGGACGACTGAGGGATTCTTCACACATCTCCTGTGAAGTGTCAGAAATATAACTTTGAAATATAATTTGATATTTTCACTTTTACGTTTTCTGAATGCACATATATGTATATGATTCCATAAACAGAGAGTAAAGTGTTCCTGGTCACATGGAAAGACATCCCTAATGACAACGAGACCCAGTTCCAGATTAAAGACTGCCACCTAAACTCGGGTATGAACACATGCAGTATATGTGTATGTATATGTATGTATGTTATATTATGTACAGTGCCGTGAAAAAGTATTTGCCCCCTTCCTGATTTCTGTGTTTTTTGCATATTTATCACTCAAAACATTGTCAGATCATCAAACCAATTTTAATATCACACAGAAACAACCCAAGGAAAGACAAAATTCAGTTTTTGAATGATGATTCCATTTATTAGTGCACAAAAAAAATCTAAACCTATCTGGCCCTATGTGAAAAAGTAATTGCCCCCCCTTGTTAAATCACAAACTAACTGTG
Source organism: Paratrypauchen microcephalus (assembly GCA_036785185.1). Taxonomy (NCBI): domain Eukaryota; kingdom Metazoa; phylum Chordata; class Actinopteri; order Gobiiformes; family Gobiidae; genus Paratrypauchen; species Paratrypauchen microcephalus. The sequence continues at coordinate 559,641 of JAVJIX010000275.1, read as the reverse complement.
ACTAACCACAGTTTTGAGAAAACTTAGTTCAGTTCTACATGCCACACCCACACCTGATTGTCACCACCTGTGTTGAATCAAGAAATCACTTAAATAGTTCCTGTCAAACAAAGTGAAGTTGGCTACAACATCTCAAGAACAAACACATCATGCCACGATCCAAAGAAATTCAAGAACAAATGAGAAAAAAAGTGATAGAAGTCTATAATTCAGGAAAAGGTTACAAAGCCATTCCCAAAGCTCTGGGGCTCCAGCGAACCACTGTCAGAGCCATTATTCAAAAATGGAGGAAACTGGGAACAGTTGCAACCCTTCCCAGGAGTGGTCGACCAACTAAGATTACTCCAAGAGTGCGACGACGGCTCATTCAGGAAGTCACAAAAGAACCTAGACGCACATCGAAAGAACTACAGGCCTCGTTGGCCTCAGTTAAGGTCAGTGTTCATGACTCCACCATTAGAAAAACACTGGCCAAAAATGGCATCCATGGAAGAGTTCCCAGGAGAAAACCACTGCTTTCACAAAAGAACACAAAGGCTCGTCTCACCTTTGCCAAAAAGCACCTTGATGACCCTCAAGACTTTTGGAGAAACATTTTGTGGACCGATGAGTCTAAAATTGAACTTTTTGGAAGGTCTGCAGCCCGTTTCATCTGGCGTAAAAATGGCACAGCATTTGATAAAAAGAACATGGTGCCCACAGTAAAGCATGGTGGTGGCAGTGTGATGGTCTGGGCCTGCTTTGCTGCCTCAGGACCAGGACAACTTGCTGTGATTGACGGAAAAATGAATTCTGCTGTTTACCAGAAGATCCTGAAGGAGAATGTCCGGCCATCAGTTCGTGCCCTCAAACTCAAGCGCTCTTGGATCATGCAACAGGACAATGATCCAAAACACACCAGCAAGTCCACCTCTGAATGGCTCAAAGAAAACAAAATTAAGGTTTTGGAGTGGCCAAGTCAAAGTCCGGATTTAAATCCGATTGAGATGCTGTGGTGTGACCTTAAACGGGCAGTTCATACAAGAAAACCCTCCAATATGGCAGAATTGAAACAATTCTGCATAGAAGAGTGGGCCAAAATCCCTCCCCAGCGGTGTGAAAGACTCATCACCAATTATCGCAAACGTTTGGTTACAGTTATTGCTGTCAAAGGAGGCTCAACTGGCTATTAGATTAAGGGGGCAATTACTTTTTCACATAGGGCCAGATAGGTTTAGATTTTTTTTGTGCACTAATAAATGGAATCATCATTCAAAAACTGAATTTTGTCTTTCCTTGGGTTGTTTCTGTGTGATATTAAAATTGGTTTGATGATCTGACAATGTTTTGAGTGATAAATATGCAAAAAACACAGAAATCAGGAAGGGGGCAAATACTTTTTCACGGCACTGTATGTTATTTACAGTGGTCCCTCGCTCTAAAGCGGGTCACTGTTTGCAGCCTCGCTGTTTCGCGGATTTTATTTAATTTTTTTATAGTGTAACTTTTTTTTTATAGTGTAACATTGTGTTCTGCGTCCTGATTGGCTAAGAGACTGTAGACCTTTGCCGATTGATAGATGGGGGACGTGGGGGGACCGGGACCAAACTGGAACTAAACGGGGACTAGACCAGGACTAGACCAGGTCTAGACCAGGTCTAAACCTGGACTGGACCTGGACTAAACCAGGAATGGACCAGGTATATACAGTACATTATATACATTAATAATATTGTAATAGTGTATATATATATATATACAGTGGTCCCTCGTTTATCGCAGGGTTAGCTTCCAGAAATAACCCGCAATAAGAGAAGTCCGTGAAGTAGGACAACTTTATATTTTACAATTATTCTACATGTTTTAAGGTTGTAAACGCCTCACCACACACATTATACGCTTTTCTCAGACTGGAATTAACGTTTTCTCACATTTCTCTCATTTAAACACTCAAACTTTAGTAGAATACCTGGCGTGTGGGCCGGGACAATGCAGCCCACCTGCTAGGTATTCGGTCGTTAGTCATGGACGCGGTCCCGAGAAGAAACACTGCTGCCCTCGGTCTCATACTAGCGGCCCCAGGTGAGACGCACGGCCTCGCGCCGGTCATGCTCTATCACAGATTTGACCACGATGAGCAGGTGCACATGTCCGCGTGCACACTTCTCCGGGTGGTCAATGCGCATCGGGAAGTAGCAGCAGTGTTTCCGCAGAACGAACTGGTGGAACCTGGAGTCCAGGCGGCGGAACCAGTCCTGAGACACGAAAGCGTTGTCACTACAGTTCAGAACCTGCGCGTCCCAAGACGTGGCAGTGCCGCTGGATAAGCGCGGTGCGCCCTGCTCTGTGGGTCCCTCTGTGCTCACACTGTGTTGGAATGAGAAGCAGTCCGAGCCGCAGCAGGCTCTGGGGCCGCAGCAGGCTCTGCAGGCCCCCCCCCCCCCCCCCATGTCCCCCATCTATAACATCTATATAAATCTGGCAAACTGAACACATTCTGTACTGTACATTAGACACGGCACGGAGGAGAAGGACTGACAAATCGGCAAAGGTCTACAGTCCCTTAGCCAATCAGGACGCAGAACACAATGTTGATGCACTATAAAAAAAATTGAAATTAAAAAAAAAAATCTGCGAAACAACAGCAAGGCTGCAAAAAGTGAACCGCGATATAGCGAGGGACCACTGTATATATATTTTTTTACATCCTTAGCATTTGCCAGCTGTCTAGTTCTAGTCTAGTTCCAAAGTCATTTGTTCTCAAGTCGATAATCGGATCGTAACACAGAATGCGCTTCTGACTTTGGATTGATAAATAGTTTTTTGCAAACTGGGTAGTAATACCATTGCGTTCTAAAATAATTGTGGCCAAAATGTCACTTTTGATTCTCAGTCCCTGTCGTAACTGTGTGTCTGAATTGTGTGAACAGATGCAGCCTCTAACAAGCTCCAGGGCAGTAACGTGTTTACCATCGCCAAGAGGACGGTGGACGGCCAAGACATGCTGTACCAGTCCCTCAAACTCACCAACGGCATCTGGGTCCTGGCTGAGCTCAAGGTGCAGATAGGAAACCCCACTTTTACAGTGAGTATCTCCTGCTCTCATATACTTCAATAACATGGTTTAAAGAGGAGGGTGTATGACAAACCTTTAGAGCTTTGTTCCAAAGTGATTCCCTCATGAGAAACATACCTAGAATTGTGTTGTTTCAGTCACATTTGAGTAATCTAATGATCTCTGCTGCTGTTTCGCTGTGAGCTGACAATGCTTTGTTTCCACTTCCTACTCCAGAACGTCCTATAGTAGGAGGGTTATTTGGATCTGGAAATATCAGCATCCATATGTAGATTTTTTTTCAGAATTGTAAAACTTACACATTATTGAACAAGCTGAACTCTGCTTGTGTATATTATTTAAATGTACCAAGGAGACAGTATAGGACACAACAGAACATCAGGTAGATCAGTTATAGGAGGAGTGCTGCTCTGAGGTCTCCGCTCAGGTTTTCATCATTCTGGATACAGTGAAAGTGTATCACAGCCTCATTTTTCCAGCCTATTTGTATTGGTCCTCTGCTCATGCTCTGTGAGACAGGTAGATTTAACCAATCACAGAAGTGTGAACTCTCAAAGAGAAATCAAGTGTAAACAACTAAGACAAATGTTGACCTTCAGAAGCTTTGGCCTGGACTCCAAAGCCTTTTACTTATAGGGCTCATTAATGAACCGCCATGATTACTTAATCACACCGTGAATTAATGCTGTTAAGCAGACAGTGATTTGGCCAAATCACGTCGAGAGGAGCCAGCTGAGGTGGCTCGGGCATCTGTTCCGAATGCCTTATGGACGGCTCCCTCGGGAGGTGTTCTGGGCATGTCCCACTGGGAGGAGGCCCCAGGGAAGACCCAAGACACACTGGAGGGACTATGTCTCTCGGCTGGCCTGGGAACGCCTTGGGGTCCCTCCGGAGGAGCTGGAGGAAATTTACGAAGGAAGTTCCTGCTTAAACTCAGCCCCGCGATCTGGCCCCGAATAAGCAGAAGAAAATGGATGGATGAATGGATGGTGTGTAATCTGTTCAAATTGGTCCATTAATGATTTTAAAATTAGTGGATAAATAATTCAATATGCACACACAGATATTAGCCACCGATCAGCAGCAATGTGCACACTGTTCTGATGTCAGGCTCATTTGTATCTGAACACATCAGAAATGAGGCAGACACTCCCTAAAACGTCTGAGGCTGCTATTCCTCTGCGAGAATAGATGAGCGCTCTGATGGGAGGAGAGGAGAACACTGGAGAGTAGCCATGTGACCATCAGCGCTAAGCAGTGGCATGCAGTCAGGGGAATCATGGCAACCAGTGGTTTCTGAATAAAATCTAAAATCATCGCATGTCAAAAGTATAATAAAATTGTTTATCCAAATAATCCCTTTTTTCCTTCACTTCTCTCTATTTGAAACATGGTAGTTGTAATGGCGGTGTCCTTTACTACATTCTTCTGGTCACTGCGCAAACGGCAACCACCGCAGTTCAGAACGTCCCATTAACATGTGATGTTTTGCCTTTCTACGGAGACCTGGAGGCTCGTGTTGGGAGTGCACCTTTCTACATGTGCATTTCCAACTGGAGAAGCCAGCCAGTTGTTTTAGAACTTTGCGCATGCGTACTGAAGACCACAGCTAACTCAAACAGTGCTGAATAAACTTATATCATCATCCACGGGAACCGGAATGTGCGGCGATTCCTAGTGAGTGTGCATGTGCAGCAGGAGACAAGAGCAGTATTAATTTTCAACAAGTGTCTAAAAATAACTCGCTTTTAGAGACAAATCATTGTTTGTAGTTTTGGGTTTGCAATGATTAGATGATAGTTGGAAATACAGGCTGTCATTTAATTAGTGAGTTTCAGGGCTCGTTTGTCTGAAATGGATGATCTGGATGAAGCAGTGGAGTGAGAGCTGCAGGGGCAGTGAGTCCGCCTTGTCTCTGTGTGTTTATGTAAGAGCGGCAGTGTCAGTGGAATAATAGCACTATTACACATGTATGGAGGAACATGTGTATGTTCTGGACCTGCTCCACTTCAGGGAAATGCAGTATGTTTTTTCAGGAAAGATGTGGCATTGCATCTATGAGAGGTGAGTGTGAGCGCTCTATGCTAACCATATGATAGATCCATGGTTCCAACGCAGGGTTGTGTTTAAGGGGATGTTTGTGACACATCAGGCTGTTATAAGTGCACATGTCTGACCAGTGCACTGTTGTTGTTAGTATCTCTTCATAAGCGTTATGACTGTACATGTTGTGTAGTAAGTGCATTACACATCTGTACACAGTCATATGTCATTCATATGGTTTCTACTAGATGCATTATAATAATTACATAGATTTAAACAGTCCTGAAGGCTCAGCTGCATAAATACAGTGTAGGAGTGGAAATAAATAGCCCTGTTTGTACAAAGATGGTGTCAAATACGGTCCCATATACAAATAGTAATAAACTATATGGTCTAGGCTTCTCTAATTTGACTCCAGAATGGCTCAGTATACATTCAACACAATTAACGTGAGTAAAAACATACTCATTTGTAATGTAGTTGGCATAAAATGTGGCGTTATTAAAGTGTTATCGACTAAATGTCCACCCCTAGTCTGCTTGCCTACACACAAGTCACTGCGCGCTACTGATGCTAAGTATAGATCATATTGATACCAGCTCTTCTTATTGATGATATCAATACAGCGCTTAATGAATAAAGATATTGTAGTGTTGAGTCCCACTTAAATCGTGTGGTGGTGCTGTCTAGCCCCCTACCCCTAACCACGTGCTCTGTGCACGGCCTTCATACATCAGACTGCACTGCCCTGTTGGCTCATTAGCCTGTCCTTCTGTCAGCCGCTGTCCCCCTGACCTTGGCTCCTTCTCTGCCTCATCCTTTGGTGCCATCACATCACATCTCCTCACAAGGTGCCATTACCTGTCTCTGTTTGTTCCTGTCTAGACTACACCGGATCAGACATTTTAGGGAATGTATAATTCCATTGACATGAAAAGGCTCAGGTCTGGCAACTCTGCTTTATTCTACTGCAGGTTGTACAGGATTTGAGCTGAGGAGGGATTTGGGCTTTTACGGATTTTCAAATTAATCATGGTGTTTTAGAATGATAATAAATAATAATAATGATGGATCAGTTATGGCACATTTTGGACACTCAAAGACGCTTTTTAGCATTATTCATTCTTTCACTCCACATTCACTACTATTGCTGCCACATCTGCACTGGGGTAGACTGGGAAGCAAGGGTTATCATCACCCACTTTAATACTAGGCAATGTGGGTGAAATGTCTTGCCTAAGGACACAACCACAATTTTTACCACTGATGCCTGTGGCACCTGATTTTCCCTGCGGTCTCCCATCCGAGTGCTAACCAGAGCCAGCCCTGCATAGGGCTTTGACAAGAAGGTATGGTCACTTAAAATAGCAGCGGTATCTGATTAAAATGATTAAAATCTACATACTAAAATGAATAAACTTGTATATGCAAATCATGTTTATATGATGCAGCTGTTTGAGTAATCCTGCATTATTAGTCTGTCTACATCTCCAAAGCTTCAAATGCTCTGTTCCACCTTCTGATGTCATAAAGTGGGTGATAACAGCTACCATTTCTTTTAATTCAGTAGAGCTTGGCGATTCCAGATCACCCAAATGATTCTAGTGAAGATGTATATTTAAAACCACAGTGGAGCACTTCTGTATTAAAGGTCCCATGGCATGAAATTTTTTGAACGTTAATGTGAGCTCCCCCCCCCCCCCCCCCCCCATGGCTAAAAGTTGCGAAATGTCTAAACTGAGCATTTGTGATCCTTTTCTGCGTTAGAAAAAAACAGAGCTGAAACGGGCGATTCTGAACAAGGCACCTTATTGACGTCAGATCGAAAAATGCAGCTCCACCCCCCATCTGTGTCTCTACTCAGCGTCTCTGTAAATCACGCCCAGAGAGTTTGGACCGCGAATGTGCTAGGCAATGCGAAATGCGTTTTTTTATTTGCCTGGAGGCACGTCCGAGTGTTTCTAGGCTCGGAAGTCCTTTATCTGAGCCTCTGGACCTTTGAACAGCAGCGGTTTAATTTTATTTTCTGTGGAAATGTGTTTATTTTTCAATGGAACTCTTCTCATCTCTTCCTCCGCGCAAAAACGCGGAAATGGGTCAGAGCGCACAGCTGAGAGCGGAGAGTTTGGCCACGCCCCCACCCGCTACTATAGGCCATCTCTTTTCTCCTCATTTGCATTCAAGCAACAACTCCCATAATGGAGTGTTCAGAGAGAGAAAAATTACTCTTTCTCATCTTATCTCTGTTTCTCATGCACTGAGTGTTGATTTTGAAGAAGGATTCATTTACAGTATTAGGGAACCATTAAGGAGCCATATAAAAGCATCAAGAAGTGCCATGTCATGGGACCTTTAACACATGACATCACAAGCTGGAACAGTGTTTTCCATTTCAGTGAAGAACTCCGCCTTAATGTAGACTTTGTTTGTTAAATGTGTGAATGAAACGCAATTCAAAGTATGTTTTTGCTGATGAAACATCATTGTACCATAGGTCAATATGGGCCCTTTACTAATAAAAGTGCTCTGCTAACACGGGTATTGTCACTTTTTAGACATTGTGAAATAATTATCTCTGTAATAAAATCTCAAAAATAAACTTAAGATTTTGACTTCAGGACTTGTTTTGAGCACTGACGCTAATTTAGGAATGTCTTGTCAACTACATAAACATGATTAGACTGGTAATTCCCACTGTGATGCTTCACAACAAGGTAATACCACAAAAGGTGGATTTGAGGTTAACCTCCACATAGACGACGTAAACACTTTATACAGGTGAAATCTGACCATTTCCTGATGTTTCACATGTGACTTAACACGTTCATGTAATGTGTTTAATGACTTAATTGAACTGAAACACTCCAAGGTAGAAATTTGTAATGTTCTTCTGAGAAATGCACTATATTGCCAAAATGCGTGGAAAGTCCCTCAGTCGTCCAGGTAGAATCCATGATAAAAGGAGAAGTTCAATTTGTCAATTGGACAAAGTTTGTTTGGTTGAAAACGTTTCGCCGCTCGTAAAACAAAAGAGAGTAGCTGGGATAGGTTCAGAGCTTTGTTCAGGGTAGTTAGCTCCTCCCTTGCAGCTAGATATAAACGGGGTCTAACCAGCATGAGGGCCAGAGCTGATGAAGCCTCTCGGATGAGCGGCGAAACGTTTTCAACCAAACAAACTTTGTCCAGTTGACAAATTGAACTTCTCCTTTTATCATATATTGCCAAAAGTATTCACTCGCCCATCCAAATAATCAAATCAGGTGTTCCAATCACATCCATGGCTACAGGTGAATAAAATCAAGCACCTAGGCATGCAGACTGTTTCTACAAACATTTGTGAAAGAATGGGTCGCTCTCAGGAGCTCGTGGTACTGTGGTAGGATGCCACCTGTGCAACAAGTCCAGTCATGAAATTTCCTTTCTCCTAAATATTCCGCATTCAACTGTCAGTGTTTTACAACAAAGTGGAAGTGATTGGGAACGACAGCAGGACGTAACTGGCGGGGCGGGGTCAGCGGATAGGTGCATAGTGTGCAGAGGTCGCCAACTTCCTGCAGTCAATCGCTACAGCTCTCCAAAGTTCATGTAGCCTTCAGATTAGCTCAAGAACAGTGCGTAGAGAGCTTCATGGAATGGGTTTCCATGCCCGAGCAGCTGCATCCAAGCCATACATCACCAAGTGCAATGCAGAGCGTGGGATGCATCGGTGTAAAGCACGGTGCCACTGGACTCTAGAGCAGTGGAGACGCGTTCTCATGAGTGACGAATTGTGCTTCTCCATCTGGCAATCTGAGGGTTGAGTCTGGTTTTGGTGGTTGCCAGGAGAACAGTACTCGTCTGACTTCATTGTGCCAAGTGTAAAGTTTGGTGGAGGGGAGAATATGGTGTGCAGTTGCTTTTCATACCAAGAGATTTTGGACAATTCCATGCTCCCAATTTTATGGGAACAGTTTGGAGATGGCCCTTTCCTCTTCAACATGTACCAGTGCACAAAGTAAGGTCCATAAAGACATGGATAAGATTTTGGTATGGATGAACTTGACTGGCCTGCACAGTCCTGACCTCAACCCAGTAGAACACCTTCGGGATGTATTAGACCAGAGACTGAGAGCCAGGCCTTCTCGTCCAGCATCGGTGTTTGCCCTCACAAATGTGCTTCTGGAAGAGTGGTCAAAAATTCCCATAAACGCACTCCTAAATCTTATGGACAGCCTTCCCAGAAGAGTCAAAGTTGTTATGGCTGCAAAGGGTGGACCGACGTCATATTAAACCATATGGATTAAGAATGGGAGGTCACTTAAGTTCATATTTGTTCATTATGCGATTCAAGGCAGGTGAAAGGATACTTTTGGCAGTATAGTGTATCTAACCTCCTTGCCTGGAGTCCTCTATATTAACTTTTTTTCATAGTTAAGATGTTCACATTACTATAATTTCACCTCAATTCTGATAACTCATTGTAGAGTTTAATTTTAATATACACTTAAATTGTACTTTTAACCATGTGGCCTGTACTACTTCCAACAAAGATCATTCTAAAGCTATTCAGGAAAGGTTCAATGTTGTCCTATATAAATGTTCTTTTGCGGGATTAATACTTGTTGAAATTAATATAGATTTGGCATAATTGATTGGTTTCTGTTAGGGATTTGGTTTTTTTTGACCACCATCAGTTCATATTCATACATTGAGGTGTGTTAAGCCTGAGCCAGCTGCTGTGCTCCTTGTGTCTCTAATGCATCTCCTGCCCTGTGAGAGACACTACAGCCTCCTCTAATATCACGCTCTGTCCTCCGCTCACCCCCCACACCACTCAATGCTAATGTTATTCACAGCCATTAGTCCGGACTAATCAAAAGGTTGTAAACAACAAGTGCCTGTATTAAAGTGTAATCCATCCATCACTGTTATGTCACATTCACAACAGCCAGGCACCATGATTCAAGTTTCACAGTGCGTCCAGGAGCAGGAGGTTTAGTTTAGGGCTGCAGTGAAATCCTTGGTCGACAAAAGACACCTGCTGCCTATCAGTTACAGTGAGGAAAATAAGTATTTGAACAGCCTGCGACTTAGAAGTGAGCTAAAGATTTGGTATTTTTTTGGTATTTATCTGTAACAAGGCAGATTAAACATGTTCTGCATAAATAGTAGTTTTTGCATGAACTCCCCCTGCAGGTTTAGTCTTGGGAGTCCAGTTTGAGATATGCATTTTTTTTATGTGTTATAAAAATTAACGCAATTAATTATGAGCGGCAGTTCAATGCATGCGCATTATAATTTGGCGTGTGGGGCCTTTGAACGGTAAGTTTATTTATAAAAATGTGACGGCGCAGGTCAGTCCCTAAGCCCGTTGTCCCCGGGGAGAGCATGTGAAGGCGCGCGCGCCCATTTCCGTGCTCTGCGTGCCTTTTCATTATCAACCATAAACTAATTCCCCATAACCTCTCCAGCGTGTTCTGCCGTGACTCAGGGTGCACACTTAGAAGCACCAGTTTTGCCCATCCAAATCGCGCTACGAGGTTACTCACCCGCGCGTGGCCGCCTCCTCCCGTGGTGCCATCTGGTGCGATCTTAAATCTTCCAGGCCACTGTTTTGAAGTGTATCAGCTTGTTCTCTCTGGCCCTTTCATGTCCCATCAGTAACCATGTTATCATAATTAATCTAAAGCTGAGTGAGGGATTTAAGGCTTCTGTCTGAGACTGAGAAAACACAAAACAGGAGGCAGGTGGATAAATGCTGCTTCCATGCAAATGCATTATTCAACAAGGATATGATCTTAAAATTGTCACATTTAGTTACACCATGAATAAAAATCCATAAAAAGGGAGTAATACATTGTGCTGTTAACAAGTCCCTGACTAAGGCACTCCCACTTCAGAGCGCTATCACAATGTGTGCATTCCCCTCATTAACTCCTGCACTACTGCAGGTTTTTTAAGTTGTAGTGTATTGTTTTGTATCACGTTTTTGTATATTTATGTTGAATTGTTGTGTGGCATGGCTGAAGTACAGCTAACCATAAGGAGGGATTGAATAGTGCTTCGGAGAGATCGCAAGATTATTCAAACATGCAGGGATCTAAAACCTGTCCAGACGGGTTTTTGAGAAGAACATTTTCACAACATGGTAGAAATTGTTGAAATCATTTTTGTTGTCGTTTTCATTATTTTTGGCATATAAATCAAATTTCATAGCGTCTGAAAGTCTAACATTGATCGCTCTATTGATCCTGTTAAACCATTATTAACAAATGCCTGATGCTGTTAAAAATATCCTCATGTCCCGTCACGGTGTTGGTTATTTTTGGTGACGTCAGCGATTGTGCAGAACCTCGAGCTCGTCACTCATTCTGCTGCTCATCAGAGAAGCTTTTGTCTGGTCCAAACTGCACTTACATAACACACACACACACACACACACACACACACACACACACGCTTTATCAGACATCCTCGCTATTCTTCACTGTCCTTTATCCTGTCGTTTCTGACGCACACTCCAGATGAACTACTCTATAAATACACTGCGGGATAAGAGACAAACAAAAACTACGCAATAATCTTTTTGATTTTTTGCCATCTGCCCGATGTCTCAACAACAATCGCGTAAGAAGTCGACACACACTTTTGAATGAGATGAACAGATGAACATTGTGGTGAACACTGAAACTAAGCCTGAACCGTCACTCCCATTAAGCCTGGACTAAAGCTGCATTTATTCAGATGTAAACCAAGGCAAAGTGACTCCCAGCAGGCAGTGTGATATGAAGCTTTCTGTCGCTGTTCAAAAGTGTATTCGCTCTTTAGCAGCATTTCTAAAGTTTGTGACAATCTAATCTACTCAATTATGTAATTCTGCATAACGGCAATTTCCATATTCTATTGATCCATGTCCCTCAGCTACAAATCGCATTATGTTCATAGTCCAGAAATGGTGGAAGATGGGGCTTGTTGGTGTCGTGAAGGAACGCCGTCCTGAGCCATCTGGTTGTGGGGTGGAGGACAGCTGTCGGATGCGGGAAGAGCTCTTCCAGTATTTCGTTTGATTTTGATTTGCTCAGGCGTCCGAACAAACCCTGCCTGCTCCATCTTCAACGCTATCTTCTGATAAAGACTAGCGTTTCTTGTCCGCCGTCCGTCCATAAATTTAAAAATGTTTAGCTCGCACACCTGGTGCAGTAGTGGTGCATCTGTCCAGTAGTGCGCGCTTGTTGCTTTCTTCGCTGCCATGTTTTCGTCTGAAACAACAATCGCTACTTATGATGCCGTCGGCACCTCCTACCACTCTTACAACTTCCGGGTGAAATTCCTGGAACGCACATGCGCAGTACACCAATCCGATCCGAAATCGTGCACATGGCGACGCCAAACGGATTGCCATCGGCCTAAGCCAGGGGTTCCACTCAGATCAGGGAAACCAATCCCAATCCTGTCCTCTCCTCTCTGCACTGGCTTCCCATTTGTTTTAGAATTCAATTTAAAATACTTCTTTTGGTTTTTAAGTCCTTTCATGGCCAGACCCCCAAGTACATCTCCGACATGCTGCGACATTACTCTGCACCCAGGTCCCTTAGGTCTGCACAAAGGTCTCCTTTGTGTTGCCCGTTCCCACCTCAAGCACAAAGGGGACCGTGCTTTTGCTGTGGCAGCTCCACGTCTCTGGAACAGTTTAGCTGCTGACATCAGATCTGCTCCAACAATCACCACTTTTAAATCCAAACTAAAAACTCATTTGTACACTGTGGCCTTTGCCTCTTAGCTCTTTTCACCTCTATCTTTTATTTCATCTGATGTTTACTTGTGCCATGTTATGTATTTTATGCTGCCGATTTATTTATTATTATTTTTAGCTTTTTGACATTGTACAGCACTTTGGCCAGTTCTCACTGTTTTTAAATGTGCTATAGAAATAAAATTTACTTACTTACTTACAATCCAATCCGTTGCCTGTGCACATGAATCCGATACGATCCCAATCCGTTTGCAATCGGTTTGGACTTTTCCATGTGCACGCAGTGATTCACACTTCATGACTTTAAAGCTAGTGTGAACGGGGACTCGTGTGAACGGGGACTCGTGTGAACGGGGACTCGTGTGTGTCCGTTGTTCCTGATAGAGTAGCTCAAGAATCGCTGTCCTCATGTGTTTGATATGATGCGTTTCTATTTTTAGCTCCTTCCCTGCTCTGTGAGAGTGAGCGCTGCAGAGGCTAAAAGCAGAGTGCCGTTCTACACATACATATGCACACAATACACAGCCATTTATAAACCTTGTAAACCAAATGAAGCCTACGTGTAACTAATACAATCAGACATTTTTCCAAAAATGTGCTAACCCTCATGTTGTTTGGACCTTCCCACTAGAATCCTTATTGTGCTCCTTGTAAAGGGGCAGAACCACCTTCATTTATTGTGGGTCCAGATAATATTTATGTGACATGACTGATAGTCTAGTACTATAACTGTTCCTCCCGTGTCTGTTCTGCTGCAGGTATCGCTCAAGTGCAGAGCCGCAGAAGTGTGTCAGGCTGTGTTCCAGAGCTACGAGGCCATCCTGAAGAACTGAAAATCACCCCCACCCTACAGGAGACCATCGACTCCAGCTCCGTCTGTCCCATGACTCATTCCCCAGCTCCAACGGCGCTCTGAAGGGACCGCAGGGATAGGAAAGGGCACTTGATTAGATTTCATTTCAGATTGGGTGCATTCTTGTTGTCCCTGCATGAGGTTTTTTCTTTAATCAGTTCCTACTTTCACCACAAATTGGAGTCTAAAATTAGCAGCGAGAATCAGCACCATCAGCTCCTTGCATATCCCTCCGCCCATGATGAGACGGGGCTGGTAAAGAGACTGTTGTAATTGTTTTCAGAATGATTTAAAGTCTGTATCGGCTCGGATCAGAATGCGTGCAGTGTGCATGGTCAATCTTGTGGTGTTTTATTTCAGTTTTATTCTAGAGAAATTATTGCCCACTATGTTATTTAGTCATTCCATGTTTGATTTGTGTGTTTGTGTTTCCATGTGTGTTTTTAAAGCTGCACAGTGCGACTTTTCCGGTAGAGGGTGTGCCACCTGCATCTCCATCGGGTAGTGTCGTGTTTTAGTTTTTGTTTTTCCTCAAGTGATGCAGAAAAGAGGGAGCCACTGTCTGTGTGGATGTTCCTGTAGAGCCTGGAATATTCCACCGTTAAACATATCTAGTTTAAGAAATGCGTAGGGAAAAAAATATGCATTTTGACTGATTCTCCAGAGATCTGAGCTGTAAATTTGGTGATGTCAGGGCTTGTGTCCAGATTAGAGTTGTCAAAAGTATGGAAATAAGATACTAAAACTAGCATTGAAACGAGATACTCATTAGGTCAGGACAGAAATGAACCTTTTCTGAAAGTCTAGAATGATCTTGAGCTGTATCAGAACACGTATAAGAGCACATAGACTAGTACAGTGGAACCTCACCTTACGAACGACCCAACAAACGAAATCCAAGTTACGAAACGCCTTCACGTTAAATTTTGGTCTCTAGATACGAAAGAAAATTTAAGTTACGAAACGCGAAATCTCAAAAATTCAAATAATGCGCGCTCAGCCACACACATTATACGCTTTTCTCAGACTGGATTTAAACTTTTCTCACATTTGTCTCTCGTTTAAACACTCAAACTTTCGTAGATTTTCAACAAAATTATTAATAGTGAAGTGTGGGGGGAAGGGGGAGGGGGGGAGAAGTGTGCGCGGCGCGGACACGTGTGATAGCGCAGCATGACCCGGCGCGGGGCTGCGAGCACGAGACCCGTGTTCAAACCGTGCCTCCTCTAAAACAGGATTAAACCAGGTCTAAACCAGGTCTAAACCAGGATTAAACCACCGCGGCTCTTACCTGCGTTCGTTCATGCGCTCGGACTGCGTGCGGTCCCCTCCTCGCTGCGGTCCCCTCCTCGCTGCGGTCCCCTCCTCGCTGCGGTCCCCTCCTCGCTGCTCGCCTCAGCTGTGACTCGTGAGAAATCAGGAAATGGACCCGCACGCGGCGCTTTAATCCACCTGGTTTAGTCCAGGTTTAGTCCTGGTCCAGTCCAGGTTTAGACCTTGTTAAGACCTGGTTTAGTCCATGTTTAGTCCTGGTCTAGTCTCTTAGCCAATCAGGACCCAGAACACAGTGTTACACTATAAAAAAAAACAACCTTGGATCGGGGCCTTGGAACGAATCAGGCCTTTTCCATTGAAATAGCTACTCAACTTACGAAAAATTCATGTTACGAAACCACTTCTGGAACAAATGAATTTCGTAAGGTGAGGTACCACTGTATGTGCCCATGGACCACTATGAAAACACATGTATATAAAGGATATATGGGAATAGAAAAGAAAATACTCCCATTTAATGCTGAAAATCTGTTTTTTCCCCCACATAAGTAAGTGTAACTCAAACATTTTAGGCAAAGCAGTCTCGACTCCATAGTGACAAGCAGGTAGCAGACCCTCCACCAAAAAAAGTTACATAGTGTGCCTTTAAGTAGAACAGCCACTGCCCGACACGGCAGTTATGAAGAATATACACAAGTTTGATTTAGAGGAAGGAAATCTATTGTGAAATGTATAATGTTGCTGTTGATGCGTCCAGACGTCATGGCCGGATTTATAATCACTCTGTTTTGTAATGACTGGACATATCCTATTCACTGTGGCGTAAATAAGTGAATTCATTTGTCTGACTCTATTGGCAGCAAATCCTCAGAGTAAACATCCGAGTTTACTCTGAGGATATTGCCTAATGAAATGGTTCTTGTTTGGCCCCATCTGAGCCTCTATATACATCTACAGACTTCAGAGGCATTAATTTCTTTGTCAAACAAAATGCTCACTAAATGTCAAAATGTAATAATTTATGGACTGTAAAGTGGCGTGTGTGCTTACATAAGAGAATACAGAAACCTCTAGTGATCACGGGCGTTAGGAAAAGTGAAATGTCCTTATTTACAATTACAATTGAACTGGGCCAGCTCTACATGATATTTGATTTTGGATGTAATTTAAAGTCATTATTATTGTGCTTGGAATTGTTTTTTTCCATATAGTTCTCATCCAACATTGTGGATATGGCAGTTGGTTCCTTATCTAACGAATGCCTGAACTAGTGATGGGCGATACCAGTGATACTATGGCAAGTATTGCAATATTGATTCAGTACAGTGGTACCTCACCTTACGAAAGACCCAACAAACGAACATTTCAAGTTACGAAACGCCTTCACGTTAAATTTTTGTCTCTAGATACAAAAGAAAATTCAAGTTACGAAACGCGAAATCTCAAAAATTCAAATAATGCGCGCTCAGCCACACACATTATACGCTTTTCTCAGACTGGATTTAAACTTTTCTCACATTTGTCTCTCGTTTAAACACTCAAACTTTCACAGATTTTCAACAAAATTATTAATAGTGAAGTGTGGGGGGAAGGGGGAGGGGGGAGAAAACTGCGCTCTGACACGTGTGATAGCGCAGCATGACCCGGCGCGGGGCTGCCAGCAGGTCTAGACCTGGACTAAATCAGGATTAAACCAGGACTAGACCTAGACTAGACCAGGTGGATTAAAGCGCCGCGCGCGGGTCTATTTCCTGGTTTCGTTTCGAGTCACGGCTGAGGCGAGCAGCGAGGGGGACCGCACACAGTCTGAGCGCATGAACGAACGCAGGTAAGAGCCGCGGTGGTCTAGACCTGGTCTAGAGGAGGTCTAGAGGAGGCACGGTTTGAGCACGGGTCTCGTTCATGCGCTCAGACTGCGTGCGGTCCCCCTCGCTGCTCGCCTCAGCCGTGACTCGAAACGAAACCAGGAAATAGACCCGCGCGCGGCGTTTTAATCCACCTGGTTTAGTCCTGGTTTAGTCCAGGTTTAGTCCTGGTTTAGACCTTGGTCTAGACCTGGTATAGTCCACGTTTAGTCCTGGGTCTACAGTCTCTATGCAGAACACAATGTTACACTATAAAAAAACTTACACTATAAAAAAAAAAACTTGGATCGGGGCCTTGGAACGAATCAGGCTTTTTCCATTGAAATAGCTACTCAACTTAGGAAAATTTCATGTTACGAAACCACTTCTGGAACAAATTAATTTCATAAGGTGAGGTACCACTGTATCGATACCAGTGAGTTTTGTAAATGCATTCAAACTCCTCCATTATTAACAATTCGATTTTTTTTAAATGTATGTTTGTTTGTTTTTTTGCATGTGAATCAATACTTTTTATACTCAGCTTTAGGATCTGCTGTTTTGGTATTGATCTGCCCATCATTAGTCTAAACCTGAGATAAAATACTGATACTTTTCAGTGACATCACAGTTGGGGTGTTCTCCCTGTATTTCTAATGGTGGAAAGTTTAGGCGTTACCATGGAGACAAAATGCACACAGTTAAAAAGGTTTTAAGGTCTCCGTCTGAAAAGGTAAGAAAAACCACGAAATGGAATTAAACGGCACATTTTCCGGATCTTGTGATCAATACAAGCGTCTGTGGTCTCGTTTAGGAGTTTGATCTTCAACAAAAAAAAATAAGGGTAACAAACTGAAAAACCGTCTTATTTGAGAGGGACAAATCCGCTCACCTGTTGTAGTTCCAGCCAAGTCAGACCTTTGTAGTCAGATTGTGTTCAAATAAATCTCAGATTAAAGTCTTCACGAGCCTCAGACAGATGCCCACAGTCTGAGAACATCAGCTGCAAAGTATCAATGAACAAAAGTGAATCTTTTCTGTCATTTGAAACGTTGATTTGAGTTGTAATCTATATTTGCCATTACAGTTTTCAGTTGTCTATATTAAAGTGGAACTAAACACTAAATCCACTGTGTATATGTGGTTTAATAGCATCATCTACTGTTCCTAGTCATTTTTTGGCAATTTTGGTGCAAACTAGTTAGATTTGGGGGCAGCAGTATTTAGTCCCACTTTAAATGAAAAATGAAAACATGAAATTCCACCAGGCCAGTGAAAAAGGGATCATCCATGTATTTGTCAGTCTGTCCTCACACTGCTGCCTTATCAGACTCCTGAAGCCCAGGGCCCATGCGCTGTTCCTGGGGACGATGTTCTGCACAGTGGCCGTCTCTGCTTCTCTTTATCTCCTGTTTAATCTGATGTCTTGGATGGAGTGATTCTTTACTTTCACCTGTGTGTACATTTGAAAAGGACTATTAAAAGTTGTATAATGAAATCTATAAATGAATGTGTCTTTTTTTATCCTGGCGTACAGCACTGTCTGTGCTTTCTTTTTGTGTGACACATCTACACTTCAGAGAGTGAATGGTGCGTATTGATTCTACAACAGCAGCTAATATTAAATTACATAGAAGAGCATTTCAAATATGATTATTATATTAGAAAATAAATGGCACATGGAGCTAATGTTCAGTCTGGTCTGGGAGCTCAGCAGTAGAAATTAGGAGGAATCATTAGATTATGAACGATAAAGTGAAACTGTTTTCTGAGTGAGTTTTCTCTGTTAAGGAGAACGAGTCAAAATGTGCATGAAAAAAAGGATAGAAAAATCTTTGACTGGAGGAGTAAATGAGACTAATACAATCCAGGCCAAGAAGAGTAAGTGATAAGTGACATCCAATCTTCCAGAATGTGTCTCAGATGAAGCCGAGACTCTGTCACGCACTGAGCACACAGCACACATCATCAGACGGTCCTTTTGGGTTCATGACAAACTGGTTTTAATCATAGGATCTGACAAAGCACAAGAGAATCCCACTTTATATGAACCACACATTTAAGAAAAGGCATCTGTAACAGGGTTCTATTCCTGTGTACTGACGATGGCATAGTCAGAAGGATGTTTTTGATTATTATTTCTGTGTACAAATCCAGGGGCAGGACATAGAGACTGTGGACAGTTTCAAGTACCTGGGTGTTCAGCTCAACAATAAACTGGACTGGTCCCACAACACCGACGCCCTGTACAAGAAGGGCCAAAGTCGCCTCCACCTCCTGAGGAGACTGAGTTCCTTTGGAGTGTGCAGGCCTCTGCTCAAGACTTTTTATGACTCTGTGGTGGCCTCTGCTCTCCTCTACGCTGTCGTCTGCTGGGTCCCGAACAGCACAGAACGGGACAGAAAAAGACTGAATAAGCTGGTCAGGAGGGCCAGCTCTGTCCTGGGCTGTCCTCTGGACTCTGTAGCTGAGAGGAGGGTGCTCGCCAAACTTACGTCCATAGTCATCATAGTCATAGTTTGCTTTATTGTCGAAAAAAAGGTGTCGTCCATGATGGACTACACCTCTCACCCTCTGCACCGGACTGTAGAGGAGCTGAGCAGCTCCTTCAGCAGCCGACTGAGGCACCCTCAGTGCAAGAAGGAGCGCTACTGCAGATCCTTCATCCCCACCACCATCAGACTGTACAACTCCACTGTAGAGTCCAAATGTGTAATATTCTAGTTACTGTTTCTTATTATTACTTGGATAACTCCACTGTATGGTCCTATCGTGCAATATCGTTTTTCCAATTTTTCAATACTCTCCCTGTCACTGTTTTTATTATTAGGCCCCCTATAGGAATTGCTTTGCGTTGCCTAGCAACCCTTTGATCTTTCCTTTGATGTTCTGGTCTCCTGATTATTATTATTGGGGCCAAGCAGCGGTAGCTGCAAGGCACCTATAGTGATTGTACTGATTCTTATACATTATTCTTCCGCCTCTGGGAGTCTATGGCAACCCCTAGAACCGTCTGGTAAAAAGTTGTGAAATTTGGCATGCACATTCCAGCCAGTCTCCTCATTACCCACAGCAATTTATAGCCCCCCACCCCCAACCCTCTAGCGCCACCAGCAGGTCAAAGTTGCAGGAATTTTCAGGTACATTTCTGCATGTAACTTTTGAACCGTATGTCCAATATTCAATTGGTATCCCTGGACTCCTTGGGCCAAGCCGAATCCAACGCACCCTGTGACGTCATTTTCCGTCAGGGTAGATTTTCCGCCATTTTGAATTTTATGAAAAACACTCAAAATGCTTCTCCTCCCTCAATTTTGGACCAATTTTGCTCAAATTTGGTCCATAGCATCTTTGGACTGAGCCTCATCAGAGACGTACCCGGTTTTTTGATATCTCTTATCGTTTTGACGTGACAGCCAATCAAACGTGTCCTAAAAGTCGCCAAATAGCAAGTGAGCTCATATCTCGGGAACCGTTTATAGGATTATTTTTCAAACTTTTCACAGATGTTCGTGTCCTTCCCAGGATTCCCCACAAAAAATTACAGGTCCCCACCTCAAACCCTCTAGCGCCACCAACAGGTCAAAATTTGAGGGACATTTCTGCTTGTAACTTTTGAACCGTAAGTCCGATTTTCAAAAATTTGGTATCCCTGGGATCCTTGGGCGAAGACTGATCCAACGCATCCTATGACGTCATGTCTGCCGGAATAGAATGTCCGCCATCTTGGATTTTGTGAAAATCAATAACATTCTTCTGTTTCTACAACTTAACTTGTAATTTCCACAACAAATGGTGTGCACCCACATTCTAGACAGTCTCATGATGCCCTTCAACAAATTTTACGTCCCCACCCCCAACCCTCTAGCGCCACCAGCAGGTCAAAGTTGCAGGTACATTTCGGCTTGTAAGTTTTGAACCGTACGTCCGATTTTCTAAAACTTGGCCTCCCTGGACTGCTTGGGGCAAGACGAATCCAACGCATTCTGTCAGGTCATTTTCCGCGGGTAAGATTTTCCGCCATTTTGAATTTTATGAAAAACATTCAAAATGCTTCTCCTCCCTCAATTTTGGAGCAATTTTGCTCAAATTTGGTCCATAGCATCTTTGGACTGAGCCTCATCAGAGACGTACCCGGTTTTTTGATATCTCTTATCGTTTTGACGTGACAGCCAATCAAACGTGTCCTAAAAGTCGCCAAACAGGAAGTGAGCTCATATCTCGGGAACCCTTCATACGATTATTTTCAAACTTTCACACATATTCTAGTCTGTCCCAGGATTCCCCACAAAAAATTACAGGGCCCCAGCTCAAACCCTCTAGCGCCACCAACAGGTCAAAATTTGAGGGACATTTCTGCTTGTAACTTTTGACCCGTAAGTCAGATTTTCAAAAACTTGGTATCCCGGGGATCCCTGGGCCAAGTCGAATCAAATGCACACCATGACGTCATGTCAGCCGGAATAGAATGTCGCCATTTTGAATTTTATGAAAAACACTCAAAATGCTTCTCCTCACTCAGTTTTGGACCAATTTTGCTCTAATTTGGTACAGAGCATCTTTGGACTGAGCCTCATCACAAACTTGCCTGGATGTTTTGATATCTCTTATCGTTTTGTCGTGACAGCCAATCAAACTCGTCCTAAAAGTCGCCAAACAGGAAGTGAGCTCATATCTCGGGAACCCTTCATAGGATTATTTTCAAACTCGTCAGAGGTATTCTAGTCTGTCCCAGGATTCCCCACAAAAAATTACAGGGCCCCACCTCAAACTCTCTAGCGCCATCAACAGGTCAAAATTTGAGGGACATTTCTGCTTGTAACTTTTGAACCGTAAGTCCGATTTTGAAAAACTTGGTATCCCTGGGATCCTCGGGCGAAGACTGATCTAACGCATGTCATCAAATTAGGCTGGGTCGCTGCTTGGCCCCACATTGCTGCTTGCAGCTATATTTTTATATTCTTTCTTCAATGGGGAGTCTATGGCAACCCCTAGAACCGTCTGGTAAAAAGTTGCGAAATTTGGCATGCACATTCCAGCCAGTCTCCTCATTACCCACAGCAATTTATAGGTCCCCACCCCCAACCCTCTAGCGCCACCAGCAGGTCAAAGTTGCAGAAATGTGTCAATTGCCTAGCAACGCACCTAGCAACCTTTGATCTGTCTTTGATGTGTCTGTTCTGACAGGGTTAGACCCTGACCCTGTCAGACCCTGTCAGACCTTGTTAGACCCTGTCAAACGGTGCTTGGCCCCCGCATTGCTGCTTGCAGCTATATTTACTATTATTATTATTATTATTATTCGATTTATTACTTATTTTATTATGACCTATCTTTATGCCATTCTTGCTGCATGCACTTGTCTTCTTGTTCAAACTGTCCCTACCTGGAGCTACTGTGACAAGTAAATTTCTCCTGTGTGAGATCAATAAAGTCTGATCTTCTCTTCTCTTAAATCCTGGTCCAGACTGAGTGAGGGAGGGAGAGTGGCCTTCTTTTATCCACCAAAATTCTGGTTACCGTTCTGCTTTAAAATACCACAGATGAAGAGATATGTGATTAAACAATTACACTGATCCTGTAAATAGTTATTGCTTTGCGTGAAATGCTCCACTGTGGGGCATTAGCAGTGTAACAGCACCATAGAGACGACCAAGTGAAGCCAGTTTACAGCTCAGATTTGTGGATTCAAGGTATTTTTGAGCCATAAAAACTCACCTGTAGTTGAATTCATGAAATGCAGTACAGCGGAACCAAATCAAAAACATTACCATGGAGACGGATCATTGTATCATTAAAGTTACACAGTACACCTTTAATAGCCAGGATGAATTATTTAAAATGTGAAGAGAAGTTCTAACATGTACAAGATGAAGGGGGCACAGACAGGCCTGGACTGGTAATCAGGCACACCGGGCATTTTCCCGGTGGGCCGACAGTCCTAGGGGCTGATGCCCTTCTTTTTTTTTTTCTTTTTTTTTTTCTTAGAGACAGGCCCACAATTTAGAACTGAACCAGGACTAAACTAGGACTAAACCAGGACTAAACTAGGACTAAACCAGGACTAATCAGGTCTAAACCAGGACTAATGATGAGGGGCCGGTCTAAGCCAAAAATGCCAGGGACGTTTTTTTGTCCCAGTCCAGCCCTGGGCACAAACACAGAAGGCCCAGGGCCAGAGAGCTGCTGCTGGAGCTCTGCTGAGGGGCCAGTGTGGGGCCAGTGTGGGGCCAGTGTGGGGCCAGTGTGGGGCCAGTGTGGGGCCAGTGTGGGGCCAGTGTGGGGCCAGTGTGGGGCCAGTGTGGGGCCAGTGTGGGGCCCGTGTGGGGCCCGTGTGGGGCCAGTGTGCTGTAGTGCTGAGCTGTATTCTGCAGTAGTCAGTAAAATAAACCTTTGAATTCAACATCATCCAGAGGACCAGACCAGAGGTGGAAGAGTCTTTAAAAATGTTCTCTGTATAAGCACAGCTCCTTCAAATAGAATTACTCAAGTCATAATAAAGAGTGATAAAGTATTAGGGGAAACTCAGAGTACTTCTAAGAGGAGCTGGGATGCTAACCTTTTCTAATAAAAACATAAATGGAAAAAAAAAGTAAAGGGCTATATAAATAAAGATTGATTGATTGTAAACAAAAAAAAAAAAAAAAAAAAAGTAGCTGGGAATAACATCTGATTTGTAAATAGAAGTTAATTAGAAGGACAAAATAATATAGTAGGTAGACCTATAAAATAAGTAAATGAGACAACACATGGGTTTGAACCTACAACCTCCAGGGGGAAAGTCCATGACTTACCAGTTGAGCTAACCAGCCGGTGAGCTAACCAGTGTGGGTCCTTGGGCAAGACCCTTCACGGTACTGCCCCCCGGGCGCTGAAAGATGGCTGCTCACTGCTCCTGAAAAAGGATGGGTCAAATGCAGAAGTCAAATTTCTCCCGTGTGTCACTGTGTGTCATTGTGTGTGAGACCAATAAAGGCTAAAAAGCCCAATCTTAATCTTAAATTAATCTTAACATGTTCAAATGTAAAAGTGTCTATTATCCGTGTCTCTTCACTTGTGTATTTGACGTGACTCGTGTGGTGTGGTGTGGTGTGGTGTGGTGTTCTTTGTACAGCTCAGCTCCTCCCTCTGGACCTCAGCTCCCCAGGGCCTCATTAAAAATACTCCAGCGACCTGCTCTGACAGGGCTCGTCCAATTGATACTCTGCAGTCATCACGCTGGGGCTGTTCTGTGTCTGTTTGTATGACGGAGTCATGGTCAGTTACCATGGTGACACACATTAGGAATAACTACCGAAAAGTTCTTAGATTATCTGAAAACTCAAGTTCATGGTCCTGTTTAGGAGTTGAGAGTGACTAACTGAACAACTGTAATCTAATGTGAGGGGGGGGGGGGTCAAAATCATCCTTCTTCTAAAACAGTCATCCCTTCTTCCATCCCTTGTGGCATTTTTCAGGCATGAAAATCCCGAAACTTTTGGCGAATTTTGCCATTTTTAAGTCAAAATGGCCAGTGCCCAAGAGCCAATCATAGGCCGAACTGCGCTCCAGCTTCCAATCATGTTGCAGCATAATTACGCACTGATCGCGCTCCCGCCAATCATGACGATTGCCGCTGTTGTGTTTGTGCCTGTTCGCCGATCAGCTCTGAGCCTGATATTTACGCGGCATTTCCAAGAGAAGAAGAATCCTTAACTTGCTACGTTAATGCTACGTAAGAAGGAACTCTCGCCTCGGGACACGGGACACGTTTGGGATTATGTCCTTTTCTCCGGAGCTCCGGATTATTAAAGACAACACGGCAAACTGTTAGAATGGATCTGACCACATTCTTATGGGTGAGTCATATTATCAGATTATTTCTGCATCTATTTCGGCACTAAACCAGGTCTAAACCAGGTCTAAACCAAGACTAAACCAGGACTAAACCAGGACTAAACCAAGACTAAACCAGAACTAAACCAAGACTAAACCAGGTCTAAACCAAGACTAAACCAAGACTAAACCAAGACTAAACCAGGACTAAACCAGATCTAAACCAGGACTAAACCAGGACTAAGCCAAGACTAAACCAGGACTAAACCAAGACTAAACCAGGACTAAACCAAGACTAAACCAGGTCTAAACCAGGACTAAACCAAGACTAAACCAAATCTAAACCGGGTCTAAACCAGGACTAAACCAGGACTAAACCGGGACAAAACCAAAACTAAACCAGGTCCAAACCAAGACGAAGCCAGGACTAAACCAGGACTAAACCAGGACTAAGGTGTGTGTGTGTGTGTGTGTGTGATAACATATTATCCTGTGCATTATTGAATTATTGAATGATTATATGGACTTTTTGTTGTAAAAGCATTTCCATTTTAACAAAGTACCTTCTAATTCTAATTCTGGGAGGGCTTAGCTTCGTTGGTGAAAAATTTCACCATCCCCCCTGGTTTCATTTTACAACTCGACTACTGGTCATATCGTGTTAAAACAAAGCTCAGATTAAAGTCTAACTTGAGTAACAGAGATCCAGACAGAGTAGTGCCTACAGTTATCAGCACAGCCCCAGGGACAGGCCGTGTTCACAGACTATTAATGACGTCATGATTTCAAGTGGGGGCAGAGGCCTGTATATCACTATGGAACTTTCAATGTTTTTGAAAAGTCTCCAAACTTCTGATCAACAAATGATTCTCCTTCTCTTTATTTGTTTGGGATTTTCTCCACAAACGTGTTACATGAATCTAATGTCTTAAACTCCTTTCACCTGAAACATGTTTGGGATTGAATAATAGCACCACTTTCTGAAGCGACTGTGAAAAAAACACCTGGCTGTAATCAGACCAGTCTTCTGTGATGTCACTAAGTACTTGAAATTCCACACACTCACACAGACTGTGCGGAAAACTGTCCAAAAAAGGAATTAAAACACTGTACAGAGCAGGCATGGGCAAACTACGGCCCAGGGGCCACATGCGGCCCGTTAAGCTTTTTAATCCGGCCCGTTGAACTTGAAGAAATTATATTAATAAACCTTGTTAATGTTTTAATGTTTTAATTTCCCTGCAATTCTGGCATTTTCCAACAGCTGGCGCACTACATACATTGACCTTTGTTGAGGTGCGGAGTTTTGTTCCACGTTTGTGCTTTACTCTCTGACCCTTCAGCCTCCTGTAAAGACGAGCGGAGCTAAGAAAAGAAAAGTGGACAGAGAATGTCAAGAATGGACAAGTAAATATTTTTTCACTGAATACTTATCAGCTGCTGTATGCCTGATATAAGAGACTGTAGCGGTTTTTAAAGAATATAATATCAGCCGTCACTTTGCCACAAAACAGTCAACGAAAGAACGAAAGAACCTGAAGGAGAACAGAACTTTTAGTGCTTTAAAATAGTAACTGTTAGTAATAAAAAAAGCTGTATTTTATTAATTAAATTTTCTGTGTTTTAAGAGTCATTTTAATAAATACCTAAATACCGTCAAACTTGAAAGACGGACATTTTGTTGTATTGCTTTTGTTCATTTTTAATTGAAATAAAACACATGTTTTCTACATCCATCCATCCATCCATTTTCTTCCGCTTATCTGGGGCCGGGTCGCGGGGGCAACAGTCTAAGCAGGGACTCCCAGACTCCCTTCACCCCGGACACTTCCTCCAGCTCCTCCGGGGGGACCCCAAGGTGTTCCTTTCTACATATCCCATGTTATTTTTAGTGTTTTTACCAAAACACTAAATCCACCTGCTCCTGGTCCGGCCCTTCTGTCAAATTTTAGAATCCTTTGTGGCCCACGAGTCAAAAGGTTTACCCACCACTGGTCTAGAGTTTAGTTTCATAATTTGTTCCACTTTAAACAGCAAATCCCACCTGTGACCTCTGACCTGCAGCTCAGTTTAAACTCTACGATGTGCTGACACCACGTGACATCACTGAGAGGTGGACATCTGTTCTGGATGCCTCCTTGGAGGTGTCCAAACTTTTTTCATCAAGAACCACATATGTAAACACAGACGAAGCAGAGGGCCGATCGAGGGCCATAGACCGGCACTCAGGGCAGTCAATAACTGAAATATATTGAATATACTGAAATATATACATGTTTAACACGTTAGAATGAGCTTCAGTCCTTTATTCGTGCCAAGATCCTCAAAACCACACAAGAAATATTAAATAGGAATACATCTCCGGAAGTGCTCCATATGACACCAAAGTGCTATGGGTGAGTAAAACAACTTGTTTTATTACCGAAATAAGGCTCAGATTGTAAAAAACGTTACTTTTCCTTTAAGGGTAGATCGAGGTAGATTTTCAAAACTCTTGCAGTCAAAAGTTCTGCTCAAGGTAATTTGGGCCAATTCACCTGGAAGGGCAAGAAAAATTTGTCTGAGGGCCACATTTGAACATGCCTGTATTAGAGGGACTGAAAGAAAGAAAGCTCTGCCTTTATTAGTGGGGAAATTCCACTAATAAAGCATTTAACCCATCCTGTTATTAGGAGCAGTGGGCAGCACATTACTGCGCCCGGGGACCATCTCCATGATCTTCTTGCTTCGGTTTGGTCAGGACCTCAGCTGGAGGATTTACCTATGGTGCATGTTTTGGGTTGATGGGGGAAACCGGAGTGCCCGGAGGAAACCCACCCAGACACGGGGAGAACATGCAAACTCCACACAGAAAGGTCCAGGCGACCCGGGGATTGAACCCAGACCATGCATGCAAACCCCACACTCCACTCAGCCACCGTGCCGCCACAGAGACTGTCTCTGGGCTGGCCTGGGAACCCTTCGGGGTCCCTCAGGAAGAGCTCGAGGAAGTGTCTGGGGAGAAGGGAAGTGTGGGAGCTCAGACCCTCTGTGACGTGGAGAAGTGTAAATGAACTGTGGCTCTGGTCCTCTGCTTCTCCTCTGAACAGCTCTTCTCACCTTTTCTCTGTGGACTCTAAATAATCTCATATTAATGAACAAACCACTGTTTTGTTTTCTGTGCCTCTGTGACTCTCCAAACTCCAACCACACAATTATTCATATGTGATCCAACCCAACCCGACTTTATTTCTATAGCACATTTTATAAACAGAGACAGTTTCCAAAGTGCTGCACATAAAAATCAATAGAACGTAATAAAAACATTACTAAAAAAGCAATAAATAAAGTGATAATAATAAAATAACTAAAAACAAAAGCAATTTATAAAAACACAGAGGAGCACACAGCTCACGCGGTTTTAAAGCCAGAGAATAAAAGTGGGTCTTAAGACGAGACTTAAAACTCTCCAGTGTGGGGGCTGTTTGGACATGAGGGGGCAGAACGTTCCATAACTTAGACAAAGCCCTGGGCCCCCGAGTTTTAAGTCTAGTCTTAGGGCCCACGAGCTGGAGCTGCCCTCTGACCTCAGAGCACCGGGCTGTAGATTTGGATGAGGTCAGAGATGTATTTAGGGGCCAGTCCATTCAAAGCTTTAAAAACAAACAATAAAATCTTAAAATCGATCCTAAAACGAACAGGAAGCCAGTGCAAAGACGCAGGAACAGGGGAGATGTGCTCATATTTCTTCCGTCCTGTTAAATGTAAGTGTCATGCTCAAGGATTCAGAGGCAGTCTTCGCTGAGCACTGCCTCCCACACGTGAAATCTTATAGAAAGACGCTTTTTGTTCGTATTTTTAGCCCGATAATGAGGGTTCACGCCGCGCTCTGATTGGCTGCACCGGAGACCCCACTCGCTGCGCGCTCATTGGCTGCGCGGGGGCTGGGGGCGGAGGTAGGGGGTGCGCGGCTCCTCTCGCCTCCGGATGCCTTCACTCCTCCTCCTCCTCCTCCTCCTCCTCCTCCTCCTCCTCCTCCGTGTGGACACTGGCGCGTGCGCACCGTGGGATGGAGGCGCGCGCTCTCGCTCGGGCTGCTGCAGTGGCGGGAAGCGAGTGAGAGACGTGCGTAAAAACCGTTAGCGACCGTTACCGACCGTTAGGCGCGCGGTGCCGTCCGTCTTCACCCCGGGTTCACTCCCGACAGAGATGTCCGCGGTGTGGGCACGAGCAGCGCCTCCCGGAGCTCGGCCCCCGCACACCGACTGTCCGTTTACCGCGGGATTGCAGAGGCAGCGGCGGCTCGTCCGTGCGCCCGCTGCTGTTGACATGCCTCCTCCGGTGGACTCGCTCTTCCACAGCCCGGGCACCTGCGCGTCCCTGCGGGGGGACTGATCCCCGCTGTGGCTCGCTGTCACGGTAAGTAAGTGTGATTATGGATCAGAATATGGATCAGAATATGGATCAGAATATGGATCAATCAGAATATGGATCAGAATCTTGTCATTGCGCTGTCCGTGGAGCCAATCAGAGGCGAGCTTCACACGGGGTTGTAGCACAGAGGATACACATCTCATTAGTTTATTCACGAGGCAGTGTTATCGTAAAGTCACGTTTCTGGTGGCGGGTCCGCTACCTGCTGGAGATGTTATATCTTTGTGTGGAAAGTAGAACGGCATTTACCTTCCGTCTCATCAAAGCATCAGCAGAAAAGTGACATATGCATGTATAAAGCTCCAGGACTCAGCAGTCTGTGTGGAGATTATTATTGTTCCTTAAAGCCACAGTACGCAACTTATTTGCCAAAAAGAAAAAAACAAACTAGAAATAACCCTTTATTTTTCATTTTGTTTCTGTTTCTGAAGAGCAGATCTGCAGCTCTTCTGAACACTGAGCTTTGCTTTACATCACCAGGTCTAATCTCGACCTCATCTGGACCTGAGCTGGTCTCGTGTTAGACCTGGTGTAGACCTGGTGTAGACCTGGTGTAGACCTGGTGTAGACCTGCTGTAGACCTGGTGTAGACCTGGTGTAGACCTGGTGTAGACCTGAGCTGGTCTCGTGTTAGACCTGGTGTAGACCTGGTGTAGACCTGGTGTAGACCTGGTGTAGACCTGGTGTAGACCTGGTGTAGACCTGAGCTGGTCTCCTGTTAGACCTGGTGTAGACCTGGTGTAGACCTGAGCTGGTCTCGTGTTAGACCTGGTGTAGACCTGGTGTAGACCTGAGCTGGTCTCGTGTTAGACCTGGTGTAGACCTGGTGTAGACCTGAGCTGGTCTCGTGTTAGACCTGGTGTAGACCTGGTGTAGACCTGAGCTGGTCTCGTGTTAGACCTGGTGTAGACCTGGTGTAGACCTGGTGTAGACCTGGTGTAGACCTGAGCTGGTCTCGTGTTAGACCTGGTGTAGACCTGGTGTAGACCTGGTGTAGACCTGGTGTAGACCTGGTGTAGACCTGAGCTGGTCTCGTGTTAGACCTGGTGTAGACCTGGTGTAGACCTGGTGTAGACCTGGTGTAGACCTGGTGTAGACCTGAGCTGGTCTCCTGTTAGACCTGGTGTAGACCTGGTGTAGACCTGAGCTGGTCTCGTGTTAGACCTGGTGTAGACCTGGTGTAGACCTGAGCTGGTCTCGTGTTAGACCTGGTGTAGACCTGGTGTAGACCTGGTGTAGACCTGAGCTGGTCTCGTGTTAGACCTGGTGTAGACCTGGTGTAGACCTGGTGTAGACCTGGTGTAGACCTGGTGTAGACCTGGTGTAGACCTGGTGTAGACACGTTCTGACTTGATAAAGGTTTTAGATCCTGTTTATTTGGTGTTTGGTGTAAAAAGTTGAAAATCACAGTTTAAAGTGCGTCATGAGACGTTTCTGTGTCTCCTCAAGTCTCATATTCTTATTTTTCTGACTTCTCTAACTATACCTGTCCTTTGGTCCCTGTCCTCTGATCCTGTCCTCTGCTCTCTGTCCTCTGCTCCTGTCCTCTGCTCCTGTCCTCTGCTTCTGTCCTCTGATCCTGTCCTCTGCTCCTGTCTCTGCTCCTGTCTCTGCTCCTGTCCTCTGCTCTCTGTCTCTGCTCTTTGTCCTCTGCTCCTGTCCTCTGCTCCTGTCTCTGCTCATTGTCCTCTGCTCCTGTCCTCTGCTCTCTGTCCTCTGCTCCTGTCCTCTGCCCCTGTCTCTGCTCCTGTCCTCTGCTCCTGTCCTCTGCTCCTGTCTCTGCTCATTGTCCTCTGCTCCTGTCCTCTGCTCTCTGTCCTCTGCTTCTGTCCTCTGATCCTGTCCTCTGCTCCTGTCTTCTGTTCCTGTCCTCTGCTCCTGTCCTCTGCTCTTTGTCCTCTGCTCCTGTCCTCTGCTCCTGTCCTCTGCTCTCTGTCCTCTGATCCTGTCCTCTGCTCCTGTCCTCTGCTCTCTGTCCTCTGATCCTGTCTCTGCTCCTGTCCTCTGCTCCTGTCCTCTGCTCTCTGTCTCTGCTCTTTGTCCTCTGATCCTGTCCTCTGATCCTGTCCTCTGCTCCTGTCTCTGCTCTCTGTCCTCTGATCCTGTCTCTGCTCCTGTCCTCTGCTCCTGTCCTCTGCTCCTGTCCTCTGATCCTGTCTCTGCTCCTGTCCTCTGCTCCTGTCCTCTGCTCCTGTCTCTGCTCCTGTCCTCTGCTCCTGTCCTCTGCTCCTGTCCTCTGCTCTCTGTCCTCTGCTCCTGTCCTCTGCTCCTGTCCTCTGCTCCTGTCCTCTGCTCTCTGTCTCTGCTCTTTGTCTTCTGCTCCTGTGCTCTGCCCCTGTCTCTGTTCCTGTCCTGTGCTCTTGTCCTCTGCTCCTGTCCTATGCTCCGGTCTCTTCTCACTGTCCTCTGCCCCTGTCTCTGCTCTTGTCCGCTGCTCCTGTCCTCTGCTCTCTGTCTCTGCTCTCTGTCTCTGCTCCTGTCCTCTGCTCCTGTCCTCTGCTCCTGTCCTCTGCACTCTGTCTCTGCTCTTTGTCCTCTGCTCCTGTCCTCTGCTCCTGTCCTCTGCTCTCTGTCTCTGCTCTTTGTCCTCTGATCGTGTCCTCTGCTCCTGTCTCTGCTCACTGTCCTCTGCTCACTGTCCTCTGCTCACTGTCCTCTGCTCCTGTCTCTTCTCACTGTCCTCTGCTCCTGTCTCTGCTCCTGTCTCTGCTCCTGTCTCTGCTTCTGTCCTCTGCTCTCTGTCTCTGCTCTTTGTCCTCTGCTCTTTGTCCTCTGATCCTGTCCTCTGCTCGTGTTGCTCAGGTTTGTCCCCGTCCCTCCGTGTGTGCTTGTGGGCAGTGACTCTGTCCATGGTGCTGACGCTGCTCCTCTGGGATGGTGGAGACTCTGAGCATCGCGGTGATCGGGGCTCCGGGCGTGGGCAAGACGTCCATCATCCGACAGTTCATCTACCACGACTTCTGCGACGCCTACACGCCCACCCGCAGCCGCTATGTGTACCGGCCCGCCGTCATCCTCAACGGGAGCATGTACGAGCTCAAGGTGCTGGACGTGCCCCCCATCACCGCCTTCCCCGCCAGCTCCAGCCAGGTGAGAACGGTTATGCAGGTTTCTACCTCGTTATCACATTCCCTCACCAAAAACATGCCTTGAAGATGTTTCAGTTTTCATCCATGTATGTTTGTGGAATCTAGTGATCTCTCCCGGGACCTGTTTGAACCTCCTTCCTTACAGTTAGCTGTAAGATTCTGTACGAGGCTCCACCCACAAGCCTACGTCACCCATGCTCCCACACAGGCCTGGACTGGTAATCAGGCATACCGGGCATTTTCCCGGTGGGCCGACAGTCCTAGGGGCTGATGCCCTTCTTTTTTTTTTTTTTCTTAGAGACAAGCCCACAATTTAGGACTGAACCAGGACTAAACCAGGACTAAACTAGGACTAAACCAGGACTAAACTAGGACTAAATCAGGTCTGAACCAGGACTAAACCAGGACTAAACCAGGACTAAATCAGGATT
Organism: Paratrypauchen microcephalus; assembly: GCA_036785185.1. NCBI lineage: Eukaryota > Metazoa > Chordata > Actinopteri > Gobiiformes > Gobiidae > Paratrypauchen > Paratrypauchen microcephalus. Next base: position 527,091 of record JAVJIX010000275.1, on the reverse strand, counting down.
GAACCAGGACTAAACCAGGACTAAACCAGGACTAAACCAGGGCTAATCAGGTCTGAACCAGGACTAATCAATTCTAAACCAGGACTAATCAGGTCTAAACCAGGACTAAGCAGGTCTAAATCAGGACTAAACCAGGACTAAACCAGGACTAATCAGGTCTAAACCAGGACTAATCAGGTCTAAACCAGGACTAAACCAGGGCTAATCAGGTCTAAATCAGGATTGGACCAGGACTAAACCAGGACTAAACCAGGACTAAACCAGGACTAATCAGGTCTAAACCAGGACTAAGCAGGTCTAAATCAGGACCAAACCAGGACTAAACCAGGGCTAATCAGGTCTAAATCAGGACTAATCAGGTCTAAACCAGGACTAATCAGGTCTAAACCAGGACTAAACCAGGACTAAACCAGGACTAATCAGGTCTAAACCAGGACTAAATCAGGATTGAACCAGGACTAAACCAGGACTAAATCAGGATTGAACCAGGACTAAACCAGGACTAAATCAGGATTTGAACCAGGACTAAACCAGGACTAAATCAGGGCTAATCAGGTCTAAATCAGGACTAATCAGGTCTAAACCAGGACTAATCAGGTCTAAACCAGGACTAAACCAGGACTAAACCAGGACTAATCAGGTCTAAACCAGGACTAAATCAGGATTTGAACCAGAACTAAATCAGGACTAAATCAGGTGTGAACCAGGACTAAACCAGGACTAAATCAGGATTGAACCAGGACTAAACCAGGACTAAATCAGGTCTGAACCAGGACTAAATCAGGGTTGAACCAGGACTAAACCAGGACTAAATCAGGTCTGAACCAGGACTAAATCAGGACTAAATCAGGTCTGAACCAGGACTAAATCAGGACTAAATCAGGTCGGAACCAGGACTAAACCAGGACTAAACCAGGACTAATCAGGTCTAAACCAGGACTAAATCAGGACTAATCAGGTCTAAACCAGGACTAATCAGGTCTAAACCAGGACTAAACCAGGGTTGAACCAGGACTAAATCAGGACTAAATCAGGTCTGAACCAGGACTAAACCAGGACTAAATCAGGTCTAAACCAGGACTAAACCAGGACTAAATCAGGTCTGAACCAGGACTAAACCAGGGTTGAACCAGGACTAAACTAGGACTAAATCAGGTCTGAACCAGGGCTGAACCAGGATTGAACCAGGACTAAACCAGGACTAATTATGAGGGGCCGGTCTAAGCCAAAAATGCCAGGGCCGTTTTTTTGTCCCAGTCCAGCCCTGCTCCCACACAACAATTCTCTGTAAAGTGTGAAGAATCCCTCAGTCGTCCACGGCAAAAGTAGAAATTCAGTTTCAGTCACCTGGAGTTGGGAGTCGAATTTCTCCTTTTGCCATCAATTCTCTATAAATATACAAAAACATTATACAAAACTGCACAGCAACAAACCTGATGTTATGTGCAGTCGTATCGGTTGATGATTATACAGAAATCTGCGCCGTTTCTCAGTCTGCATTATTTTACGCATAAGCCACCATGTTTTTTCTTTTTTCATCTCTGATTGGATAATCCGCCTGTCAATCACACCCATCTACAATCCAGGGACAGGACATGGCTCGTCTTTGTAAAGTTTTGTCAAAGCGTGTGGTTCTCTGGCTGGACAGATGAGAGACAGTCCAGCCGGAGACAGTTTATCACACGTCACACAGGCCAGGGGACTGTTGAAGGACACTGGAGGACACAGCTCTACAGACAGCTTTCTGTTACAGGCAACAATTTAAGGACTTTTTCTCATTCAAAAGATATATTTTGTAATTAATTGTAAATCACTATGGTGACGGCCATAATTTGTGCTTAAAGCTGTGGTTAAAGGAGAATTAACTTTTTTTTTTTTACAATCTGAGCCTTATTTCGGTAATAAAACAAGTTGTTTTACTCACCCATAGCACTTTGGTGTCATATGGAGCATTTCCAGAGATGTTTTAGTTTAGCGATATATAATATATGCCCCGCTCGGGGCATATATTATGCCCCGAGCGGTCTCCAACTAACACAAACTTTAGCACTTTTCAAATCATAGAAGCTCGATGTCTTAGTCTACACTTTCGTTTGAGTCAAAAGTGGCCTCTAATCCGAGATGTATCCATAGTTTCGAGTAGATGAGGACAGTGCGCATGTGCGGAGTCACAGCTGATTTCGCTTTCAGCTCCTGGGACCCAAACATGAAACGCAAAGCTGTAAATTATGGATAAATCTCTGATTACAGGCCACTTTTGACTCAAACGAAATCGTAGACTAAGACATCGAGCTTCTATGATTTGAAAAGTGCTAAAGTTTGTGTTATTTGGAGACCGCAAACAAGTGCCCCGAGAACTTGTGCCACGGCTATCACTAACCTAAAACATCTCTGGAAGTGCTCCATATGACACCAAAGTGCTATGGGTGAGTAAAACAACTTGTTTTATTACCGAAATAAGGCTCAGATTGTAAAAAACGTTAATTCTCCTTTAAGGTTGGGTAATATGAAAAAGAACATCCTCATATTGATCAATCTCGATCATTTTCTGAACACAAGTCCAGACTTTTAATCAGTGACATTATCACAAAAATAGTCCAGTGTTTTCCTGTGTTTGGCTCCACGTGTTTCTCTGACGATGAGACCCTCATCATTCATGTTCCAGATCATTCTGACATCTTTGAGTGTGTCAAAGTCAAAACCTGCTCCTCGCCTCTCACCATCTCAGCTCCATCAACCTCACTCACTTTCACTTTGCAGCTGGACAACCTGATGTTTGTGGCTCTTTGTTTTCACTCACACTAAAACTCAAACTTTTTATGTGTAATAATCAGGACTGAGAAGTGAAATACTGAGACGTGGTAGTGAGAGTTGGACCCTCCCCCTCCGTACACCTGCCACATTCAGCTGTGCACCTGCCCCAGTGGTCGTATCTGTGCCGTCTCCCGGTCGGGGGTCTCAGCAATTGCTATGGCAATGAGGAGACTAGTTAGTGGACTCCCTTATAGGAGGAATGCCGCTCACATGTGCTCTGCTCTGTCAGCGCTCAGGCCCAAGAGCAGGTCTCTGGTCGTGTACACTGTCAGAGGAGTACGCTTTAAATCAAATGGAGATATGAATGTTAACAAAGACAAATAATAGAGCAGTTAAATATGTAAATGTCCCCGTGTCTATGGATCTTATTCAGAATCAGCTGCATTTATACAGAGCGCTCTAGTGTACTCAACAGTGAAGGAAGTCTGGGAGTCCCTGCTTACACTGTTGTCCCTGTGACCCGGCCTCGGATAAGCGGAAGAAAATGGACGGATGGATGGATGGACGGATGGATGGACGGATGGATGATGGACTGTAGTGCACTCAACAGCAGCAAAGCAAAATGCAAATATACACAGTTTAACTGAGAGCACACCAGGAGAGAGGGCTCCGAAATGAGACATTTTTCCTAAATTGTTCCTTTAGATGGTTCCTGGGGCAGATGGTCCCTGGTGTAGATGGTTCCTGGTGTAGATGGTTCCTGGTGTAGATGGTTCCTGGTGTTGATGGCAGATGTTTCCTGGTGTAGATGGTTCCTGGGGCAGATGGTCCCTGGTGTAGATGGTTCCTGGTGTAGATGTTTCCTGGTGTAATTGGTTCCTGGGGCAGATGGTCCCTGGTGTAGATGGTTCCTGGTGTAGATGGCAGATGTTTCCTGGTGTAGATGGTTCCTGGGGCAGATGGTTCCTGGTGTAGATGGTTCCTGGTGTAGATGGTTCCTGGGGCAGATGGTTCCTGGTGTAGATGGTTCCTGGTGTAGATGTTTCCTGGTGTAGATGGTTCCTGGGGCAGATGGTCCCTGGTGTAGATGGTTCCTGGTGTAGATGGCAGATGTTTCCTGGTGTAGATGGTTCCTGGGGCAGATGGTTCCTGGTGTAGATGTTTCCTGGTGTAGATGGTTCCTGGGGCAGATGCTTCCTGGTGTAGATGGTTCCTGGTGTAGATGGTTCCTGGGGCAGATGGTCCCTTGTGTAGATGGTTCCTGGTGTAGATGGTTCCTGGTGTAGATGGCAGATGTTTCCTGGTGTAGATGGTTCCTGGTGTAGATGGTTCCTGGTGTTGATGGCAGATGTTTCCTGGTGTAGATGGTTCCTGGGGTAGATGGTTCCTGGTGTAGATGGTTCCTGGTGTAGATGGTTCTTGGGGCAGATGGTTCCTGGTGTAGATGGTCCCTGGTGTAGATGGTTCCTGGGGCAGATGGTCCCTGGTGTAGATGGTTCCTGGTGTAGATGGTTCCTGGTGTAGATGTTTCCTGGTGTAGATGGTTCCTGGGGCAGATGGTCCCTGGTGTAGATGGTTCCTGGTGTAGATGGCAGATGTTTCCTGGTGTAGATGGTTCCTGGGGCAGATGGTTCCTGGTGTAGATGGTTCCTGGTGTAGATGGTTCCTGGGGCAGATGCTTCCTGGTGTAGATGGTTCCTGGTGTAGATGGTTCCTGGGGCAGATGGTCCCTGGTGTAGATGGTTCCTGGTGTAGATGGTTCCTGGTGTTGATGGCAGATGTTTCCTGGTGTAGATGGTTCCTGGGGCAGATGGTCCCTGGCGTAGATGGTTCCTGGTGTAGATGGTTCCTGGTGTAGATGGTTCCTGGTGTTGATGGCAGATGTTTCCTGGTGTAGATGGTTCCTGGTGTAGATGGTTCCTGGTGTAGATGTTTCCTGGTGTAGATGGTTCCTGGGGCAGATGGTCCCTGGTGTAGATGGTTCCTGGTGTAGATGGCAGATGTTTCCTGGTGTAGATGGTTCCTGGGGCAGATGGTTCCTGGTGTAGATGGTTCCTGGTGTAGATGGTTCCTGGGGCAGATGCTTCCTGGTGTAGATGGTTCCTGGTGTAGATGGTTCCTGGGGCAGATGGTCCCTGGTGTAGATGGTTCCTGGTGTAGATGGTTCCTGGTGTTGATGGCAGATGTTTCCTGGTGTAGATGGTTCCTGGGGCAGATGGTCCCTGGTGTAGATGGTTCCTGGTGTAGATGGTTCCTGGTGTAGATGGTTCCTGGTGTTGATGGCAGATGTTTCCTGGTGTAGATGGTTCCTGGGGCAGATGGTCCCTGGTGTAGATGGTTCCTGGTGTAGATGGTTCCTGGGGCAGATGGTCCCTGGTGTAGATGGTTCGTGGTGTAGATGTTTCCTGGTGTAGATGGTTCCTGGGGCAGATGGTCCCTGGTGTAGATGGTTCCTGGTGTAGATGGCAGATGTTTCCTGGTGTAGATGGTTCCTGGGGCAGATGGTTCCTGGTGTAGATGGTTCCTGGGGCAGATGGTTCCTGGTGTAGATGGTCCCTGGTGTAGATGGTTCCTGGGGCAGATGGTTCCTGGTGTAGATGGTTTCTGGTGTAGATGGTTCCTGGTGTAGATGGTTCCTGGGGCAGATGGTCCCTGGTGTAGATGGTTCCTGGTGTAGATGGCAGATGTTTCCTGGTGTAGATGGTTCCTGGTGTAGATGGTTCCTGGGGCAGATGGTCCCTAGTGTAGATGGTTCCTGGTGAAGATGGTTCCTGGTGTAGATGGTTCCTGGGGCAGATGGTCCCTAGTGTAGATGGTTCCTGGTGTAGATGGTTTCTGGTGTAGATGGTTCCTGGTGTAGATGGTTCCTGGGGCAGATGGTCCCTAGTGTAGATGGTTCCTGGTGTAGATGGTTCCTGGTGAAGATGGTTCCTGGTGTAGATGGTCCCTGGTGTAGATGGTTCCTGGTGTCGATGGCAGATGTTTCCTGGTGTAGATGGTTCCTGGGGCAGATGGTCCCTAGTGTAAATGGTTCCTGGTGAAGATGGTTCCTGGTGAAGATGGTTCCTGGTGTAGATAGTCCCTGGTGTAGATGGTTCCTGGTGTAGATGGTTCCTGGTGTAGATGGTTCCTGGTGTAGATGGTTCCTGGTGTAGATGGTCCCTGGTGTAGATGGTTCCTGGTGTCGATGGCAGATGTTTCCTGGTGTAGATGGTTCCTGGTGTAGATGGTTCCTGGGGCAGATGGTCCCTGGTGTAGATGGTTCCTGGTGTAGATGATTCCTGGTGAAGATGGTTCCTGGTGTAGATGGTTCCTGGGGCAGATGGTTCCTGGTGTAGATGGCAGATGTTTCCTGGTGTAGATGGTTCCTGGTGAAGATGGTTCCTGGTGAAGATGGTCCCTGGTGTAGATGGTTCCTGGTGTAGATGGTCCCTGGAGTAGATGGTTCCTGGTGAAGATGGTCCCTGGTGTAGATGGTTCCTGGTGTAGATGGTCCCTGGTGCAGATGGTCCCTGGGGCAGATGGTCCCTGGTGTAGATGGTTCCTGGTGTAGATGGTTCCTGGTGTTGATGGCAGATGTTTCCTGGTGTAGATGGTTCCTGGGGCAGATGGTCCCTGGTGTAGATGGTTCCTGGTGTAGATGGTTCCTGGTGTAGATGGTTCCTGGTGTTGATGGCAGATGTTTCCTGGTGTAGATGGTTCCTGGGGCAGATGGTCCCTGGTGTAGATGTTTCCTGGTGTAGATGGTTCCTGGGGCAGATGGTCCCTGGTGTAGATGGTTCGTGGTGTAGATGTTTCCTGGTGTAGATGGTTCCTGGGGCAGATGGTCCCTGGTGTAGATGGTTCCTGGTGTAGATGGCAGATGTTTCCTGGTGTAGATGGTTCCTGGGGCAGATGGTTCCTGGTGTAGATGGTTCCTGGGGCAGATGGTTCCTGGTGTAGATGGTCCCTGGTGTAGATGGTTCCTGGGGCAGATGGTTCCTGGTGTAGATGGTTTCTGGTGTAGATGGTTCCTGGTGTAGATGGTTCCTGGGGCAGATGGTCCCTGGTGTAGATGGTTCCTGGTGTAGATGGCAGATGTTTCCTGGTGTAGATGGTTCCTGGTGTAGATGGTTCCTGGGGCAGATGGTCCCTAGTGTAGATGGTTCCTGGTGAAGATGGTTCCTGGTGTAGATGGTTCCTGGGGCAGATGGTCCCTAGTGTAGATGGTTCCTGGTGTAGATGGTTTCTGGTGTAGATGGTTCCTGGTGTAGATGGTTCCTGGGGCAGATGGTCCCTAGTGTAGATGGTTCCTGGTGAAGATGGTTCCTGGTGAAGATGGTTCCTGGTGTAGATGGTCCCTGGTGTAGATGGCTCCTGGTGTCGATGGCAGATGTTTCCTGGTGTAGATGTTTCCTGGGGCAGATGGTCCCTAGTGTAAATGGTTCCTGGTGAAGATGGTTCCTGGTGAAGATGGTTCCTGGTGTAGATAGTCCCTGGTGTAGATGGTTCCTGGTGTAGATGGTTCCTGGTGTAGATGGTTCCTGGTGTAGATGGTCCCTGGTGAAGATGGTTCCTGGTGTAGATGGTTCCTGGTGTAGATGGCAGATGTTTCCTGGTGTAGATGGTTCCTGGGGCAGATGGTTCCTGGTGTAGATGGTTCCTGGGGCAGATGGTCCCTGGTGTAGATGGTTCCTGGTGTTGATGGCAGATGTTTCCTGGTGTAGATGGTTCCTGGTGTAGATGGTTCCTGGGGCAGATGGTCCCTGGTGTAGATGGTTCCTGGTGTAGATGGTTCCTGGTGAAGATGGTTCCTGGTGTAGATGTTTCCTGGGGCAGATGGTTCCTGGTGTAGATGGCAGATGTTTCCTGGTGTAGATGGTTCCTGGTGAAGATGGTTCCTGGTGAAGATGGTTCCTGGTGTAGATGTTTCCTGGGGCAGATGGTTCCTGGTGTAGATGGCAGATGTTTCCTGGTGTAGATGGTTCCTGGTGAAGATGGTCCCTGGTGTAGATGGTTCCTGGTGTAGATGGTCCCTGGAGTAGATGGTTCCTGGTGTAGATGGTCCCTGGTGCAGATGGTCCCTGGTGCAGATGGTCCCTGGTGTAGATGTTTCCTGGTGTAGATGGTCCCTGGTGTAGATGGTTCCTGGTGTAGATGGCAGATGGTTCCTGGTGTAGATGGTTCCTGGCGCAGATGGTTCCTGGTGTAGATGGTTCCTGGGGCATATGGTCCCTGATGTAGATGGTTCCTGGTGTAGATGGTTCCTGGTGTAGATGGTTCCTGGTGTAGATGGTCCCTGGTGTAGATGGTTCCTGGTGTCGATGGCAGATGTTTCCTGGTGTAGATGGTTCCTGGTGTAGATGGTTCCTGGGGCAGATGGTCCCTGGTGTAGATGGTTCCTGGTGTAGATGATTCCTGGTGAAGATGGTTCCTGGTGTAGATGGTTCCTGGGGCAGATGGTTCCTGGTGTAGATGGCAGATGTTTCCTGGTGTAGATGGTTCCTGGTGAAGATGGTTCCTGGTGAAGATGGTCCCTGGTGTAGATGGTTCCTGGTGTAGATGGTCCCTGGAGTAGATGGTTCCTGGTGAAGATGGTCCCTGGTGTAGATGGTTCCTGGTGTAGATGGTCCCTGGTGCAGATGGTCCCTGGTGTAGATGGTCCCTGGTGTAGATGGTTCCTGGTGTAGATGGTTCCTGGTGTAGATGGTCCCTGGGGCAGATGGTTCCTGGGGCAGATGGTTCCTGGGGCAGATGGTCCCTGGTGTAGATGGTCCCTGGTGCAGATGGTCCCCTGGTGTAGATGGTTCCTGGTGTAGATGGTTCCTGGTGCAGATGGTCCCTGGTGCAGATGGTCCCTGGTGCAGATGGTTCCTGGTGCAGATGGTCCCTGGTGTAGATGGTCCCTGGTGTAGATGGTCCCTGGTGTAGATGGTTCCTGGTGCAGATGGTCCCTGGTGCAGATGGTCCCTGGTGCAGATGGTTCCTGGTGTAGATGGTCCCTGGTGTAGATGGTCCCTGGTGTAGATGGTTCCTGGTGTAGATGGTTCCTGGTGTAGATGGTCCCTGGTGTAGATGGTCCCTGGTGCAGATGGTCCCTGGTGTAGATGGTCCCTGGTGTAGATGGTTCCTGGGGCAGATGGTTCCTGGTGTAGATGGTTCCAGGTGTAGATGTTTCTTGGTGTAGATGGTTCCTGGTGAAGATGGTTCCTGGTGTAGATGGTTCCTGGTGAAGATGTTTCCTGCTGTAGATGGTTCCTGGGGCAGATGGTTCCTGGGGCAGATGGTCCCTGGTGTAGATGGTTCCTGGTGTAGATGGTTCCTGGTGAAGATGTTTCCTGGTGTAGATGGTTCCTGGGGCAGATGGTTCCTGGGACAGTTGGTCCCTGGTGTAGATGGTTCCTGGTGTAGAGGGTTCCTGGTGTAGATGGTCCCTGGTGTAGATGGTTCCTGGGGCAGATGGTCCCTGGTGCAGATGGTCCCTGGTGTAGATGGTCCCTGGTGCAGATGGTCCCTGGTGTAGATGGTCCCTGGTGCAGATGGTCCCTGGTGTAGATGGTTCCTGGTGTAGATGGTTCCTGGTGTAGATGGTTCCTGGTGAAGATGGTCTTATTGAAATATCAATCGTGTTTACAGTGTTAGTTTTCAAATCAAGTCCGATCTAATTGGTTTCACATACTCAGTCCATTTTGTCCATATTTTGTAAAAAGTCCCTTTGGTTTTGTAGGGTGAAAGACAACCCCTCCATCACATAGATTTCGTATATTATCTCTATCCACTCTTCTACTGATGGAGGATCCGGCTTCAGCCATTTTCTTGTAACGGCTTTTTTACTTACTGTAGGGTTGCTAATAACTTCTTATCATCATGTCTTGACAATTCTTGACATTAACATCTCCCAGATATAAACACTCAAAAGTAAATATCAGTTTAGACCCAAAAACATGGTTTATACGGCTCCATTATCGTATTATTTCTGCATCAAATGGAGATATTAGGTGAAAGCAGGGGCCTCATGTCAACATTAGTGTATGTGTGTGTGTGTGTGTGTGTGTGTACAGGACTAAACCAGGGCTAAACCAGGGCTAAACCAGGACTAAACCAGGACTAAAACCAGGACTAAAACTCTCACTAAACCCAGACTAAACCAGAGCTAAAACCAGGACTAAAACAGGACTAAGGTGTGTGTGTGTCCAGAGTGTGTGTGTGTGTGTGTGTGTAGTGTCCTATACTATTTTGTATTGTATTAAATTGACAATACAGGTGATTTTTAACTTAACATATCCTGTGTATTATTGAATTATTGATTGATTATATGGACTTTTTGTTATAAAAGCATTTCCATTTTAACAAAGTACCTTCTAATTCTGACCTGACCTGAAACACCACAGCACAGTAATGTCAGCTTAGCTTAATGTCATGCAAACGCGTTTTTTCTCAAATTTTTCAAATGGCCACAACTTCTTCAAATGTTGTCAGATTTCCATGTGTAAGGCATCATTGGAAAGCTTAGAATCTACACTTTCATAATCTGTGAATAACTCAAAATGCCCCAGGGACAACTTATGTCCTGTTTTGGTCACAAATGTGCTAGTTGAAATGAAGAAGCCACTCCATGTTTCAGATAACAGCACTGGTTGATTTAAAGGCATACATTTTGTCTTTGAAATTGGCTAGTTTTTCGGAAAGAATCAGGGCGTGTGTAAATGACCATAATTACCATACTAGCACTACTTCCATTCACATTAGGGCTCTTTTGTTTTTTTTCTTCCACCAATCAGCTGTGTGCTAGGAGCAAACCTCGTGGCTACTGAAGCTGCTTAGCTGCATGTAATTTCATCACTGAATGAAGATGGACCGAGTTAAATGTATTGTGGATGAGCTGAATCGTGGCTGTTTTAGTGCAGATGTATGGCAGCACTTCTTTGACAAACCGGACGCCGATCTCACCTCTGTAACTTTGACTGTAAATGCTATGTAAGAAGGAAGGAGAACTCTCTCCTCGGGACACTTTCATGTAGCCAGAAACTTTCTCCAGAGCTTATGTGCAGAATGCAATCAGATTATTTAGCTGCTGAAAAACAGTGGCAGGATATGCTAATAATTGGACATCTCAAAATAGAGCTGGGCGATATGGCCTAAAAATAAAATCTCTGATTTAAAAAAAAAAATCTGATTTCCGATTTTAATCGATTTTTCTCTGCCCTACTCAAAAACAAATAACAGATGATAGATAAAATGGCTCAAAATAATGCGACGTTCTTTTATAAAACAAATACATTACACCTTGCATCAATTAAGCTGTTATTGTTTAAAAAAAAAAATATCACAGTTATATAAATCTTTTTTTATAGAGAAGCATTTTATGGTGCTAAATTATTCCCTGATTGTGGGAAAGATGGACTGGAGTGGGTAGTGTTTGTGAGATTTATTCTTTTATTATTGAAGTGTTCTTTATATCTAGTCTATTCCTGGATTTTAAGTTTTACTGTGAGAACCGTCTCACCTCACCATTTGTTTCTCCATTTGTTGTATACCTCACTTGTGGCTAAAGGTTGTAAAAGGCTGTAAACTAACTTGGGGTGTGTGACCCTTCCTGTGGGTTGGATACACAGGGTGCTGTAAACAGCTAATACTACATTTACTGTGGGGTTGTGTTGTGACAGTTGTTTGCTTCTGTTATTTCAAGGTATGAGAAACTTACAAGATCCCTCCATAGGGGGTATCATGGGAATTCCTCTGTTCTGATTGGCTGACCGCACTATTGGACACTTTTCTCATTTAAAGCTGGGAGTTTTTCTATGAGCCTTATATGGTCTGCATAGTTAAACTATTCTCCTATAGGTTAGCTGTTGCTGATGTCATATGTATTCAACAGTCTGTTCTGTATTTAAAGACAGTCCCTTGTGGAGTTTGTGTGTGTGATCTGACCCCCACTGGGGAGGTCTCTTCACGTCCCTCTTCACGGGTGATGTCTCTTCTCTGAGGGCCTGCTAAAGCTGACAACATGAATGCTGAAGATGTCTGATGTCACCATTTCGTTTGTATTCTGCTATTTTTACATTAAAATGCTGAATAACCTCAATCTCGAGCAATGCTTTTCTTCAGACCTTCTTCGGACCCATTTTCCGAAACTCACAAGTTGTGTTTTAGTTTTAGTTTTTCCTCGAGTGATGCAGAAAAGAGGGAGCCACTGTCTGTGTTCATGTATGTTAGCTTGTGCAGTCTGTACACAGCTGTGGCAACACAAGAAAAATATTTGTGTCTTGGTAGCACATACTTCGGGTCCAAACTTTCACCATGTTAATGAATCCGGGCTTTTCCACAGTATATATGAGCACCATGTCTTTTATGATATGTGCTCGCGCTGTGGGGACCTGCACTTCTCCCACTCCGCTGCCTCTGCTTTCGGCGCTAGGATACATTTTTTTCGTGCTGCAGCTTTTGAACAGACCTTACAGCGAGCACTCGTTTGTTCTAAGTCTGACGCAAAAAAACTGAACCAGTTCCATATAACAGATGTAAACACCTTTGTTTGGCTTTCCCTCACTCGCATGCTAGCTTGTTTGGGTGCGCCCCGCTAACTTACCCGAGTTGAACGTGGCGGCGCATTAGTTCCACTTGCATGTAAAAAATAACTAAAAAATAAAATTTTCATAAAAATACATCGTCCTGAACTGTAAATTCGAATTAATCGATTTAATCGATAAACCGCGCAGGTCTATCTCAAAGCAAATAAACGTACGGTATTTACGTTGGAAATGACCACATCCAGCAGAAAGACCCTGACAAAAATAAAGTGTCCCATCCATCCATTTTCTTCTGCTTATCCGGGGTCGGTTCGCAGGGGCAACAGTCTAAGCAGGACTCCCAAACTTCCTTCACCCCAGACACTTCCTCCAGCTCCTTCAGGCGTTCCCAGGCCAGCCGGGAGACATAGTCCCTCCAGCGTGTCCTGGGTCTTTCCCGGGGCCTCCTTCCGGTGGGACGTGCCCGGAACACCTCCAGAGGGAGGCATCAAGGAGGCATCAACAACAGATTCCTGAGCCACCTCAGCTGCTCCGACATGTTTCCAGTGCATGTTGGACCCCAAATCAAATATTTTTCTCACATTACTGCCAACCTTGCACAGCAAGATGCATCACGATGTGAGTTCACAAACTCACTACAATCCATCTTGGTGTGCATACTAATGCAACAGGGCCTGACACACACACACACACACACACATACACACACACACACACACACACACAGGCCCATGATGGAACCCATGCAGGCAAACTCCACACAGAACAGCCTGGGCGACCGAACCCGGAACCTTCTTGCTGTGAAGCATGATGCTGTCAGAGATGGCAGTTTTACTCCATGGTGCACCTTAACACTGCTTATTGCCAGTTTGAAAGCCATATTTAAATTGAAAATCGACTCTCACTCAGCCAGGCCCTTTTCACATCTGTCATGAGGCTGGTTTTGAATCCGCTGCTCTGTCACTGTTCTAGTCCTCGTAAAACAGGCTTGAACAGATAGAAAAAATATATATTGTGATGTTTTTGATGAGCATTCCAGGAGAATTGACAAAAACATATCACAATCAGAACATGTTTGTTCCAATCTAAACTACAGGGTTAGGAGTTTTAATGCAGAATAAGACAAATGATGGGGCTTCAAAAATACAGCCATTTTTTATGTGATTAAAGGGCCCATGTTAGAATATTTCTGCTCTATGTTATAACATTGTTTCTTCATCACAAACAGACCTGCAGTTGTGTTTTGTTTCATTCTCACATGTTTAACACAGAAACCCTACATATTTAGGCTGAGTTCTTCTCTCAAGAAAACTCTCTGTTTCACCTTGTGATGTCATGTGGTAACACAGGAAATGCCTCCATACACCTTCACTTGAGTCATTTAAATGATTTCAGTCACACGCAGTTTGATTTTTACATCTCTTGACCACTTATTTGTGTTTTCATATATTTTATTCCAGTCACGATTTGTCAGGTTGATGTTGAGATCTGATGACCAGATTGATTTCAATGTGTAGAGCATCGAGTGTTTATTTTGAAAAATCAGACCATAATAAAAAGAAAGACATTTTTAAAAGTATTTGTGATAGAAGAGTTGACTGTTGTGGGGAAGAGTCTTTTCAGAAAAGTGTATTGAGTAGACTTCGAAGTTGCAGATACTTCCAGAAATAGTTTTTTGCCAAGTTGTATTTAAGTGTCAGTTTTTCAAATGATTTCAGTGCATTTCCTTCACACAAATCTGCAAGTTTAGCAATTCTCCTATTAGCCAATCCTTCCACACAACACACTTTTTATCTATTAGAAGCTTTGGATTGTTCCAGATACAGGCTTCAGTATTAAGATATACATTTAAATTAAATATATGTGAAATCTTTCTCCATACATTAAAGGAAAATTAACATTTTTTTTTTACAATCTGAGCCTTCTTTCGGCAATAAAACAAGTAGTTTTACTCACCCATAGCACTTTGGTGTCAATTGGAGCAGTATCGCAGAAGTTATGTTGTAGCCGTTCTGTTCTACTAATGATCCTGTATCCGTTAGCGTGAGTGCTCGGGGCATTACTTTGCGGTCTCCAAATAACACAAACTTTAGCACTTTTCAAATCACAGAAGATCGCTGTGTCAGCGTAGACTTTTAGTGGATTCCAAAACGGCCTGAAACCCGATATGCAGCTATAGTTTCATTTGATGACGTCATCAGAGAGGACAGTGCGCATGCGTGAACTCAGCTGTTTTGTAAACACCGCTAGTCCGAAAGAAGCTAACACCGCTCTGAACTTTACTTTTCTGTTGCGATATCGGGTTTCAGGCCGTTTTGGAATCCACTAAAAGTCTACGCTGACACAGCGATCTTCTGTGATTTGAAAAGTGCTAAAGTTTGTGTTATTTGGAGACCGCAAAGTAATGCCCCGAGCACTCACGCTAACGGATACGGGATCATTAGTAGAACAGAATGGCTCAACATAACTTCTACGATACTGCTCCAACTGACACCAAACTGCTATGGGTGAGTAAAACTACTTGTTTTATTGCCGAAAGAAGGCTCAGATTGTAAAAAAACGTTAATTTTCCTTTAAGGGGATTTGCTATAATGGGGTGGGACTATATCTGAGAGGTCATCTTAGTTGCCAGAGCATCTGTTGGGCTGAGTGGAGGTAACAGTTTGGACTCTCGTCCCATCCACAGAGGGGCTCGTTTAGGTGGCAGTGCCCATTGAGCAATGTGTCTGTGTTGGGACATTTCCCATAAAAATAAAAATAAAAAAGCTTGAAAATGCAATCAAATTTATCGTAGTATTTTTGGGGAATAGTGATTGGTAAACTTTGCAATAGATCAGAGGTCTTCAACAGGGGGGTCGCGACCCCTAGGGGGGTCGCGGAGGTACTGCAGGGGGGTCGCAAAATCTTTTGATTTCACTTTAAAATAATATAATTTTATATTTTATAGTGTAAAATACAGTATTAACCTGTGTATTATTTCCTTGTATTGGATGTAGCAATGTTTATACATGACACTAAGCTCAATTTAATATAAAACACAATTCTATGCCGTATATATAGTAGGGGGTCCCTGGCCCAGTTTGCCATCTGTTTGGGGGTCCCTGGCCTGAAAAACGTTGAAGACCCCTGCATTAGATAGTTTAATTTTGGTAAACAGTTCATCTTTAAAACATTAACTTTACCCCACAGTGATCGGGTTAGTGATGACCATCTTTGTGTGTCTAAGGTGATTTTTTTTTAGTTTTGGTTCAATTATTTTATTGACATTTTGGGGGATTCGAATTCCCAGATATTTTATGCCTTCTGTCGGCCACTGAAATGAGCCTGCTTGAAATAGGTTCTTTAGGCAATATGAATGGTGTATAACGAATATAATGGTAAGGCTTCAGATTTTGACCAATTAACTTTATAACCTGAACATTTTTAAAAGGATTCTATGATTCTACAGATATGTGGGTCTGATGTAATCCATACAAAATCATCTGCATATGGCATAAGCTTATGGGTACCTCTAATATTTAAATTATTCCAAATTGCTGTAGCAAGAGGTTCAAGTGAGAGGCAGAACAGGCCAGGAGAGAGAGCTGAGCCCTGGGGTGCACCTCTGTTCAGCCTAAAGAAGGAACACATAAGGCCATTAGTCTGTACTGCAGCTGTTGGGTTTGAATACAACAGTTTTATCCATTTAAGGAATGTTTCCCCAAACCCAAACACTCTAAGCGTATGAAACATGTACCTCCATTCAAGACGATCAAACACTTTTTCAGCGTCTAAAGATATGACAGCAGTTGGATCGTCCGAGTCTTCTACTTGCCACATAATGTCTAAAAGTTGGTGAATATTATCTCCTGAGTTTCTTTGGTTTACAAACCCAACCTGATCGGGGTGAATAATGGAACCTAGAATTTTGGCAAGCCGTTTAGAAATTATTTGACAATATGCTGAAATTAAGATAATAGATCGGTAGTTTTTTTAATTTTTATTTATTTGACAGGGACAGTACATTAAACATTGCCACCAACAGGTCACTGATGTCTATGCACATAAGGCTTATAGCCATTAGCTAATTTGCAGCCTCCGTCCCTGTTAGGCTTTTAAGGTGTAGGGGGAGAACAGTTAATAAAAAGCAGTTAATAAAAAAGGGGGTTAATAAAAACAGTTAATAAAAAACAGTTAATAAAAACAGTTAATAAAAAACAGTTAATAAAAAAGGGGGCTAATAAAAACAGTTAATAAAAAGGGGGAGAACAGTTAATAAAAAAGCATAAAAACACACACATAAAAGATTTTACAGTCAGTTGTAAAAACTGACTG
The DNA here is from genome assembly GCA_036785185.1 of Paratrypauchen microcephalus. Lineage (NCBI taxonomy): Eukaryota > Metazoa > Chordata > Actinopteri > Gobiiformes > Gobiidae > Paratrypauchen > Paratrypauchen microcephalus. The sequence goes on along the minus strand of JAVJIX010000275.1, from coordinate 510,514 downwards.
TTTATACTGCTGTTTTTACTGACTGCTTACATTAATATAAAAAACAAAATAAAAAACAAAATAATTTTTTTATATTAATGTAAGCCTGTAGCAGGGCTCTCAAGTTTTGAAGTTTGGTTGGAGTGAGATTTTTTTTTTCTTTGGGGGGGGGGCACCTATCCACCTAGCGACCCATTGACCCTTCAACCCAGCTTCTTTAAAAAAGTTCAATTATATCATACACTGTTTATTTATTCTGTGACAAATAATAATAACCACAGTAGGCAGATTGCTAGTTGGTTACCTAAAATAACGCTAGCTTGAAATGGACAGGTGTAAATGTTGGTCTAAAGAGCAAAACTACAAAGCAACAAATGAGAGTTATATAAATGAAGTTATTACCTGATGGTTCTCAGTCCTGAGTTGGATGTTCGTTTGTTTTGTCGTCATTCGTTTGTCTCAATCGTGTTCAGTTGCCGTCCTTCAATTATCACTGACAGTGCAGTGCACGCTTAGCTGAAACTAGACTCTACAGTCTGCCCAACAACAGAACAATCTAGTTTTTGATTGGCTGAAAAGGGCGTGGTGCCTGGATAACTCTTCTGAGCCGTACAGACCGATGTTCTGGGCACAGAAGCGCTGTGAGCAGTGGCTAGAGTTTCACTGAATTGCTTAACAAAATTTCAGCGTGAGAAATACCATGTGTGTGTGAGCGTGTGAACTCGTTGAAATGCGTGTGTCACACTCTCAAAGCGTGAGACTTGAGAGCTGTGGCCTGTAGCATCTTAAATCTTCATAGCTAGCTCCTTAGCTAGCCTTTTGCATGGTCTTCATGGATACCTGTTGGTGTCTGTTCAAAGTTCAAAAAGTTCAAAGTCAGCTTTATTGTCAATTCTGCCATATGTGTTCAACATACAGTGAATCGAAATTTTGTTTCTCTCTGGCCAGGTAGTGCAAAAAGACAGTGTACAAAATACAGTATGAAGACAAAACACAACAAAAAACTATCTAAGACAGAGATCTAAAGTTAAAACTAAAGTCTACGATCTAAAATCTTAAAACAGTGCAACATAATAAATAAACTATACTATATACAGATTTCCAAAGTGTGCAGTGTGCATCAAAATGTGCAATGGAAGATACAGCAGTGACTTGGTCATGTGCAGTAGAATGTGCATTAAGATAAAATAAAAATAAATGTGCAACAGTAGTAATTCTAGTGCAGTAACAGGAGTAAACAACAGTACTAAAATTCCAGTAGTCAATGTGCCATAACAGTAGTAAACAGCAGTGCAACGGGGGTAAAATTCAATAACAGGAGTAAACAACAGTACTAAAAATTCCAGTAGTAAATGTAAATGTGCAATAACAGTAGTAAACAACAGTGCAACAGGAGTAAAATCCAGTAGTAAATGTAAATGTGCAACAGTGCAACAGTAGTCCTTAGCAGCAGTTTTTTAAAGTGTCTAGAGTGATATGTCTTTTATGGAATACAGGTTATGCCAATATGGGGGGTGGGGGGTGGGAGATGGGTAAGGTGGGAGTTCGGGTGTGAGTTCAGTGAGTTCAGCCTCCTGACAGCCTGGTGGATGAAGCTGTTTGAAAGCCTGGTGGAGTGGGCCCGGAGACTCCGGTACCTTCTCCCCGAGGGCAGGAGGCTGAACAGGCTATGTGCGGGGTGGCTCGGGTCACCCACAATGTTGGACGCTCTGCGGGTGAGCCGGGTGTTAAAAATGTCTAGGAGGGAGGGGAGAGAGACACCAGCGATCCTCCCAGCTGCATTCACTATGCGCTGCAGAGCTTTCCTGTTCTGTTCAGTGCAGCTCCCGTACCACACAGTGATGCAGCTGGTCAGGACGCTCTCAATGGTGCCTCGGTAGAAGGTGGTCATAATGGGTGGAGGGGCTCCAGCTCTCCTCAGTTTGCGGAGGAAATAGAGGCGCTTCTGAGCCCTCTTTGCCAGTGATACAGTATTCACTGTCCAGGAGAGGTCCTCACTGATGTGCACCCCCAGGAATTTGGTGCTGCTCACCCTCTCTACAGCAGCACCATTGATGGACAGTGGGGGTGCTGGGTGGGGCCTCTCCGGAAGTCAATAACAATCTCCTTGGTCTTTTCAACATTAAGAAGGAGATTGTTATTGCTGCACCACTGGGTCAGAAGGCTCACCTCACTCCTGTAGTTTGTCTCATCGTTATTAGAGATGAGACCCACCACAGTCGTATCGTCCGCAAACTTCACTATGTGATTGGTGCTGAACGCCGGTGAGCAGTCGTGGGTCAGCAGAGTGAAGAGCATCGGACTGAGCACACAGCCCTGGGGGGCTCCTGTGCTCAGTCTAATGCAGCTTGAGGTGTTTCTGCCGACCCGCACTGCCTGTGGCCTCTCACTGAGGAAGTCCAGCAGCCAATTACAGAGTGAGGTCTGAAGCCCCAGGTGGTCTAGTTTGATAATGAGCTGCTGTGGGATTATAGTGTTGAATGCTGAACTGAAATCTATGAACAGCATTCTCACGTATGAGTCTTTATTGTCTAGGTGGGTGAGAGCCGGGTGAAGTGCAGAACAGATTGCATCCTCGGTAGAGCGGTTGGCCCGGTATGCAAACTGGTATGGGTCTAGGGTGGGGGGAGGATGGATTTGATGTGTGCCATGACTAGCCGTTCAAAGCACTTCATGATGATGGGGGTCAGTGCAACAGGGCGATAGTCATTAAAAGTGGCCGGAGTGGGCTTCTTTGGCACGGGAACGATGGTAGTGGTTTTGAAGCAGGAGGGGACCACAGCCTGGCTCAGAGAAGCATTAAAGATGTCTGTGAAGACATCCTTGAGCTCCTCTGCACAGTCTTTCAACACACGACCAGGAATGTTGTCCGGGCCTGCAGCCTTGCGGGTGTTGATCCTGGAGAGTGTCCTCTTCACGCTGGCTGCAGACACACACAGGGGCTGGTCGTGGGGAGGTGGTGGAGTTTTTGGGGCCGGGTGTACCATTTCCTGCACTCAAACCGTGCAAAGAAGCTGTTGAGGTCATTGAGCAGGGTGATATTATTGTCACAGGTCTGTGGCAAGGGTTTGTAATCCGTGATGTTCTGGATGCCCTGCCACAGACTCCGTGTGTCCCTGCTATCTCTAAAGTGTCCGGTTATTTTCTGTGTGTATTTGTGTTTGGCTTTCCTGATTCCACGGGACAGGTTGGCTCTTGCTGCCCTCAGATGGGGGACATCCCCAGCTCTGAAGGCAGCGTTCCTGGCTCTCAACAGCCTGTGAACCTCGTGAACCTCGTGACTTATACTAAACAGAACCTGTTTAGTATAAGTCAGTGTTTCTCAACCTTTTTTTAGACGAGGCACCCTTTAAATTCATGAAAAATCTCAAGGCACCCCAAACTTTTTCTTTCTATTTTAATGTAGGTTATTATTATCACAAACGTCTCAGAGGGCCAGCCTCCTGTGCATTCTTGGAAACATTGGTACTCTTGAACATGACCTGTTCCTGACGGCTGTGCTGGCTTTTCAGACGAACAAAATAGTCCCTGCTTTGATCGGCCTGTGGTGGATGAGTGGTGGTCAGGTGTCTTTTCAGCTTGCTGGGCACCATAGCCTGGTTGGACAATTTCACTCCACAATGCAGGCACAGCTGTTCAGGGCACGATGGATCGCCAGTTGAGATAAATCCGAAATTGAGGTAATTCTCATCATACTGACGTTTATTTTTCTTGGTGGTCTCTACATCCTTTCGTGGATGACCACACGATGAAGATGAAGATGTCGAGGGCTCAGATTCAGGCGTGTCAGATTCTGGAGCTTTTTGTTTTAGAAACTTGTCCATTGTTGCAACCGTCCGTAACACAACTCTACTATTATGGCGTCTCCGATATCACACCCGCTCAAAGTAACACGTTTGTAGACGTCACGTTCCAAAGTTGCAGCTTTATCTCAGATATGTGTGTCAGGCCTAAATTTACTGAACTGCGTTAATGCTAGATGAAAGATTCCACTGACTAAGTATTTGTATATTAATTTAGGCAATTATTTATAATATTACATTATTTATTTAGGCCTATTTCGCATACGGCCAGCTGCGTTTCTGCCGCGCCCCTGAGGGGGGGGTGCGGCACCCTGGGGCACCCCGGTTGAGAAACACTGGTATAAGTAGTACAGAACCTTATGTCATAACTTAATATTGATTTTATTTTATTTTATTTTATTTTTTTACCCAAACTCTGACATGCTCGAATATGTTAGCATCTCTGCAGTGTCTCAGTCTCTATGTGTGTATGCGTGTGTGTGTGTGTGTGTGTGTGTGTGTGTGTGTGTGCTCAGGTCGGAGGCCGAGTTGCTTGGCTGTTTTACGATGTGTTTTGCTGCTGTAAACTCTGTTGACTCTGCTCAGTGTGTGACAGATGGGGCCGTCAATAGAACCACTCACTATGATTATTGCTCCAGTCATGTCCTGTTTTTATGCTCTTTCACATTCAAGGTCTGAGCTTTTTTTGTGGTTCTTCTGGGCACCTTAGAGGAGACATGTTATGCTGTTTTCAATTATTTTGTATTAAAGGTCCCATGACATGGTACTTCTTGATGCTTTTATATGGCTCCTTAATGGTTCCCTAATACTGTAAATGAATCCTTCTTCAAAATCAACACTCAGTGCATGAGAAACAGAGATAAGATGAGAAAGAGTAATTTTTCTCTCTCTGAACACTCCATTATGGGCGTTGTTGCTTGAATGCAAATGAGGAGGACAGAGATGGCCTATAGTAGAGGGTGGGGGCGTGGCCAAACTCTCCGCTCTCAGCTGTGCGCTCTGACCCATTTCCGCATTTTTGCGCGGAGGGAGAGATGAGAAGTGTTCCATTGAAAAATAAACACATTTCCACAGAAAATAAAATTAAACCACTGCTGTTTCAGATATCCACAGGCTCAGATAAAGGACTTCCGAGCCTAGAAACACTCGGACGTGCCTCCAGGCAAATAAAAAACACATTTCGCATTGCCTAGCGCATTCGCGGTCCAAACTCTCTGGGCGTGATTTACAGAGACGCTGAGTAGACACAGACGGGGGTGGAGCTGCATTTTTCGATCTGACGTCAATAAGGTGCCTTGTTCAGAATCGCCTGTTTCAGCTGTGTTTTTTTCTAACGCAGAAAATGACCGCAAATGCTCAGTTTAGACATTTCACAACTTTTAGCCATGGGGGGGGGGGGGGGGGTGGCTAAACAGGGTAGGGGAGCTCACATTAACGTTTAAAAACCTCAGAAAGTGAAAATTTCATGCCATGGGACCTTTAAAATATAAAATGTGTACTTTACACCAGGCAAGTATTTTACACTGCGTTGAGCTAAACCAGTGCTTCTCAAATAGTGGGGCTGTACTAGAACTAAGTGTAATTGCACATCCACAACAGTAGTTGGCAGTGGCGCTCTCATTGTCGCTCTGGGGCAGGGGGCGGCAACCTTAAATACGCGATATACAGAACAGACTCACCATCAGCAGAACATCTTCTGTCACAGAAAAAACACGTATATTCCACTGAGTCATGTCCTTTAGTCCGACAGAAGCTGACGCATCAGCGGCACAAGGAGAGAGCAGTTTTTTTGGGGTTTTTTTCAGTGCCTTTAGTTTATGTAAATCAGCCATGTGATTTTAAGTTTTGTTTCTGTAAAATGTAAACAAATGTGAGCAAAGCTGCATTAAAAACACATTAATATTTGAGTCCTCAGTGCGAAAAGACAGTGCAGTGTTTGTTGTAAGTTTCTTTCTTTCTTTTTTGTTTTTAATGTTAATAAAAGGATACAATGTTATGCAGAGGTGTACTAATAATTTTCTAGACAAATAATACTATTAATAGTCTCGCACAGGGAAGGGGGCATGAAATTTTTTCTTCTTCCTAATAAAATAATTGAGAAGCACTGAGCTAAACTGACTTAAAGGAAAATTAACATTTTTTTACAATCTGAGCCTTCTTTCGGCAATAAAACAAGTCGTTTTACTCACCCATAGCACTTTGGTGTCAATTGAAGCAGTTTCTTAGAAGTTATGTTGTAGCCGTTCTGTTCTACTAATGATCCCGTATCCGTTAGCGTGAGTGCTCGGGGCATTTTTGCGCTCTCCAAATAACACAAACTTTAGCACTTTTCAAATCACAGAAGATCACTGTGTCAGCGTAGACTTTTAGTGGATTCCAAAACGGCCTGAAACCCGATATGCAGTTATAGTTTCATTTGATGACGTCATCAGAGAGGACAGTGCGCATGCGTGAACTCAGCTGTTTTGTAAACACCGCTAGTCCGAAAGAAGCTAACACCGCTCTGAACTTTACTTTTCTGTTGCGATATCGGGTTTCAGGCCATTTTGGAATCCACTAAAAGTCTACGCTGACACAGCGATCTTCTGTGATTTGAAAAGTGCTAAAGTTTGTGTTATTTGGACACCGCAAAGTAATGCCCCGAGCACTCACGCTAACGGATACGGGATCATTAGTAGAACAGAACGACTCAACATAACTTCTGCGAAACTGCTCCAAGTGACACCAAACTGCTATGGGTGAGTAAAACTACTTGTTTTATTGCCGAAAGAAGGCTCAGATTGTTAAAAAAACGTTACTTTTCCTTTAAAGACCTCATTATGCAAATTGTACATTTTTGAGTTTTTTGTTCCCTCATTAAAGCCTATTCTGCAAAATTAAAAGCTTTTGTTATAGTTGTTTCCCTTCTCTCTGAAGTTGTTTGAGTGATTTGTGTATGTCTGAGTGATCTTTAATCACTTATTCTGCAGATCTACCCCTGTTTTCATGACTCCACACCCACTGTAACGTACACTCGTTGTTCTCCAGTTTTATTTTCTTTATTTGTGATACACGTAGGATTCAGCAGCATCGTGTAGTCATTTTGGTACAAATGAGAAAAAGTCTGCTCCTCACCGCTGTGATGTGTAGCTATCCACAGGAGGAGCCCACAGCATGCTGCACTTTGTTGTGATGATGTTTATGGTGACATCAGCTCCCGGAAAGTGAGTGGACTTGTTGTGGTTTAACACAGTGGAGCACTTCCTGTATTACCACATGACATCACAAGGTGGAACAGAGCGTGTGTGTTAAAATGTGTGAATGAAACAAAACACAACTCCGCGTCTGTTTGTGAAGAGAAAACATTAGAACAGGTCAGAAAATAGGGTAATAGGGCCCTTTAAAGGGATAGTTTGGGTTTTTTGATGTGAATCTGTACGGCGTCCCCTTCAGCAGTGTCGTGCATTAAAACTGACTTACAGCCGCACGCGAACACTTTTTCAGTTGTTCGGAGTGGTTTCTGATGCAGTCGCTAGTCTCCTTCTGCATCTCTGGCATCAGATCCCACTCGCGGCAGCAATAACTTTCTGCCTGAGTTGGCATCAAATGACAGTTGGTACAAGCGCACCACCACTTACCCGTCAGGCGGTCTCTCGCGGCTTCCGCATTGGCTCCAGCCTCAAACACTTCTCTGTCTCTCCTCTCTCCCCCTTCCCGTTCCAACTCCCTCTGCCTAATTTCCACATCTGTATATTCAGGTTCATACAGGCAACCCTCTGGCTCTTTGCTGAAGCTAACGTCCTCCTCATCGGTGTCGTAGTCAGACATTTTACTTCCCGAGTATTAAAACACAAACAGGTACGGCTGTCCAGCAGGGGGCAGCGCTCAGTGATATGACTCGAGAGAAAATAGCACCAAGTAGGGATGTCAACAATTAATCGACTTACTTGTCGATCAAGACGTTGGTCGAACAAAATGCATTAATTGTAATTAATCGCTAACCGCGGACACGTGCACCCGCATGGTCACGAAACAAGGCAACCGCGCACCGCACTGCGCCAAGCCCGACTCACAGCCGGCCGCAGGCGCCAACGGCACTGCTCAGCAGCCCCGGTGTACGCGCGGGCCTCGCTCGTACACTGGGTCTGCCAAACACGAGATCAAACCGCGGCGCCCGGAATGCGTAGTCTCAGCCTGAGCCACAAACCGCACGAAACCAGCAGCGGCACCTGGTGGTTTAATCCTGGTTTAGTCCAGGTCTAGACCTGGTCCAGGCCCAGTCCAGGTTTAGACCTGGTCTAGACCTGGTTTAGTCCACGTTTAGTCCTGGTCTAGTCTCTTAGCCAATCAGGACGCAGAACACAGTGTTACACTATAAAAAAATGTTACACTATAAAAAAATAAAAAATAAAAAAAAATCTGCGAACCGCGATAGAGCGAGGGATTACTGTATTTTGTTATTCAGCATCAATACATTTGTCTGCTTTTTACTAAGGAATAATTAATTGAGGAATATACAATATAATAATACTATGATATATTTATGACTCAGTGTTATGTTACTATAGATTATATTCTTAAAGACCCTATTGAAACACTCAAATTCAGGTGAAAAACGCCGCTTATCAATTAATCGTTAATCGATCCATAAGTTCAATCAACTATAGATTAATGAATTAATCGATAATTTGCATTCCCAGCACCAAGCGATTATGACTTCTGACTTTTTTGTGGACAACTGTTTTGTGACGAAAATATATCACTTTTTGGACAAATATTGTTTTGAGAAGAAAAACAAGCTTTATTTAATAAACTTGCCGGACCTACTTTTCAGAACCGGCAGAAACTCGGCTCAGGGGACACTGTCAGGGGTAAGTCAGTGTTAATGCACGACGCTGCTGAAGGGGACGCCGTACAGATTCACATCAAAAAACCCAAACTATCCCTTTAAGTTGACTGGTTCAGACAGCGAAGTTACAATGATGTCATTACTGTCCTGTACACAAGTGTAGCATGAATCTGTTTTTACATGAATGGACTGTAGGTGATGATGAGGAGTAGTGTCACAGCGTCAGTGCAGTGTGAGGAATGAGCAGCTCCTCTGAGGCACAGCACCTTTTAATTACCTCGGTGACCACGGTGTCCTCGCGTGACACCCCCTCCCTCACCCTCTCTGTCCTCTGCACACGCTGCAGAAGGATCTGATTGGACAAATATTCAACAACAATATTCATTTGTTTCATTTCAGTCTCAGTCTCTCTCATTTAGACCCTTATTTGGATGCACATCACTACTGAAGCACACTCTGCTGCTTCAGAACCTCGAGATGTGTCGTCACATAACGAAGAATGTTCAGTGAGCCTAATGTTACACCAGTAGAGATTTTAAGAGCGGGTTCAGTGTGTATTATGAACAAACTACAGAGTGTGTATATGACATTTGGTTCATGCAGTATCCCAGAGAAGTACTCGTGTGGTAACCGACAGGCCACTCCAGACCTCAGCAGTGTCGGGGGAATAGACTGTGGACAGGACACATTGGTGTGAATCAGTTTGTAATTCTTGACGTGCTCCTGACTCACAGGTGTCCACTCATGTCCATCTAAAAACTATTCTGACCTATAGTGACCTATAGTGTGACGTATTCTCCAGCAGTGACAGCAGCTCATCTTTTGTTCACTTTGTTTATAGCACACTCACGTCAAACATGGCAGGAGTTTTTTCATATTCTGTCTGAAGCTCTCTCCACTCTTGCCCCGGTCACGTCCTGTAGCGTGAGCCTGTCTTTGGAGTTGTGCTTCGTCAGCACCCGCAGAGCTGACCCGTCATCTCCATGGCGATGTGCAGTGTTTGGCTGTGGCCGAGCAGAGAAAAGGAGGAGGAGAGTGCAGAGCAAACGGCTCACTTCACACACAGGCCTGCACATGAATCACACTGTTACACACAAACCACCACATCAACCACATCAACACACAACGCATCGTGTTCATGTGCTGCTCTACCTGCTGAGGGGCCGGGGCTGAGGGGCCGGGGCTGAGGAGGAGGGGCTGGAGATAAAGTCAAATTAATCACTGTTAATCAATTTCTATGGTCAGTGATCCTCTTAGGCCTGGTTAGTGCAGAGGTCTGTAGTCCCTCCTCTGTCAATAAAAGTCTGTGGTTTGGAGCTCACTCGTTTTTGTGTTAAATGATTTTAAAGAGGGGGCAGAACACTTCTTTGGGGCTTTGGGCTTTTAGCCTTTATTGGTCTCACACACAATGACACACAGTGACACACGGGAGAAATTTGACTTCTGCATTTGACCCATCCTTTTCAGGAGCAGTGAGCAGCCATCTTTTTTGGCGCCCGGGGGGCAGTACCGTGAAGGGTCTTGCCCAAGGACCCACACTGGTTAGCTCATTGCCCGGGGGGGATTTGAACCTACAACCTCCAGGGGGAAAGTCCTTGACTTACCAGTTGAGCTAACCAGCCGGTTTGGGGTGTTCATTGTTAACATATTACATAAGATCACCATGTTACAGTTTATCATTATCGTAACAGAATCAGCGTGCATCACACTAATGGAACTACTGCACATTTTTGTATATTTATAGAGAATTGCCGTGTGGGAGCATGAGTGACATAGGCTTGTGGGTGGAGTACTGCGTAGAAGGAGTTTGAATAGGGCCAGGGAGAAATCGCTAAATTACTCAAACATGCATGAATAACAACTAAAACCTCTTCAGAACAACAATACCCCCTCTTTAAGTTTGGATGGTTGTCTGTATTAACATTGAATGCCATTTTGATGCTTTTATTTTAATAAGACAAAACTAAAATCTTGCACAAATCCACAAAGAACTTCCCTCTACAGTTTTCACACAGCAGATGCTGTGGGTGGGGGGGGTGAAGGGAGTAAGGGGGTGGGGGCAGGTGGAGACATGTAATTATAGAGTGACAGGTCCCTGTGACTCTTGTGTCATCAGCACTCCAGCACACAGGTCATTATACCACCACACAACCACAAGGCCACAGGTTCAGTCCCTGAGCCAGATGAGGCCTTACTGTGGGAGTGTGCATGTTCTGCCTGTGTCTGAGCTTTTGCTTAGCACTAGAAATCCCAGAGAGGGATATTTGATCTTTCTACCTTTACATCCCCGAGATGGGTTGAATGACCGGAAGGATTTTAGCGAACATCCTGTCTTCAGCTGCGAACAGCTGCTTTTGTTTTGTAAACGAGGCCATTACTGGCGCACCCCAGGAGGGCGTATGCTGAAGGGGACTACCTCAAACTGGATTTAACTACACAGAGAAAGGTGAGAGATTGCAACGCCATCATTCTCAACGAGATGTGGCTTAACCACGCCGTTCCTGACAGCGCTATCCAGGTGGATGGCCTAACAACATTTCAGGCAGACCGGGACCACGCCAGCACCAGTAAATCTCAGGGAGGGGGTGTGTATTTTTATTAACAACAACTGGTGCACAAACGCTGTAGTTGTCTCAAGTCACTACTATTACTACTACTCCTAACGCTTATATGTCGCCCATTTTATTTACCAAGGGAATTCACTGCCGTTAACATCACAGCTGTTTATATTCCACGTTGTCGTGTTGATGAGCAAAACGCAGGTTTAGGAAACGATAATGTCTGGACGATAACGTCTGCTTTGGCAGGATTCCCAGTCGACGTTCTGCTGATACTGACGTGTTTGGTAATCCAACGTAACTCGTAGAAGTAACTCCACTTCGTCGTCCGTCCAAATGAGAGAGTCGGTTTTGTACGTGTGTTCGCTATCATTATTATCTTCTTGTGTTTGTTTGCGGAAGAGAAAGGACTTTATGCACATGCGCTCTTTGTATTGTTGCGTTTCCGGTGGCTCTGTTTCCTGTTTACAGCGCCACATATCGGTGTGGCGTATGTATTACATCGTTTTCACTCAGCGCTCTGTTTTCGTCTGGACGTGAATATTTACTGATCCGAGACGTGTGTGGATGTGAATTTTTTTCAACCCACATAAAAAAAAATCCAGGAGCATTGTTGTGTGGATGTAGACTAAATGACGCTAGACCCATAGCACTCACTCATGATGAAGTGCTTTGAAAGGTTGGTCAAGGCTCACATAACATCCAGCCTTCCCACTACTCTGGACCCATACCAGTTTGCATACCACCCCAAACGCTACAGACACTCCTCAACTTACGAACGAGTTACGTTCCGGACACCTGTTTGTTAGTTGAATTTGTTCGTAAGTCGTTATTATATGTTTAAGGCTTGTATAAGTTATCTATATGGATTTGTACTGCATTTAAATAACACTAATATCACTAATAACACAATAACACTAATAAATAACACTAAATACACTCAACAAAAATATAAACGCAACACTTTTGTTTTTGCTCCCATTTTTCATGAGATGGACTTAAAGATCTAAAATTAATTCCAGATACACAATATTACCATTTCTCTCAAACATTGTTCACAAATCTGTCTAAATGTGTGATAGTGAGCACTTCTGCTTTGCTGAGATAATCCATCCCACCTCACAGGTGTGCCACATCAAGATGCTGATCTGACATCATGATTAGTGCACAGGTGTACCTTATACTGCCCACAATAAAAGGCCACCCTGAAATGTGAAATTGCTTTATTGGGTATCTGGTGTGACCACCATTTGCCTCATGCAGTGCAACACATCTTCTTCACATAGAGTTTATCAGATTGTCAGTTGTGGCCTGTGGAATGTTGCTCCACTCCTCTTCAATGGCTGTGCGAAGTTGCTGGATATTAGTGGGAGCTGGTACACGCTGTCGTATACGCCGGTCAAGCACATCCCAAACATGCTCAATGGGTGACATGTCCGGTGAGTATGCTGGCCATGCAAGAACTGGGACATTTTCAGCTTTCAAGAATTGTGTACAGATCCTTGCAACATGGGGCCGTGCATTATCTTGCTGAAACATGAGGTGATGTTCATGGATGTATGGCACAACAATGGGCCTCAGGATCTCATCACGGTATCTCTGTGCATTCAAAATGCCATCAATAAAATGCACCTGTGTTCTTCGTCCATAACAGATGCCTGCCCATACCATAACCCCACCACCACCATGGGCCACTCGATCCACAACATTGACATCAGCAAAGCGCTCACCCACACGACGCCACACACGCTGTCTGCCATCTGCCCTGAACAATGTAAACCGAGATTCATCCGTGAAGAGAACACCTCTCCAACGTGCCAGACGCCATCGAATGTGAGCATTTGCCCACTCAAGTCTGTTACGGCGACAATCTGGAGTCAGGTTAAGGCCCCGATGAGGACGACGAGCATGCAGTTGAGCTTCCCTGAGACGGTTTCTGACAGTTTGTGCAGAAATTGTTTGGTTATGCAAACCAATTGTTTCAGCAGCTGTCCGAGTGGCTGGTCTCAGACGATCTTGGAGGTGAACCTGCTGGATGTGGAGGTCCTGGGCTGGTGTGGTTACACGTGGTCTGCGGTTGTGAGGCCGGTTGGATGTACTGCCAATATTCTCTGAAGCGCCTTTAGAGACGGCTTATGGTGGAGAAATGAACATTCAATTCACGAGCAACAGATCTGGTTGACGTTCCTGCTGTCAGCATGCCAATTACACGCTCCCTCAATGCTTGTGACATCTGTGGCATTTTGCTGTGAGACAAAACTGCACATTTCGGGGTGTCCTTTTATTGTGGGCAGTCTGGGGCGCACCTGTGCACTGGTCATGATGTCAGATCAGCATCTTGATGTGGCGCACCTGTGAGGTGGGATGGATTATCTCAGCAAAGCAGAAGTGATCACTATCACACATTTAGACAGATTTGTGAACAATGTTTGAGAGAAATGGTAATATTGTGTATCTGGAATGAATTTTAGATCTTTAAGTCCATCTCATGAAAAATGGGAGCAAAAACAAAAGTGTTGCGTTTATATTTTTGTTGAGTGTAATACTAATATGCTTTTTAAAAATGTGGAAAACTGATGAGATAAAAAGAAAAGAGGGACACAGGCAAACGCAGTCAGCTGAGAGAGAGAGCGCGCGTGTGTGTGAATGTATGTGTGAGACTGTGTGTGAATGTGTGTGTATTTACCTCCTATTTTCCTTGAGCTCTTGGGGAAAGATTTGCCCTCTTCTTAAAACTTGCAAACCAGCCATGGCTGCAGAAAAGGGTTCTTCCGCAGCACTTTCTCCTGCCTTAGCCTTAAGGTCATTAAAAAGCGATATGGCCTTCTCACTGATCAGCATAAGGCTCAAAGGAACACGCCTCTGCCGCTGATTTTCGAGTCAAATACCAAGAAGTTTCTCCATCTCTTCCATGAGTTTCCCTCTCTTCTTCTTGCTTATGATGGTGGGTTGCATACCCGCTGCACTTTTCACATGCTCCATAATGCGGTCCTTTTGTTTATATATCGTACCAATTGTCGAACGGTTCACGTTGTACGCGTGTGCCACATTCACCATCTTCTCACCAGCATCAAGTTTCTTTATTATCGCCACCTTCTTTTCAAATGAGACGGCTGCCGCTTTTTCACAGAAGCTTCACTGGAAGCTTTTCGCTTATCACCAACCATATTGGATTACTGTACGCATGCAAGAAAAACAACAAAGTTCATAACACCGCACCATAGTAACACCGTAGTAACACCGTAGTAACACCGTAGTAACACCGTAGTAACACCGTAGTAACACTGTAGTACGCCCACTCAGTTGAAGTTCTGAACACTTCTACTGAGTGGGCGTGACGCTTGGGGGATGCTGCGTAGCCCCTGCCTGTGCGTCAACGGCGGAAATACGCACTACGTACTGTACCCGGACGTCGGAATAGGCGCTAAATACAAAAACTCAAACTTTTTTTTTTTAATTTTCGACCCTGTTCGTATCTCCGAATGTTCGTAAATCGAATGTTCGTATGTCGAGGAGCGTCTGTATTTACACATTTGCCTCTGTGTATGGGACATTTGGCCTAAACTTTGCCTCCAGTTCACGGCTACTTGTGCACAGAGGTGGGTAGAGTAGCCAAAATATTTACTCAAGTTAGAGTAGCTTTACTTTAAGGGGTCACTAATAGTAGTGACCCAAATAATCACTCAAGTAAGAGTAAAAAAGTACTTGAAGAAATAGCATTAAATAGCATGAAATGAAATAAAACCATTAAATAATGTGAAAATATATTAATAACATAATATTTCCAAAGAAAATGCCATTAAAATATATAAAAAAGGTATAATTTTGGAAAATAAGGTACAGAAAACACAAACTACATTTATTTTATATGTCGACATGAAGCTTTTGCCACTAGAATATTTACTCACAGTGGAATGATTAAATATTTATTAAACCGTAAGAGTAGCTTTACTTTAAAATAAATAAATAAATAAATCAGGTAATGGACACATTTACAAATGAAGAGATGCTAACTGTGGTCATCAGAGTCATCAGTTTTGGGCCCTGTCCTCACAACAACGTTTTTTGGTGGAAACGGAGAGGTTTGTGTTTGTTTGGGTCGTCCACATGGCGCCGACGTTTTGGTTGGGTGAAAACTGTGTTTTTTAAAAACGGGTTCCAGAGTGGAGAAATCTGAGAACACCGGGGGTCGTATTGTCGCGTAGGCAGATAAAACGCCACTTTTTGGAAAACGATGACGTCTTGATGCCGTCGCACAAGTGTTTGCCAATTCAAAGGTAAACACATATTTCAAAACCGGAAAGATCCCAGTGAAAAAGCAGATAGTGGACAATGAGGAGCCCATACCAATTTGAGAGCAAAAGAGCAACCATTTCTTGTCTTTTTTTTAATGAATGAAAATGTACCTTTTACAAACAGGCACATGCAGTATCACACACAAAAATATATAAAAGCATTTCTGTTTTCTTTACACAAATTCACACAACTATATAGCTGCCCTTTGGTGATGGTCCCCGGTTGTATATTCTCGCCGAAAAGCCAACATAATGTCCGAGTATGTTTGGGCAGGACTCAGTGTAATGAAGGCTCGATGTTTGACATTCCCGTATTAAAATCCAAGCAAGCATTTTGTCTAAATAACACGACCAAGGTTAACGAGAGTTCTACTTGTTCATGTCTATCTAATAAAACAAACTTTCTAGTGTTAGTGCCGTTTTCCTCTATCAACCTAAACCGTGGCTGGAAAATAACCAATTACAATACTCGCATTACTGTGACTGAGTAGACCTTTTTGTGTAATTGTACTTTTTTAAAGGTCCCATGGCATGAAAGTTTCACTTTCTGAGGTTTTTGAACGTTAATGTGAGCTCCCCTACCCTGTTTAGCCCCCCCCCCCCATGGCTAAAAGTTGCGAAATGTCTAAACTGAGCATTTGCGATCCTTTTCTGCGTTAGAAAAAATCAGAGCTCAAACGGGCGATTTTGAACAAGGAAACTTATTGACGTCAGCTCGAAAAAAGAAATGCAAATGCAGTTCCACCCCCGTCTGTCTGTACTCAGCGTCTCTGTAAATCACGCCCAGAGAGTTTGGACTGCGGAGGAGCTACGCAATGCGAAATGCGTTTTTTTATTTGCCTGGAGGAACTTGCGAGTGTTTCTAGGCTCGGAAGTCCTTTATCTGAGCCTGTGGATATCTGAAACAGCAGTGGTTTCATTTTATTTTCTGTGGAAATGTGTTTATTTTTCAATGGAACGCTTCTCATCTCTCCTTTCGCGCAAAAACACGGAAGTGGTTCAGAGCGCACAGGCACAGCTGAAAAGGAAAGAGCGGAGAGTTTGGCCACGCCCCCACCCGCTACTATAGGCCATCTCTGTCCTCCTCATTTGCATTCAAGCAACAAGTCCCACAATGGAGTGTTCCAGAGTGACATTTAGGACTCTGTTTCTCATGCACTGAGTGTTGATTTTGAAGAAGGATTCATTTACAGTATTAGGGAACCATTAAGGAGCCATATAAAAGCATCAAGAAGTACCATGTCATGGTATCTTGAAACACATGCTTGTAATGGAGTTCTAGGTCCTCCTGAACATGTTTGTATATCTGGTGCTGAGCTGCAGGTTGAGTTTACTGACAAAATGAGTTTACTACTGTGTGGATAGTGACACACCCGCACGGTCGTAGTACTTGTACTCATAGTAGTGACTGCTGCCTGCTGAGTCAGACCCTCCCACTTCCTGCTGGAATAATACAAGTGTAAAAGTGGCTCTGGGCTCAGGCTGGACTCTGGAGCGCACAGACACACACACAGAGTCTGTGTCTAACACACTGTGGGGAGGATGATCTCCTGCAGGCTACTTTGGACCCTCCATGAGGTCCTCCTGAGGTATAGACCCCAGTGATGTCCTCCTGAGGTATTCCCTGTAGTGCAGCTCTCAGAGCGGTGCTGTGGAGACAAAAACATGAGAGAACAACACTTGGTCTATTTTTAGCTCCTCAGACACACCACCACTGAAGCCTGTGCGCCTCTTACATTTCCACTACACATACACAGTACATGTTACATAGTACGTGTTACACAGTACACTTACACAATAATCATACACTGTACGTGTTACGCAGTACCTGTTACCCAGTACACTTATACAGTACATGTTACATGATTTTTTTCCCGTCGTGCATGTTTTGTTCTTCTGGCCTTTGTTTTTGCCTGTAAACATTTTCTAGTTAGCATGACAGCTTCAGATTACAGTTCAGAGTTTCACTGACAAACATCAAATCAAAATCAAATCAAACAATATTTATAAGGCGCTTTTCATACAAAATTGTAGCACAAAGCGCCTTACAGTGGTCAAGGATTAGAAGATTGACCTTTACTGATCTCGCACAGGAGAAGTTGTTTCTATATTTGACCCGGGACCATCCCCATTATTTTGTTTTGTTATTTAGGCTTTGGTCAGGCCCTAAGCTGGAGGATTTTACTATAGGTTGGTGGGGGATACTGGAGTGCCCGGAGGAAACCCACCCAGACACGAATCTTCTTGCTGTGAAGCATGAGTGCTAACCACTCAGCCACCGTGCTGCCAGGAAAAAAAAAGAAAAGAAAAGACAAACAGATGGACAAACAAGCAAACAGACAAACAAGCATGACAAACATGAACTTTACGAGATTTACTTGATATTTTTTTATTTGACATATAGCAGCTGAGTTAGTGAAGAATCATCTGTTACTACGTGGTTGATACGGGTGCAATTAGGCCTGTGGAATTTATACGGCATGTAGACTTGGAGCATGTTGGATGCTGCTTCACCGTTCGCACTGGTGGCTCTGTGCTTCCATCTTGTTAAACGCCTGCTCATCGTTCACGCCTGTTGGCATCCTTTGCGCTGCTGAATTTATCCGAAATACCAAAAACGCTTTGCACCACCCGTATGACATGTGACTAAAGAGCATCGATGCACCTCTACACAGGGTTAACATGGGAATCGCTCGTGCAGTTCGTGAGTGACGCGTCCAATGGTCCAATGTAAACGGACCTTTAGAATGAGAGTGCCTCTGCTCATGTGAGTGAGACTGTGGTGGAGCTCACAGAGGACACACATAGTATACGTGTAGGTCTGAAGTGTTTTGTAAAGCAGGTACAGGTTTCCCTCCACTCAAATACACACGAGTCACCCCTCACATTACGCCCGATCCTTAGTCCACACACTTAGACCAACAGGGCTTAACAAATCAACACAGTAGATTTTAAAGGTCCCATGACATGGTACTTCTTGATGCTTTTATATGGCTCCTTAATGGTTCCCTAATACTGTAAATGAATCCTTCTTCAAAATCAACACTCAGTGCATGAGAAACAGAGATAAGATGAGAAAGAGTAATTTTTCTCACTGAACACTCTATAATGGGCGTTGTTGCTTGAATGCAAATGAGGAGAAAAGAGCTGGCCAATAGTAGAGCCTCAGCTGATCCATTTCCTTGTTTTTGCACGGGGGGAGAGATTTGAAGCGTTCCATTGAAAAATAAACACATTTCCACATAATACACAATAAAATTAAACCACTGCTGTTCAAAGGTCCAGAGGCTCAGATAAAGGACTTCCGAGCCTAGAAACACTCGGACGTGCCTCCAGGTAAATAAAAAACGCATTTCGCATTGCCTAGCGCATTCGCAGTCCAAACTCTCTGGGCGTGATTTACAGAGACGCTGAGTACAGACAGACGGGGGTGGAACTGCATTTGCATTTCTTTTTTCCATCTGACGTCAATAAGTTTCCTTGTTCAAAATCGCCCGTTTGAGCTCTGATTTTTTGTAACGCAGAAAAGGATCGCAAATGCTCAGTTTAGACATTTCGCAACTTTTAACCATGGGGGGGGGCCTAAACAGGGTAGGGGAGCTCACATTAACGTTCAAAAACCTCAGAAAGTGAAAATTTCATGCCATGAGACCTTTAAGGCACGCTGGTTTAAAAATCACAAGCCTATTTCATTACCACCCTCATTACTCCCTCATCACCCCCTCATTACCCCCTTCACTACCCCAATCTTTACCCCCCTCATTACCCTCCTCATTACCGCCCTCATTACCACCCTCATTACCTCCTCACTGTCACCCTCACTTAGACCAAAAACACAGGACTGGACAGGTCCAAACAGCCTGTGATACAGGGGGATGTGAGAGTTGTCGGTGACCGCACATGTGACCTCTGACCCCAGCCTGTATCCATGCTCTGAGACTCAAAACTGGCTTCCAGAGTTATCAGACTATTGGAATGTCATGTAAACAGTGAGTAATCTGATCTCTCTCTGATTTGTGTAGAATCCCTTAGTCGTCCAGGTAGAATCCACGGCGAAATTCAATTTTACAGCTGGACAAAAGTTTATTTGGTCGAATATGTTTCACAGCTCATCCAAGCTGCTTTTTCAGTTCTGGTCAGACGCTGGTGGACACTGCCTTTATCTGCCTGAAAGGAGGAGCTAACTATAATGAAATTCCTTTGAAACTACCCCAACTACTTGTTTACAGTTTCTGTAACAGAAACTGTAAACTGACAAACTGAATTTCTCCTTTTCCTGCACAGGTGTGCTGGGTTTGTGTGTTGTGTGTTCACACCCGTGCAGGGTTTGACAAAGACTTAGACAAAGATAAAATACATATAATTTTCTTTCTATGGGGTAACATTTAAAGGTCCCATGGCATGAAATCTTCACTTTCTGAGGTTTTTGAACGTTAATGTGAGCTCCCCTACCCTGTTTAGCCCCCCCCATGGTTAAAAGTTGCGAAATGTCTAAACTGAGCATTTGCGATCCTTTTCTGCGAAAAAATCAGAGCTCAAACGGGCGATTTTGAACAAGGAAACTTTGTTACGTCAGCTCGAAAAAAGAAATGCAAATGCAGTTCCACCCCCGTCTGTCTGTACTCAGCGTCTCTGTAAATCACGCCCAGAGAGTTTGGACTGCGGAGGAGCTACGCAATGCGAAATACGTTTTTTTATTTGCCTGGAGGAACTTGCGAGTGTTTCTAGGCTCAGAAGTCCTTTATCTGAGCCTGTGGATATCTGAAACAGCAGTGGTTTAATTTTATTTTCTGTGGAAATGTGTTTATTTTTCAATGGAACGCTTCTCATCTCTCCCCCCGTGCAAAAACACGGAAGTGGGTCAGAGCGCACAGCTGAAAAGGAAAGAGTGGAGAGTTTGGCCACACCCCCACCCGCTACTATAGGCCATCTCTGTCCTCCTCATTTGCATTCAAGCAACAACGCCCATAATGGAGTGTTCCAGAGTGACATTTATGACTCTTTCTCATCTTATCTCTGTTTCTCATGCACTGAGTGTTGATTTTGAAGAAGGATTCATTTACAGTATTAGGGAACCATTAAGGAGCCATATAAAAGCGTCAAGAAGTACCATGTCATGGGACCTTTAACATATTTAGATGACCATGTACCTTTTATTATTTTGTAAATGCTATATTGGCCCAAAACAACATATTGTTATATGTTTTATAAGTTTCACTTTCATTTTGGATGTTCCTTTTGCTCCCCTAAGTCACTCCCCCTTCAGAACACTATCACAACACAATCAGTGTGCATCCCAATAATGAAACTACTGCACATCACATCAGGTTTGTCAAGGCCCAGGAGAGATTACCCAAACATGCATGGATGACATCTAAAACCTCTTCAGGCATGTTTTTGATGTTATGACACAAAGCATGGTCTGCAGGGGGTTTTGATGATCAGATTTCTCTTGTAAATGTCAACATCAGAAATCACTGTTACTGTCTGTCAGGGCATTTTTGAAGTGAGGAAACATGACCCAAATCCACTCTGCACAAATCTGCCCTTTATCTGATGGAAAACATGTTTTGGTTATTAAACTTGAAGTGTCGTGGTCACTGTTTTCATGTAAATGTGAATAGTCTGAGTGGCCTCTCTGTCTGTAAAGTGTTGTCCTTGAGCTTTTTCTCTTCTGCTCCAAATCTCCTGGAAACATATCCTCACAGCCAAAAGCACAGGCACCACATGAACCACAAAGAACAGGTCTGTGCTGGAATGAACTGTGGTCTAAGAGCTGAAGAGCTGGAGAAACATTGCAATTTGTGTTTTAATAATGTGATTCTGTTCAATGTTCATATTTTAAACATCCAGAAGAATTGAGACTGAAAGACTGAAATCTGAACTGACAAAACTACACTGTGTTTCAAATTATCCTGCAAATTAGTTTTTGCATGATTTGAATGAGGCAAAATAACATGCTTTTTCTCTCGAATATATTGTTTTAATCATTTGTTTCAGATGTACTGTAATTATTTTCTGTATAAAAATTAAATTTGGTGTTCAAAAAGTCTTTTTTCAAACTTGAGTCTTGAAAAAGAGGGGGTCGTCTTATAATCAGGGTCGTCTTATATTCGGTATTTGATCCCTTGCTGATTTTGTAGGTTTGCCCACTGACAAGAAAATGAACAGTCTATAATTTTAATGGTAGGTTTATTTTAACATTGAGAAATAGAATATTAAAAAGAAAATCCAGAAAATCACATTATAGAAAATATATTAATTCATTTGCATTTCAGTGTGTGAAAGTGGAGTTAAAATGATTAACATAGATTCAGAGGCTGCACCAGGCCTCGACCTCCTCGCCAGCCAACCACAGCTCATCTCGATCATGCCTTCAATTACCCAGAAGCCCTATTTACACAGGCTATCCCGACAACACTGTGTCAGATCTCTTGACCTGGGCTGCTAAGAATCCATCAGATTCAAACACCTGTCACACGTTTCCTAGTTTGCTCCAGTTATCGAATTCCTCATGCCGTGACGGATCCCACAAGGATCTCATCCTGGGATCTGCAGCCGGAGGATCTTCCATTGCATGTCTGCCACACGGCAGGAGCCGCCAGCTGGCATTCCAGTCCACAGCCCCCTTTTTGGCCTCCTAGTCCACCTCCCACTCCTCGTTTAGGTGTTTGGTGCAGTCCGCCTCCCAGCAACCACAGCATTCGCCGTGGCCCCGGCCTACGGCGCTCAGCGCGGCCCAGCCCTGGCAACCACGGCATTTGGCGCGGGCAGCACTCGCTCGGCCCTGGCAACTATGGCATTCAGCGTGGCCCTGCCCCGGCAACCACAGCATTTGGCACCACCCGGCACCCGCCGTTCCCCTTCAGGCTGATGACGCATCAACACAGGACCTTCAACCATTTAGGTTAAGAAAGTAACCCTGGTGCTCTGAAATGAGATGAATGAGCTTCCGCACTTCCCGCCATATTTTGCGCGCACAGCTGCCGATGTTATCACTCCCACCTCCACTACAGTGTCATAGCTCCCCCTGCTAGGGGCTAAGTAGCATCACCACCAGTGGCCATTAAATATCTTCAGTCTTCAGTCTTCTCTGATTCTCCTTGCACCCATCTCAACCTGGGGGCCAGAGGGGACAGGACGTCTCTCCCCCTGTGCCTGCTCTTTCTGTGTCAGATCACCCCGTCTTATTCCTGTCTTGCAGGCTGCACAGTTCTCCATGCATCTGCATCTTCTTTGTTTCTCTTTTTCAGTCATCATGGGCTAGATGCCCCCCCAACACCCAAGTGTTATTTCTCATGTTGTGGCACAGCCTACACGAGTCACCATACCCTTCATACTATTCGCTTAACCTGTCTCTACACGTGCACACTACACCATCTCAGTATTCAACCTCTCCTGCTGTCTCATATCTGCCCATTCTAGCTCATACAACTCATGCTAGCTCATGCTATTCCAACACATGCTAGCTAAGCAGTCTCTACAACCGCTCTGCTCTTCTGATATTCAGCACCCGTCAACTCATGTTGTTAATACTGTCTCCACATTCGCCCTCTCTCATCCATCCAGGGTTCAACCCATAGCCACCCCGCGAACACCCCCAGCACCCCCCTCCCTCCTGACCTATGACGGGTCTCCCTCTCGACCCTCATCCATCCGACCCTCATTCCTCATCCATTCGACCCTCATTCAGCTGACCCTCATCCATCTGACCCTCATCCATCCGACCCTCATTCCTCATCCATCCGACCCTCATTCAGCCGACCCTCATCCATCCGACCCTCATTCCTCATCCATTCGACCCTCATTCAGCCGACCCTCATCCATCTGACCCTCATCCATCCGACCCTCATTCCTCATCCATCCGACCCTCGTTGCATAATTCAACAATTCGATCTGTGCTTCCTTCACCTGCAGGTTCCCATGCTTGCCATCTGCACCCATGCTGAAGCACACATATCAGCGTTATCACGGTCACCTCTGAAGACCTTCCACGTCACGGTCTCTCTACATCACTCCTGATTCAGTCTCATTCTTCTCCATCGCACCTTCACGACGTGGCTCCAGTTTGCCCCAAAGATTATTAGAGAACAAATTATTTGTAAAAGTGGAGAAATGTGAGTTTAACAAACCTGATAGCCCGATACCTACCTTTTCCTCGTGGCCCCCAGCCCGTTACCTACCAGATGCTTCAGGCCCCCCAGCCAGATACCAACCTGCTCCTTTAAGTTTACGTCAGGTGATTGTGAGGGCCATTCAATTGTATCAATCCCTTCATCCTCCAATTACTGCCTGCAGACTCCTGCCACATGAGGCCGGGCACTGTTGTGCACCAGGAGGTACCGAGGACCTACTGCACCAGCGGAGGGTCTGACAATGGGTTCAAGGATTTCATCCTGATACCTAATG
Source organism: Paratrypauchen microcephalus (assembly GCA_036785185.1). Taxonomy (NCBI): domain Eukaryota; kingdom Metazoa; phylum Chordata; class Actinopteri; order Gobiiformes; family Gobiidae; genus Paratrypauchen; species Paratrypauchen microcephalus. Next base: position 486,642 of record JAVJIX010000275.1, on the reverse strand, counting down.
GCAGTCAGACTGGCATTTTCTAGTTGGTAGAAGTCTGTCTGGCTCTCCATGGATATGCCTCCCCAGACCATCACTGACCCACTACCAAACTGCTCATGCTGAACCATGCTGCAGGCAGCGTAGCCTTCTCCTGGTTGTCTCCAGACTCTTTCACATCTATCACAGGTGCTCAGGGTGAACGTGCTCTCATCTGTGAAAAGCACAGGGCACCAGTACGGACTTGCCAATTCTGATGTGGTCTAGTAAATGTCAATGGAGCTCCAATGTTCCCTCTATGGTGTGCAATCACGCACTACCCACACTTTAAGTGCGCATATCAAATTCTTTGCAGCTCATAAAATAAAATGTAACCTGAACTGATAAACACAGTGCTGGTTTGATGCATGGAACGCACACACTCCACAGAGGGAAGAACACCTGAAGAGGAGACAGGTAGAGCCATAATGTGATCTCCTGTTTGCTTTGTGTCTGTCCAAATCATAGTTTTTGGTGAGCCTAAAAGATGGGACTTTCTCAAAGTGTGAAGCCTCTCCCCAGAGCGTTATACCACAGAGCTCTCACTCACACAAAATGACTTAAATAGGCTAATGATTCAAAAGCAAGATATAAAGTGACACTAATTTTTACTTATTTTGGAGAACATTATTTTAGGAAAGATGACCCATCTTATATTGCCCTATAGGTCCTATAGGTCTGCAGCCATATGCACATTATGCAGGGCATATTTATCAAGCTGAAAAAAATCTCTCTTCATGTGATTTTATAGATTTATACACTACAGTATAGTTTTATTTCTGAGGTTATTTTTCAAAATATTGTAATGTTCAATGTTTCACTGACCACAGCAGGACCCTCACACTGACACATATACATATTGTCCTTGGGCAAGACACTTAACCCACCTCGGCCTAGAGGTAAGATCTTAAGCCCGAGCCCGACCTGACCCGACCCGAATTTCGGGTCGGGTTCGGGCCTAAAATGTCAATCATTGCTTCGGGTCGGGCTCGGGCTCGGGCCCGGGCTCGGGCCGGGCTTCTCTCTCGCTGACTTTTAAAAAAAATAAATATATGTTTATAAAAATGTATAATAAAACGATGTGTGAATACTAAACTAAGGAATACTTGTTTTAAAATAAATAATTTGGATAAAACAGAGAAGGCGCTGTAAGGTAATTGCTATTTAACTATTAAACAGGAGCCGCTCTTAATAATCTTCCCCTCCGCAAGTCCGCATCTATTTTGACCTGGTATCCCCAATATGGAGGAGCAAGAAGTTAAGGATAAACTAAAGACCGGAGAACTGAAAAGACAAACACGCACCGGTAAGAGTGAGGTGTGGAAAAGCTTCAAATTGATTGTTGAAAATGCTACAGAAACTTGCGTTGGCTTCGCTGAATGTCGTCAATGTGGCGCTTTGCTTTCATACGAGAGCAAAAAGACTGGCACCTCGACGTTCCCTCTAAGCTGCGCGCCTGTGCAGTTGCGCACTGCTCACACATTCTCAGCGCACAAGAAAACCTCTGCAGCGCAGGGATGAAAGAGTTCCGCTTTTTTTTTCAGCCGCGGGGTCATCTGAATACGGGGGAATCGTCCCGTATTCAGAAACAAAAGTATGTGTCTCGTATTAAACTTCTACCGGTGTAAGCCACGAGCACGCGCAAGCCGCGGGCACGCGCAGCTCTTTCCGCGTGTAGCGGGGGTGCATGTCGGATGTCGCGCACAGGAGTCCAAGGAGCGCTCAGGGAGTTAGTGTGTTTGCTCAGACACATAAAACATTAGGGGGAACATTGACCTCGACGCTGAGCAGGCATTTAAACAGCTGTACTAGCAAAATTGATGATCGTCAAACATCTATATTATCATTTGTTTCAAAAAAAACGCCCCTCACAAATAAAATATGAAATTTCGGGTTTGCTTCGGGCTCGGGCCTGCAAATCAAGTTAATTGGTCGGGCTCGGGCCGGGTCGGGCTTTCATACCCGCGGGCCGAGTCGGGTTGGGCTGGATTTTTTAGGCCCGATCTTACCTCTACCTCGGCCCCAGTGTCTGCATACACTGGTGTGTGAATGGGTGAGTGGTTCCTTGTTGTAAAGCGCTTTGAGTGTCTTGAAGGTGGAAAAGCGCTATATAAAGATGTGACCATATTAAAACTAATCTAACAGAAATAACTGCAGTAAGTTGTGAAACTTGAGATGATCTCAGTTGTGATACTGGTGTGGCCACAGTGTGCATGTCGAATGTTGCTCACAGGAGTCCAAGGAACGCTCAGGGAGTTAGTATGTTTGCTCAGACACATGAAAAATTGGAGGAAACATTGCTGAGCACAGGGCCCACTACAGGACGTAGAACCCTCAAGCCACCCGCATGAAGTCTGACTGTGATTGTTTGGACAGAGACATTCACACCAGTGGCCTGCTGGAAGCCATTCTGTAGGGCATGGGCAGTGCTCAGTCTGTTCCTCCTGCACAAAGGAGCAGATATGAGTCCTGCTGATGGGTTGAGGACCTTCTATGGTCCTGTCCAGCTCTCCTAGAGTAACTGTCTGTCTCCTGTCTCCTGAAATCACCATGTTCTGGAGATTGTACAGTGGTACCTCACCTTACAAAAGACTCTACAAACGAAAAATCCAAGTTACGAAACACCTTCATGTTAAATTTTGGTCTCTAGATACGAAAGAAAATTCAAGTTACGAAACGCGAAATCTCAAAAATTCAATTAATGCGCGCTCAGATGCACGCCCTGAAACGTAAATACACTTTATCAACACACGTGGGGTTAGGTTCCAGAGGTGGCCCGCGGTGGGAGAGGTCCACGAGGTAGGACAACTTTGTATTTTGCAATTGTTCTACATGTTTTAGGGCTGTAAATGCCTCACCACACACATTCTGCGCTTTTCTCAGACTGGAGTTGGGCTTTTCTCGCATTTCTCTCTCGTTTGAACACTCGAACTTTCATAGATTTTCAAAGGAATGTGTTGATAGTGAAGCGTGGGGGAGGGGGGCACGGGATGGAGCCGCGGCGCCCGGGCCGTGCCTCCCCCTCGGGGCCGAGCACGCACGGGCGAGCACGGGGTGATTTAATCCTGGTCTAGTCCCGGTTTGGTCTGGGTCTGGACCTGATCCGGTCCTGGTTTAGTTCTGGTCTAGACCTGGAAGTCACATAGAACCAGAGCCCGCCCCGAGCGAGACCCCGCGGTCTTGCCCGCCGATAGAGCACCTTTCTCGGCCTGTTGGCTCACAGTGTCAGCCCCCCGGCTCTGGAGGTCAGATAGAACCAGAGCCCGCCCCGCTCTTATTCCCGCTGAAAGAGCGTCTTTCTCGGCCTCTTAGCTCTAGCGCGGAACGCACAAGGAGCGCGGAGACACGAGCACCGCGCTCCTCCAACGGCACTGCCATGTCCCGGGATAATCCTGGTTTAGTCCAGGTCCAGTCCAGGTTTAGACCTGGTTTAGTTCTGGTCTAGACCTGGTTTATTCCACGTTTAGTCCTGGCTCTACAGTCTCTTAGCCAATCAGGGCACAGAAAACAAATGTTACACTATAAAAAAAAATGTTACACTAAAAAAAAACCTTGGAACGGATTAGGCCTTTTCCATTGAAATAGCTACTCAACTTACGAAAAATTCATGTTACAAAACCACTTCTGGAACGAATTAATTTCGTAAGGTGAGGTACCACTGTACTTGGAGGCGCATTAAATCTCGTTGCAACGGCACATTCAGATGTGCTGTCCTGGAGAAGTTGGACCATCTGTGCAACTTCACAACTACATTTCAAATAGAACTGCTAAACTGAGCAGTACCTGGAGGACTAACGGCTGGTTTACAGTTGTGTGTGGGTCCCCGCTCAGCTGAGAGCTGATGTCCTGACACAACCTGAACCATACAGGCCAAAATATTTCATTTGAATATATATATATATTTATTTATTGACTGCGACAATAAACAATCATATTAGGGTCATATACAGACATTTCTCTGCCAAACATTAGCTGTTCGTATTGTCTTTGTAGTTCCACCAATCACGACCCTTGCGTTTGGCTGAAGTTCGGCATGTAACAAGTTTTTCTCTGATTAGCTCTCATGTGTGTAGCTCAATGTTACATAATGACTACTGGAGGTATAACATATACTGTTGAAATGCCCGTCCTGACCAGCCCCCTCTTTGTGTTCCTTAGGAATGGCTGGACCTGCGCTGTCGGGGAGTCCGCAACGCCAACGCCTACATCCTGGTGTACGACATCTGCTCCGTGGAGAGCTTCGAGTACGTCAAGATGATCCGCCAGCAGATCATGGACAACAGGTACGTGAGGACACAGGGACAGAGGGGAACATAGAGGGGTGCAGAGACGGGTGGGGGGCACAAAGGGACAAAGGGGGATCTTCAGTCATCCCAGTGTTCAATGGATTTTAAGATTCAGGAACTACACCTCTGATTCTAATGAGACATTTGGCTGTCAGCAACATGATGGAAAATGAGAAGCTAAAATGAAGTCCTTATCCTGTTAATGCTATGCTAACCAACCCATGTGTGTGAACAGTTTGAGCACAGAATGAGTCTGTGATGGTTTATGAGAAAATGTCTGGAGTTTTACCTGTGAGGTAACTGAACAAGAAAAATGCAACCAGTTCATTTATTTATTTATTTAATAGGGATGAATATGCATGAGACACACACCTTTAGAATTCCATATTGAATACATTTACCAGGGCTTCTCTGAAAAACGCCAAAATAAAACTAAATGTATACTGGATAAATCTGACCGTGGCCAGATACGGCCCTTAGTGTGAAACCTTTAACCACGACACTCACAGGCACTGAGGATATGACTGAGCACAAGTCAATCAAAATCAGTATTTGAATGAATCACAAAAGCAGCATTTTTTCTTCCATAAACAACGAAACTGTTATTCTGCATAAAAAATCCCAAATTTAATAACAGTGCTTTTACATATTTTTTTCCCAAGCTCCACTTTAAAGCATGTTTGATTTGAGTCATCTTCCTGGTCTTATACTGATCGATGATCGATGTGTTTGTGTGTGTGGACTTTGGAGCCATGTGGACATGGAGGCGTGTGCACATGTGTGGTGGGCACATGTGTGGTGGGCACATGTGTGGTGTGCACATGTGTGGTGTGCACATGTGTGGTGGGCACATGTGTGGTGGGCACATGTGTGGTGGGCACATGTGTGGTGTGCACATGTGTGGTGTGCACATGTGTGGTGGGCACATGTGTGGTGGGCACATGTGTGGTGGGCACATGTGTGGTGTGCACATGTGTGGTGTGCACATGTGTGGTGGGCACATGTGTGGTGGGCACATGTGTGGTGGGCACATGTGTGGTGGGCACATGTGTGGTGGGCACATGTGTGGTGTGCACATGTGTGGTGGGCACATGTGCGGTGGGCACATGTGCGGTGTGCACATGTGCGGTGGGCACATGTGTGGTGGGCTTGTGGTTCAGTATGCACATGTGTGATGACTTTAGGACTGTGCACATGTGTGCACACATCTGTGTGCACACATGTGCACACATCTGTGTGCACCTCCATCTGAGCGCCAGAATCAGCTCCAAAAACTTGTGTCCTAATAAGTATATGTGCTTTGTATGAGTCACCACAAAATAGCCACAAGATAGGCCCAAAGAGAGGCCCAAAGAGAGGCCCAAAGAGAGGCCTAAAGAGAGGCCCAAAGAGAGGCCCAAAGAGAGGCCCAAAGAGAAGCCTAAAGAGAGGCCCAAAGAGAAGCCCAAAGAGAAGCCCAAAGAGAAGCCTAAAGAGAGGCCTAAAGAGAGGCCCAAAGAGAGGCCCATAGAGAGGCCCAAAGAGAGGCCCAAAGAGAGGCCCAAAGAGAGGCCCAAAGAGAGGCCTAAAGAGAGGCCCAAAGAGAGGCCCAAAGAGAGGCCCAAAGAGAAGCCTAAAGAGAGGCCTAAAGAGAGGCCCAAAGAGAGGCCCATAGAGAGGCCCAAAGAGAGGCCTAAAGAGAGGCCCAAAGAGAGGCCCAAAGAGAGGCCTAAAGAGAGGCCCAAAGAGAGGCCCAAAGAGAGGCCTAAAGAGAGGCCCAAGGAGAGGCCCAAAGAGAGGCCCAAAGAGAGGCCTAAAGAGAGGCCCAAAGAGAGGCCCAAAGAGAGGCCCAAAAAGAGGCCTAAAGAGAGGCCCATAGAGAGGCCTAAAGATGGGCCCAAAGAGAGGCCCAAAGAGAGGCCTAAAGACGGGCCCAAAGAGAGGCCTAAAGAGAGGCCCAAAGAGAGGCCTAAAGAGAGGCCCATAGAGAGGCCTAAAGATGGGCCCAAAGAGAGGCCCAAAGAGAGGCCTAAAGACGGGCCCAAAGAGAGGCCTAAAGAGAGGCCCAAAGAGAGGCCCATAGAGAGGCCTAAAGATGGGCCCAAAGAGAGGCCCAAAGAGAGGCCTAAAGACGGGCCCAAAGAGAGGCCCAAAGAGAGGCCCATAGAGAGGCCTAAAGACGGGCCCAAAGAGAAGCCCAAAGAGAGGCCCAAAGAGAGGCCTAAAGACGGGCCCAAAGAGAGGGCTGTTCACTTAAAGGAACTGTATGTAGCACCTATGGACTTATTGCTATTGTTTTAGCTTTCTACCATGTTATAACATTGTTGTCTCTTTAAAAATGCCTGAAGAGGTTTTAGATGTCATCCGTGCATGTTTGAATAATCTAATGATTACTCAATGATTACAGAGCTTATAGACCAGATGCACATGTTTGTCTCATTGTCACATGGACAAGCTATGCCTCATGTGAAAGCTCAGAACCTCCATATGCAGCTATCCATAGGAGGGGCCCACGGCATGTGGCGCTTTGTTGTGATGACATCAGTTCTCATTGGACACCACAGTTTTCTAATGCAGAAGTCAGCGCACTTGTTTCTTTTATTAAGTCGTCTTAGATTAATATTGTGATTTAAAATGTCCAAATTATAACATAATGATCCACAGGGGTCAAAGGTTAGAACTATAAAGCACACACTAACACAATAAGTCTGCTTTAATGGCACTGGTTAACATCTCTCTCGTTTATGTTGGGGAAATGAAAGGAAATGAAAATGAAAGGGGCACAGTGTGAGGCTGCCACCTGCTGGTCTCAGAGGGCTGTCGTTGTTTTGTCGTCTCATCTGTTTTACTTTTCTACAATTTAAACAAGCCTGGAACTGTCACTATCAACAAGCACAGAGCAAATACACAAACACATGAGGTGAATAAAATGGTCCAGCAGCTGTATACAAATGTATACAGCTGCTGGACTGTATACATGTGTATACATTTATGTATATATAAATGCATATACATTTATGTATACATTTAACATATCAAGGAATCTGAACCAAATGAAAAACTGTGATCCATCAATACAAGGGGAAACAAGGAAGTGTTGAATCATTTCCTATCTCCATGGAAACAAGCCACTCGGCCAAGCTACAGGTCAGATTTGTGGAGAGGTGAGTGCATGTTTTTAGAGCATTTTAAATTTAAATTTAAACATATTTATAATGGATTTGGCATGAAAGGTAAGATTTATGCCACAATGTGGAACATTCCAGCCAATGCAATAACATCTCCATGGAGACAAGCAAGAGGTTGTATACCTCTCAGTAGAGTTGGGCGGTATCCAAATTTTGATACCGTTAAACCATCTCCACATTTTCCCGGGGTATACGGTATTACCGTTGCTAAGGCTAAAAAAAAACAAAAAACACTTAGCATTACAGTGGAGTGGCCTCGCCAAATGGCAGCTTGCACCTATACCGTTCAGAAACAGAATAGCAGCATTACATAGGCCTAATGATACTGAAAACATAACAAAACATGTACAAAATTAGTAACTTTTATTAACAAATGTTTAAAGTGCAAATACAGCAGCCAACCGATGGAACGAAATAATAATAATAATTGTTTGTGGGCTAAAGCTAACAAACCAACAGGAATCAAATAAAATACTTGATCTTATCAAATAAGAAAATCTGAACAATAAATAACAAGACATAACCGAAAATGTGCATATATAACCCTGTCCTGAGAACGCAGTGGAAAATACTGCTCGTTTGTATATTTTTAAAATCTATTAACATGAATCGAATAAATTAAACGTACAACTATACAACATCCCGGACCGTTTTCGTCAGTCAGAAAAAGCTACTCCTTATTGAAAATAAAAATATTAAGCTATTGAATGCAAAACCAGCATGTTCACTTTTTCCGGCTTGAGTAGGGCACGTTGTGGATTGACAACTTTGCCCGCGGTGCTGAAGACCCGTTCCGATGGAGCACAGGTATTTTCGGGCAACCCTCGTTCCACCAAAGAAGGGGGTCTTCATCTCCCAGAATAACAGCCTCGTGTGGAAGTTGCGTTTGTAATAAGAAACCCGAAAACTTCTCACACTCTCCCTTGTCATTTGGCCGAAATCCGAAATGCTGCCAAATTGCAGACGTTGTGTTTTACTTTGGGACCAGCTCAGCGCGGTCTGTCATGTTGTCTTGTTTTTCTCCTCCTTCTGAGCGGTAATGTCACGTGACGACGCAACATCCAGGAACTTCATCGAACGTCATCTCTCCGATAGTAATATTAGTTTTAAACTGTAATAGTATTAAATTAACAAACACAACCACACATACATAAGTGCTGGACAAACACTCTTTATTTAGGCATTAAATTAATTATAGTTAATATTATATTAGGGCAAGATTTTTTTTTTTTAATGACGGTAATGAATCTGATACCGTTGCTATTTTTAGATACCGCAGTATACCGTGTTACCGTATTACCGCCCAACCCTACCTCTCACTATAAAATATGCCCTAAAACAGGGACCAAACTTCTGTACTGAGGGCCACATCCTGAAAAACATTAGACGCTGAGTGACTCAGGTCAGTGGAGTACAGTGGAACACTCAGCTGATCATTTGAACAGAGCCAGTGCTTTTTATAACACTTCAAACATTAACTTTAGGATTGTTTCACATCATGCTTCTGTTCAGTGGGCTCATTTCAGGCTCACTGAGCAGAAAGGCCTGAGGGCCAATACAAATGGGTCTGAGGGCCGCATTTGGCCCCCTGCCCTAAAACGTCCTCTGAACACCGGGGCACACTGCAGACTGCACTGTCTCTGTAGGACACAGTGTCCATATCCAGGGCTCACATTTAGGATGTGCTATTGCCCATGAAATCCAAACTGTCCTTTGCATCATTTCATGTTTGCACACTGCTCTGCTCCCCTTGTGCTCCAGGGCATCTGACATACCTGCTGCTCCAGCTGCAGATTGGACTCCCTCAGGTTTTACCTTTAAGTGATCGTCACACATGAGACATTGTTAAATGACCTATGAGCACATGTAACCTGAAGATGTTTGCACAGGTTCACTTTGGGGTGAGGTGTGGCTCGTTTGGGCTCCTGGATTGTTTTGAGCTCAGGAGGTGCCAAGCACCAGAGTGAGAGACTGGATAAGAGTGAGACAGGACACACACACTCAGGTCAAAATAAAAAACAAAAAGCAGATCTAAACAGAAAAGAATCATTTGACACTAAAAGCTCACTTGATCTTATATCATTCTGTATTTGCAGGGATGAACCGACATTCTTAGCACAACGCTGCTAGGTCACTATAGCAACAGCTGTTTCCTGTTTATCGATGCGTGACACTCCAAGATCGAAAATAGGATATTTCCAGTGCATTATGCATGTAACATGAGCCAACAATGTGTTACATAAAGAGAAGTTAAAGGTCCCATGGCATGAAATTTTCACTTTCTGAGGTTTTTGAACGTTAATGTGAGCTCCCCTACCCTGTTTAGCCCCCCCCCCCCTGGTTAAAAGTTGTGAAATGTCTAAACTGAGCATTTGCGATCCTTTTCTGCGTTAGAAAAAATCGGAGCTCAAACGGGCGATTTTGAACAAGGAAACTTATTGACGTCAGATCAAAAAAAGAAATGCAAATGCAGTTCCACCCCCGTCTGTCTGAACTCAGCGTCTCTGTAAATCACGCCCAGAGAGTTTGGACTGCGGAGGAGCTACGCAATGCGAAATGCATTTTTTTATTTGCCTGGAGGAACTTGCGAGTGTTTCTAGGCTCAGGAGTCCTTTATCTGAGCCTGTGGATATCTGAAACAGCAGTGGTTTCATTTTATTTTCTGTGGAAATGTGTTTATTTTTCAATGGAACGCTTCTCAACTCTCCCTCCGCTCAAAAACAGAATCAGAGCGCACAGGCACAGCTGAGAGCTGAGAGCGGAGAGTTTGGCCACGCCCCCACCCTCTACTATAGGCCATCTCTGTCCTCCTCATTTGCAACAACGCCCATAATGGAGTGTTCCAGAGTGACATTTATGACTCTTTCTCATCTTATCTCTGTTTCTCATGCACTGAGTGTTGATTTTGTAGAAGGATTCATTTACAGTATTAGGGAACCATTAAGGAGCCATATAAAAGCACCAAGAAGTACCATGTCATGGGACCTTTAGAACACAGGGAAGTGAGACGAGGCAGAGTTTGAAGTGTTTCATTTTCCATTAATCCAAAGTCGTCTTCTATGAGCCTTAAAATGTATTTGTGTTCCTACAGGGAGGGGAGCAGCAGTGAGGTGCCCATCCTGGTGGTGGGGAACAAACGTGACCTGCAGCGCCAGCGCTTCATGCCGCGCCGTGCCGTCTCCGTCCTGGTGAAGAAGACGTGGAAGTGCGGTTACGTGGAGTGCTCGGCCAAGTTCAACTGGCACGTGGTCCTGCTCTTCAAGGAGCTGCTGGGCATCGCCGTGGCCCGTGGCGTCCGGCAGAACCACACCTCCATCAGACTGCAGGGGGCGCTGCAGAGAAACCGCTGCACTATCATGTGACCCCCAGAGGCACGCGTACAACCTCTGACCTCAGGCGCCAAAGGAGACAAGACTGTGCATTGCAAAATGTGAAGGCTGTCCCACGCTAAGTGACCTGGGTTCAGAATACTGTTTTTGAGTAGGTATTTTATTGATTTATTGAATTATTATTTTGGCTGATCGGATTCATTGCACGAGACGTAGGGGGTGAAGAGCAGGGAGAGACAAACATTTCAGAAATCAGGACTCATGATGCTGAGGCTGTGATTTTGACTAATTTATATTATTTGTGTTATTTTTCCAATATATTTCTAATATCTTACAGAGTTTAGCTGTAAATAAAAATCAAGTGTGATTTTCTGACCCCCCACTGCTCCTTAGTTTCAAACGCATCACTGACATAAACAAACTTGATTGGCCGTCCGTGTGTGAGCCTGGCTCGAGGTGCGATGGAGGGAGTGGTGACCAGACTGTAGAAGAAATACACACACACATCAGTCTGGACCTCACATCATACATTAAATTAGGGTCAACAGATACTTTACAGCTGATGTCATCAACATTCCTTGACACTGTAAAGGGTACTGCTCTGTCTGAAGCTCTGTTACGCACATTTGAACAGAATCTGACCAGATGGGACTGATTAAACTGGAACTACAAAAGAAAAGCTGAATTGTGGTGGTAAAAAAGTCCAATAACATTACAGTCAAAAGCAAGAGTTTTTCAGTTTGCCACTCTCACCTTTTGTTGAAAATAAAACTCCTAAACAGGAATGGGGACACTTGTATTGACTACAGGTTTGTGAAAATGTGCTGTTTAAATCCGTTTTGTATTTTGTTGGCAGTGTTTGCTGATGTGTGCAATGTGTCACTTACTCAAAAACATATTCTCACTCTGAACCCAAGTCACTCTGAGCGTTTGGACAGTCACGGTTTTGCAGTGTGGATCTCAATGGCTGGATAACCATCCTGTGGCCTGCTGCTTCACTGAGCTGATTTTTACTGAGCTAAGGTGTTTGTGGTACGACGCGCTGTAGAGACCCCCTCACTTTCACACAGCTCCTCTTCTGAATGCGCTGTAGAGACCCCCTCACTTTCACACAGCTCCTCTTCTGAACGCACCGTAGAGAACCCCCCTCACTTCCACTCTTACAGCTCCTCTCCTGAACGCGCTGTGCCCCCGTGTACCAATGCACGCAGCAATAGTATCCAGTCTTCCTCCAACCAGAGAGTCCCATCAGCATGGTCCCAGCACCTGTGTGAGAGGAGAGGTGGGCGATACAGAGGGTTCCCTGTGCGCTCTGGAAGGTCATAAAGAGCTCAAAACTAGTGTCATCTTCCAAATAAGGCTCGACATGTCTGCACTCTTGTTCTTTCATTTCTGGAAAACAGATATTCATATAGTAAAGGTACAGTATGTAGCCTGCACTCATGCTGCTTTAAAAAAGGTACTAAAATCACTGAACAGCTATTTCAGTTCTGATACTGATATTGATACTTTGACCCGATATTAACCAATACTAGTAAAGGCCCAGTATCAGTGTTGGTGCATCCCTAAACTGAACCTGGAAAAGTAACATTTTTTACAATCTGAGCCTTATTTCGGTAATAAAACAAGTTGTTTTACTCACCCATAGCACTTTGGTGTCATATGGAGCACTTCCAGAGATGTTTTAGATTTGCGTTTGCGTTAGCGCGACTTCTAGCCATAGCTCAGGGCATATAATATATTCCCCAAGCATGTAATATGCCCCGTGCAGGCTCCAAATAACACAAACTTTAGCACTTTTCAAATCATAGAAGCTCGATGTCTTAGTCTACGATTTCGTTTGAGTCAAAAGTGGCCTGTAATCCGAGATTTATCCATAGTTTACAGCTTTGCATTTCATGTTTGGGTCCCGGGAGCTGAGATCACAGTCCGCACATGCGCACTGGCCTCCTCATCTACTCGAAACTATGGCTAAATCTCGGATTACAGGCCACTTTTGACCACACAAAATCGTAGACTAAGACATCGAGCTTCTATGATTTGAAAAGTGCTAAAGTTTGTGTTACAGTGGTACCTCACCTTACAAAATTAATTCGTTCCAGAAGTGGTTTCGTAACGTGAATTTTTCCTAAGTTGAGTAGCTATTTCAATGGAAAAAGCCTGATCCGTTCCAAGGCCCCGATCCAAGTTTTTTTTTTATAGTGTAACTTTTTTTATAGTGTAACTTTTTTTTATAGTGTAACACTGTGTTCTGCGTAGAGACTGTAGACCCAGGTCTAAACCTGGACTAAACCAGGACTAAACCAGGACTAGACCAGGTGGATTAAAGCGCCGCGCGCGGGTCTATTTCCTGGTTTCGTTTCGAGTCACGGCTGAGGCGAGCAGCGAGGGGGACCGCACGCAGTCTGAGCGCATGAACGAGACCCGTGCTCAAACCGTGCCGTGCCTCCTGTAGACCTCCTCTAGACCAGGTCTAGATCACCGCGGCTCTTGCATGCGTTCGTTCATGCGCTCAGACTGCGTGCGGTCCCCCTCGCTGCTCGCCTCAGCCGTGACTCGAAACGAAACCAGGAAATAGACCCGCGCGCGGCGCTTTAATCCACCTGGTCTAGTCCTGGTTTAGTCCAGGTTTAGTCCAGGTTTAGTCCTGGTTTAGTCCAGGTCTAGTTCTGCTGTCAGCCCCGCGCCGGGTCATGCTGCGCTATCACACGTGTCAGAGCGCAGTTTTCTCCCCCCTCCCCCTTCCCCCCACACTTCATTATTAATAATTTTGTTGAAAATCTATGAAAGTTTGAGTGTTTAAACGAGAGACAAATGTGAGAAAAGTTTAAATCCAGTCTGAGAAAAGCGTATAATGTGTGTGGCTGAGCGCGCATTATTTGAATTTTTGAGATTTCGCGTTTCGTAACTTGAATTTTCTTTCGTATCTAGAGACCAAAATTTAACGTGAAGGCGTTTCGTAACTTGGAATTTTCGTTTGTTGGGTCTTTCGTAAGGTGAGGTACCACTGTATTTGGAGACCGCAAACATGTGCCCCGAGAACTCACATTATGGAGATCGCAAATCTAAAACATCTCTGGAAGTGCTCCATATGACACCAAAGTGCTATGGGTGAGTAAAACAACTTGTTTTATTACCGAAAGAAGGCTCAGATTGTAAAAAAACGTTACTTTTCCTTTAACCTGCAAACAGAGGACACATCCAAGTTTGTCTCATTCTCACGATATGGACAGATCATGTCTCATGTGAAGCCCAAAACCTCCAGAATCCCCTCCCTGAGCTGCAGAGGCTGCACTAGCACTGAGTCATGAGTTCAGCATTAACACTGGCAAACCAACTGGGAAAGACCCTTGTGAGGCTCATTCTGCTTTCTGAATGGATAAACAAAAACCAAATCATAACATAAATGCCCACCATGTCCACTGTTTTTGTAATTAAGCATTACAATAGTTCTCAGTAAAAACTATAATTACTTGATTTGAATAAGGTCTGGGGACACAGATCACAGTCATGTTTAATTTTAGTTTATTAAAGGAAAAGTAACGTTTTTTTTTTTTTTTAACAATCTGAGCCTTCTTTTGGCAATAAAACAAGTAGTTTTACTCACCCATAGCACTTTGGTGTCACTTGGAGCAGTTTCTTAGAAGTTATGTTGAGCCGTTCTGTTCTACTAATGATCCCGTATCCGTTAGCGTGAGTGCTCGGGGCATTACTTTGCGGTCTCCAAATAACACAAACTTTAGCACTTTTCAAATCACAGAAGATCGCTGTGTCAGCGTAGACTTTTAGTGGATTCCAAAACGGCCTGAAACCCGATATCGCAACAGAAAAGTAAAGTTCAGAGCGGTGTTAGCTTCTTTCGGACTAGCGGTATTTACAAAACAGCTGAGTTCACGCATGCGCACTGTCCTCTCTGATGACGTCATCAAATGAAACTATAGCTGCATATCGGGTTTCAGGCCGTTTTGGAATCCACTAAAAGTCTACGCTGACACAGCGATCTTCTGTGATTTGAAAAGTGCTAAAGTTTGTGCTATTTGGAGACTGCAAAGTAATGCCCCGAGCACTCACGCTAACGGATACGGGATCATTAGTAGAACAGAACGGCTACAACATAACTTCTACGATACTGCTCCAATTGACGCCAAAGTGCTATGGGTGAGTAAAACTACTTGTTTTATTGCCAAAAGAAGGCTCAGATTGTAAAAAAACGTTACTTTTCCTTTAAAGGGATATGCCACCCCCAGGTCAAATTTGGGCATCTCCCCACAGTCCAGAGACTAAAATAAGTGGTGGAAAGCGTTTTTCTGCTCACCCAGCCATTGTCCGAGTCTGTCGCCACTGACCGCCGCGGTATCTGCAGCTCCTCCGCCTTAGACTGGAGTCTAACGTCGCCAGAGAAAGATTTCGGCCAAAAGGAATTAATTTGCTCGATGCGTTTCCCAATTACTTTGTGTGTAGTGCGCATTCATATCGAGTGCAAATAAATGTGCAAATCAACACGGAGAGCTTGCCTTGGTCATTTTGGGTGGGAACTATTTTCCAGTGCGTAAGAATACAGCCGTATCACGCAGCGCGCTGCCAGGGGAATCCCTGTTGCACCGGGAAGGGAATTCCCCTGTTGCACAACGTGGTGCGTGATACGGCTGTATTCTTACGCACTGGAAAATAGTTCCCACCCAAAATGACCAAGGCAAGCTCTCCGTGTTGATTTGCACATTTATTTGCACTCGATATGAATGTGCACTACACACAAAGTAATTGGGAAACGCATCGAGCAAATTAATTCCTTTTGGCCGAAATCTTTCTCTGGCGCCATTGCCTCCAGTCTAAGGCGGAGTAGCTGCAGATACCGCGGCGGTCAGTGGCGACAGACTCGGACAATGGCTGGGTGAGCAGGAAAACGCTTTCCACCACTTATTTTAGTCTCTGGACTGTGGGGAGATGCCCAAATTTGACCTGGGGGTGGCATATCCCTTTAAGTTTATTTATGAAATGTGTAATAAATCCCCCGGGCGCCGAAAGATGGCTGCTCACTGCTCCTGAAAAAGGATGGGTCAAATGCAGAAGTCAAATTTCTCCCGTGTGTCACTGTGTGTGAGACCAAATAAAGGCTTAATCTTAATCTTAATCTTAATAAAACACCTTCATACTGTACCTTTACTTCCTGTCCTTATCGCCCACCTCTCTGTGACAGCACGATGTCTTTTTAAAAACCTGTGTTGAAATGCTACCAAATGTTTGAACGATCAGCACAAACTTAGAAGTACAACTAGCAGGGAGTTTACAGAACTGTGACACTTCTCACACTGCTGTGTTCAGACACAGCTGTGTTCAGATGCTGCTGTGTTTGGACACTGTGTTTTGACAATGCTGTGTTCAGACTTATTTCAACCTTCGCTGTAACTGTGGGGAAAACATCTCATTTAATCACCGTTTTAGGGAAATTCCACCAGCAGGAAGTGGATGAAGTGTCTTGCTTAAAGAGCCTATATTGTACTATTTTTTATTTATGTTTGTTAATCAAAAACATACCTGGAGTTGTGTTTTATTTCATTCACACACACAAACCCTCACTCTCATCCAGCTCGGATCTCTGCGCAGTATCTTTGCTGCACTTTTCTGGACTGAGATGTCTGATGTTTTTCCTGGGATCTGCTGTAGCCACTCCTCCAGTTTGGGGGTTACAGCCCCGAGTGCTCCGATCACCACGGGCACCACTGATGCCTTCACCTTCCAGACCTTCTCCAGCTCTTCCTTGAGCCCCTGGTATTTCTCTGGTTTCTCGTGTTCCTTTTTCCTGATGTTACCATCACTTGGTATTGCAATGTCCACCACCACGGCTCTGTTCTGTTACTTATCCACCACCACTATGTCTGGTTGCTTCGCCATCACCATTCTGTCAGTCTGTATCTGGAAGTCCCACAGGATCTTGGCTCGGTCATTCTCCACAACCTTCGGAGGTGTTTCCCACCTTGACCTTGGGGTCTCCAGCCCGTACTCTGCACAGATGTTTCTGTACACTATGCCCGCCACTTGGTTGTGTCGCTCCATGTATGCTTTCCCTGCCAGCATCTTACACCCTGCAGTTATGTTCTGGACTGTCTCAGGAGCCTCTTTGCACAGCCTACACCTTGGGTCTTGTCTGGTGTGGTAGATCTGGGCCTCTATTGCTCGGGTGCTCAAGGCCTGCTCCTGTGCTCCAGGATGAGGGCCTCTGTGCTGTCCTTCAGACCAGCCCTCTCCAGCCATTGGTAGGATTTCTTGATATCAGCCACTTTGTTTATGGTCCGGTGGTACGCCCCATGTAGGGGTTTGTCCTGCCATGATGGTCCCTCCAGCACCTCTTCCTCTGTTCTCCACTGTCTGAGGCATTCCTTGAGCACATCATCTGTCGGGGCCTTGTCCTTGATGTACTTATGGATTTTGGATGTTTCATCCTGGATAGTGGTTCCCACACTCACTAGTCCTCGGCCTCCTTCCTTCCAGGTCGCGTACAGTCTCAGGGTGCTGGATTTGGGATGGAACCCTCCATGCATGGTCAGGAGCTTTCGTGTCTTAATGTCTGTGGTCTGTAGCTCCTCCTTTGGCTAGCTTATGATTCCTGCTGGGTTCTGATCACTGGCAGGGCGTAGCTGTTTATTGCCTGGGCCTTGTTCTTGCCACTGAGCTGACTTTTTAGGACTTGCCTTACTCGTTGCAGGTATTTGGCCGTAGCCGCTTTCCTTGTTGCTTCTTCAAGGTTGCCATTTGCTTGTGGGATACCAAGGTACTTGAATGTCTGCTATTGTTCCCTCTGGGAGTGAGACCCCCTCTGTGTGGACTATCTTCCCTCTCTTTGTCACATCCTACTACATTTCTCAAGCCCGAATGACATTCCAATGTCTGTGCTGTAGATCCTGGTGGTGTGGATCAGTGAGTCGATGTCTCGCTCACTCTTAGCGTACAGCTTGATGTCATCCATGTAGAGGAGGTGACTGATAGTGGCCCCATTTCTGAGTCGGTATCTGTAGCCAGTGCTTTCGATGATTTGGCTGAGGGGGTTCAGACCTATGCAGAACAGCAGTGGGGACAGTGCGTCTCCTTGGTATATGCCACATTTGATGGACACTTGTGCAAGTGGCTTACCATTGGCTTCAAGGGTGGTTTTCCACAATTGCATCGAGTTTGCAATGAACGCCCTTAGAGTCCGATTGATACTGTACCTGGCGTCCTGGCTCCCCCTTGCCGTAACATTTGTGTTGTACCGCGTCAATCTCTAGTTGTGATAGCAGTTGCCGTTTGTGGATGTTGGAACACTGAGCTACTAGTTGTTTGTCCGTTAGTTTGGACTGTTCATGTAACCCCTCTGCATCCAGACATCCAGAATGACTCAAACATGTGTGAATGAAACAAAACACAACTCCATGTCTGTTTTTGATGAGCCGTTCTAACATGGCTTAAGTTCACAGAAGTCGATTTTGTTTAATATAGGAGCTTTAAAGGGACAAGGGTAAACATGGGTCAGAGTTGGGGATCAAACCCACCGATTAAATATCTTAAAAGGCAAATGTTCTATCACTGAGCCACTGTCATAAATCTACATTAGGTATCAGAATACTTTGTGTCTGGATGTGGTTTACACACTCATAACAGTCTGGACCAGGCTAAAGCCCCACATGTGCTCACTTATCCTGGCTCCTAATGGGAACACTCAGGTGTACTCTGGGTTTAGCCTCATCTTTCAGACATTGATTTGAATCTTGACAAACACGGTTTCCCCTGCAGAGTGTCACTAAGTCGGACCTGAGCCGAGCAGGACGCTCTGCAGCAGAAAACACTGCAGTCCGTTATCAGGATGTAGCATAGACTTTAATGTGGCCCCTCCCCCTCCTCCTCCGCCTGTACACACACACCTTATATTTCCATGTGCTTTGGGGACATGACATTGACTTCCATTCATTTCCTGGAGCTTGATCTAACCTCCATAGTCACTACTTCCCTAACCTTAAAAAAGCGATATGCAGATTTTGAGCGTCTCTTTTCATTCACCCACTGAAGTTGTATTTAGAGTATTTGAATGATCTTTATTCACTTGTATTCAAGACGTCATTGGTCTGATATGTTGTCATCGCTGATTTATTGGTGATACGATTTGCGCGAGCCATGTAGTCATTTTAGTACAAATGGTTAAAAGGGGCCCACAGTTCCCACTGGACACCACAGTTTTCTAATGCGGAAATCAGTGGACTTGTTCCTTTATTAAGTCATTTTAGATGAATATTTTGCTTAAAAATGTCAAAATTATAACATAATGATCAATGGGGGTCAGAGATTAGAACTGTTCTGTCACCTATTTTAACCCATATCTGAACTTAATGTCAATCCTAATGTCCCCACAATGTCACACATACACACGCTCAGCCTGTGCATACAGGGGAGGGGAGCGAGGCCCAGCGGAGAGCCAGGCTAGAGCAATGAGGCTGCTGACATTCAGACAGAGGACAGAGATAAGCCCCGTGTCAGAGCTCCACCTCACAGCAAACAGGTCCTGCAGGTACCAGCCTCTAACATACACCACCACACTACACCACCACACTACACCACCACACTACACACACCACACACACACCGCACACTACACCACCACACACACACACCGCACACTACACCACCACACTACACCACCACACTACACCACACACACACACCACCACACACACACACCACCACACTACACACACCGCACACTACACCACCACACTACACCACCACACTACACACACCACACACACACCGCACACTACACCACCACACACACACACCGCACACACACACCGCACACTACACCACCACACTACACACACCGCACACTACACCACCACACACACACCACCACACTACACACACCGCACACTACACCACCACACACACACCACCACACACACACACACCGCACACTACACCACCACACACACACCACCACACTACACCACCACACACACACACCGCACACTACACCACCACACACACACACACCACCACACACACACCACCACACTACACACACCACACACACACCGCACACTACACCACCACACACACACACCACCACACACACACCACCACCACACACCACACACCACACACACCACCACACTACACACACCACACACACACCACCACACTACACACACACACACTACACCACCACACACACACCACCACACTACACCACCACACAACACACACCACACACACACACCACCACACTACACCACCACACTACACCACCACACACCACACACCACACTACACCACCACACTACACCACCACACAACACACACCACACACACACCGCACACTACACCACCACACACGCACCACCACACTACACACACCACACACACACACCGCACACTACACCACCACACACACACCACCACACTACACCACCACACACACACCACCGCACACTACACCACCACACACACACACCGCACACTACACCACCACACACACACCACCACACTACACACACACACCACACTACACCACTACACACACACCACCACCCTGCACCACACACACCACCACACTGCACCACCACACACACACACACACACCACACTACACACACCGCACACACCACCGCACACACACACCACACACACCACACACACCACCACACTGCACCACCACACACACACACACACCACCACACTACACACACCGCACACACCACCGCACACACCACCACCACACACACACACACACACACACCACACTACACACACCACCACACTACACCACCACACACACCACCACCATGCAGCGCCACCTCCACTGCAGTGACATTCTCTAATCACCACCACCACACTCACCGCCTCACACTTCCACCACAGTGACACTTTTGGTTTTATTGATCATTCTTATTGAGTCTCCACAGACCTGATCTGTAACTCATATCCTTGTCTTCATGCAGATAAATAACATTCCTACCATGCTCCATCACATCCCAGGCAAAGCACAAACATCTTTATGGAGACGAGCAGGTGACAGACCCTCAACTACCAAAGTCAAGATGGCCATTCACAGCTGCACGTGTCTGCTCGGACCCTCACACACTCCACAGGGCAGAGAGGCATGAGGTCACTCCATACTAGAACTTCCACCTGCACAAGCCCCCCTTTGTCCCAGACTGTAGCCATGACAGGAGCCGTGACAGGGGCCGTGACAGGGGCCATGACAGGGGCCCAGTCAGAGCGAACAGGAGCCTGTGTTGTACATATGATACGTGTGTGGACTTGCATGCTCCGTCAGGGGGAGGGTGGGGGTAGTCCTCTGGTGTCCTCTGTGTCTGTGGACAACCCTGCACTTGGAGCTGTCACACTCTTGACTTTTGTTTCAGTTTTTTCACTAAAGGAGAGACACTGCAGGTAAACTCCAGGTTTTACATGGGACATTCGAACACCTATTGCACTCTGAGACCAAGATATCCAAAGGCCCCATGTTTCAGCAAATCAGTGTTGTAAACCAGCCCTTTTGTTTCCTACTTTTGTAACGTTCATCTTGTCTTCACATATAACAGTTAGTGTCTGATTTTCTTTTAATCAGACAACTTATAAGTGAAATACATTTACCGTGTTGATGTGTTTGGGCGGCTAACACTGCTAACACGAACTGTCCCCGCTGCTGGTGGTGACGAGTCCTGTATCTGCTGTTGTTACTTCCTGAGGCCGTGGACAGCCTGATGGACCCACAGGTCGGTTGATGGTGTCCATGCTTCATTTTCTGATTTCATTGGTCTCAGACACCATCAACAGAGATGAAGGAGCGTTCCTCCTTTCACACACCTTGGACCCCCTCCTCCAGAGCCCTGGGCGACAGGAGGCGTGGTCAGGCGTGGTCAGTGAGTGACCTAATTGATCCATCAGGCTGACGACACCTACAGGAAGTAACAGCTGTTACACGAGAATGACTCGTAATTAGCAGAGCAAACATGTCCAGGTAAACACATCAAAAACACACTAAAGAAAATAAGAAGCTAATTATTGACTTTCTTTCTTTCTTTCTTTCTTTCTTCAAAGTAAAACTCCACATAAACCTGTTTCCCAACAGAGCTCATGATCAAAGGTCAAAGACTGTCCACATGTGTCGACCGCTCAGAGATGCTTTCACCAAAAGTGTCAAAAGTAAACAGATTTGTGGCGCAACCTCTACTGCTAAGTGCTAACAGGTTTAACATTTAGCGTCTTCAAATCTGCATCGGTTTAACATTTGGCTAACTGAAAATTAGCCACGTGACACAATCCTGATCTCTACAGGACTGAAAACACTCTCCAGAGAAGTTTGTAACTTCATTTTACCTGCTTCACTCTGATTGTGTGTCCTTCCTGGCATTTTGTATACACATAAATGAAGAGTTTCCATTTCCATTCCATTATTTAAGTTATACAAAGTCGTTCAAACAGCATGACTAATACAGTTTAAAGTAGTAAGTACTAGTAGTAGTACAAGCCTAAGTACAATGGGAATTGTTGATCTAATCCCCAGCCTGCATGAAAATTGTACTTTCTTTCTCTAATTTGATCATTTGACTGATTTTCATTGTTTTCGTTTATGCCTCTCAAAATGTTTAAAGGAAAATTAACGTTTTTTTTACAATCTGAGCCTTCTTTCGGCAATAAAACAAGTAGTTTTACTCACCCATAGCACTTTGGTGTCAATTGGAGCAGTTTCGTAGAAGTTATGTTGTAGCCGTTCTGTTCTACTAATGATCCCGTATCCGTTAGCGTGAGTGCTCGGGGCATTACTTTGCGGTCTCCAAATAACACAAACTTTAGCACTTTTCAAATCACAGAAGATCGCTGTGTCAGCGTAGACTTTTAGTAGATTCCAAAACGGCCTGAAACCCGATATCGCAACAGAAAAGTAAAGTTCAGAGCGGTGTTAGCTTCTTTCGGACTAGCGGTGTTTACAAAACAGCTGAGTTCACGCATGCGCACTGTCCTCTCTGATGACGTCATCAAATGAAACTATAGCTGCATATCGGGTTTCAGGCCGTTTTGGAATCCACTAAAAGTCTACGCTGACACAGCGATCTTCTGTGATTTGAAAAGTGCTAAAGTTTGTGCTATTTGGAGACTGCAAAGTAATGCCCCGAGCACTCACGCTAACGGATACGGGATCATTAGTAGAACAGAACGGCTACAACATAACTTCTACGATACTGCTCCAATTGACACCAAAGTGCTATGGGTGAGTAAAACTACTTGTTTTATTGCCGAAAGAAGGCTCAGATTGTAAAAAAACGTTAATTTTCCTTTAATTCTTTAATTAAAAACTGGCTGCATCGATATTACTTATTTTGTTTGTGGAAATGTATGAGATTTAGGGCATTATTACGGATACAATCCACAGTGGGTACAACATTAAATACCGTTGTCCTGCATCTGAACATGTTTTCTATTCCAAAGTAAAAGTGTGGAACATCACATGGTCAGTGCTTGTGGCGCCTGCAGTGTCTCCGGGGCTGATGTAGCAGATCCACTCGTAGCATGAGTCCACGGTCCGTCTGTGTTTCTAATGAAAAAGGGCTACTCTTTTGTACCACTAATATACGGCTTGAGTTTCACTGTGGTCGTATTGTGATTCTTTTATTTTTGGACACGTGATGAATTATTAAAAGCATTTGAAAACACCACGTATGTCTCTGTTCAGTGCTGTATGCATGCATGCTTATGCTAATGTCCCCCTCTAGTGGTCAGTGTATCAAATCAAACAATATTTATAAAGCGCTTTTCATACAAAATTGTAGCACAAAGCGCCTTACAGTGCTTAAGGATTAGAAGATTGACCTTTATTGATCTCACACAGGAGAAGTTGTTTCTATATTTGACCCGGGGACCATCCCCATGATTTGTTTTGTTATTTAGGCTTTGGTCAGGCCCTCAGCTGGAGGATTTTACCTGGTGCATGTTTAGGTTGGTGGGGGAAACTGGAGTACCCGGAGGAAACCCACCCAAACACGGGGAGAACATGCAAACTCCACACAGAAAGGCCCGGGCAACCGGAACCCTCCCGCTGTGAAGCATGAGTGCTAGCCACTCAGCCACCGTGCTGCCAGAGGGAGAAAAAAAAAAGAGACGAACAGACAAATAGATGTACAAACAAGCAAAGAGACAAACAAGCAGACGAACAAACAACAAACAGATGAACAAACAAAAGAACAAACAAAAGACAAGCAAACAGACGACTGAAGTCAATCAAAGGCCAAGCTAAACAGTGTAGTGTAATAAGGCGTCTGTGTCATCGACATGGACTTTTCTCACTTTTCTCTAGAGCAGGGAGCAGGATGTCAAACATGCGGCCCGGGGGCCAGATCCGGCCCTCTAAGACCTTTAATATGCCCCTCGGCTGATTTTCTATTAAAATATTTAATTTTTTTATTAAGGTATTGGTAATTTTCTGCCTCTTTTCTGTGCAGTATAGCATACCAGCGTCTCCAGCGTGGCCTCTCTGTACGTGGCCCCTCCCACCAGAGCAGCACAAATGAGACTCGCCTTTTTCCAAACGCTCTTCAAGGAGCATCGTTTTGACTGTTGACCGTGACGCCCTCCTCAGCAAAATGTCACAAATGAGAAAAGTGGTGCAGGAGTGCAGCATTTTCCAAGAAAAATTGACTGAATTGAATTCCTGTTTGTTTCCTGCTTGGAAACTTGTATGCTTGTATTAATATTTTGTAAAAAAACGAGTTCTGTACTAGATTCTGTAATAGATTTGTGTTTCTCTGCACAAATTTGGACTTATTGCTATTTTTGGGGTATATTTGCCATGAGTTTTCTGATCCGGCCCCTTTGGGATCAAAGTCGGTTGGATACGGCCCCCGGACCAGAATGAGTTCGACACCCCTGCTCTAGAGGCTGGATACTTTTGATGCTTCGTTTTGCAAACAGCCCTCCATATTATAGTAAGATGACAAATATAAAATATTACATGAAAGAGTGGCTTAATAAACAAAGATAAAAGTCTAAAGCTCATGTGCTGTTGACCGCCATCTTAAAAAATGTGTTTTTAGGAGGGTTTTAAAGTGAGGTGGGGAGGAGCATGGATCAGATGAAGAGAGAGAGCGTTCCAGAGCTTAGGGGCCACAACAGGGAAAGCTCGGCCTCCCTTGGTTTTGAGGCGGGATGGTGGGAAGGACAGTAGGTTGAGAGACTTTGACCGAGGGGTCAGTGATGTACTGTGGCGCCAGTGAGCTGAGTGATTTAAAAACAATAACATTTTAAAATAAATTCTGTATTGAACAGGTAACCAGTGGAGTTGGGCTAGGATGGGTGTAATATGGTCTCTCTTTTTGGACCCACTGAGCAGTCTGGCAGCAGCATTTTGGACTAACTGTAACTTATTGAAGGAGGATTGTGGGAGGCCTGAATATAGCGAGTTGCAGTAAGTCCAGTCTTTTGGTTACAAAAGTGTGTATGATTGTTTCAAAGTTACTGTGTGTTAGGATTGCTTTTAATTTAGTGATTTGTCTTAGCTGGAAAATGCAACATTTGAAATTTGTTTCTCAAATTTTAAAAGAGTCCATAAAAACACCAAGGCAGAACTGTGCAAATTTGTAGCAAGAGTCCAAATAGAATAAGTTAATCTGATGTTTCTCTAGAATTAAACCCAGGGGGAGCATGTATAAAACAATAAAAGAGGTGCTAGGATGGACCCTTGCGTCAAGCCGCACGTGACAGGAGCAGGAGTAGACACTTCAAGTTAGACAGCGTCAAGTTACATTTCTAACCACGACTGTAGCGGAAAAGAGAAAGGTAAAACTTCAAAATAAAATGTTTTAGTTGCGTTTTAAATGAGTTGTTAAGTTCCGCTCCAAACATTTCAGTGACTTGTATTTTTGTTGACATGTTTTTGAATATTGTACTGAAAATAGTGACATTACAGGAGGATTACAGTGAATTAGAAAATATAAAATCACATGGGGTTTTACATTTGAAGTGCCTCATGCGGAAGTCGCTTGTCTTGGCGTCTGTGGCTGTGAGAGTGTGAGAAAGACTTGTACGGGAAGAAGAGAAAAGACCGTAGACGTGTGTGGGTGCCATTTATACAATTGTTGAAATGACTCTTGTATGTTGACTAGAGCTGCTTGAACATCTGTGGTATCAAGGTATGCCGCATCTATGTGACGTAAACGCGTACGCGACGTGAGCAGATCTGACCAGTTTTGCGTCTTGGGCAGTTTACACGGAGACGCTACAGCGGAGCGTATTTAACTTTTCCACTCTGGAGGGTGGTTTCAGATTTTTGCGTTTTTAGGCCCCAAAAACGCCGTCACCGTGTAAACGAAAGGCACTTCCGATAAAATATTTTGTCGTTTTTACCCGTAAGCGTTCTCGTGTAAACGGGCCCTGAAACTTGTCAATGATTCGTAAGCTGTTAACATGAGCTGAAACTTGAGAGAACACAATTTTTTTCAAAAATTTTAGCCATGAATGGTAATTTGGATATGGGCCTGTAGTTTGATATTGCCTCAGTGTCCAAATTTGCCTTTTTAATGAGTGGGTGCACAATAGATTGTTTAAAGAATGTAGGAACAGCACCACTAAGTAGAGATGAATTTATCGTGGATAAAATACTTGGATGGGTACAGGGAAATATACTCAACAAAAATATAAACGCAACACTTTTGTTTTTGCTCCCATTTTTCCTGAGATGGACCCAAAGATCCAAAATTCACTCCAGATACACAACACTACCATTTCTCTCAAACATTGTTCACAAATCTGTCCAAATGTGTGACAGCGAGCACCTCTGCCCCGCCGAGACAATCCACCCCACCTCACAGGTGCGCCACATCAAGATGCCGATCCGACATCATGACCAGTGCACAGGTGCGCCCCAGACTGCCCACAATAAAAGGACACCCCGAAATGTGCATTTTTTTTTTTTTTTGCTTTATTGGGGGTCTGGGGACTCAGAACCAGTCAGTATCTGGTGTGACCACCATTTGCCTCATGCAGTGCAACACATCTTCTTCACATAGAGTTTATCAGATTGTCAGTTGTGGCCTGTGGAATGTTGGTCCACTCCTCTTCAATGGCTGTGTGAAGTTGCTGGATATTAGTGGGAGCTGGTACACGCTGTCGTATACGCCGGTCAAGCACATCCCAAACATGCTCAATGGGTGACATGTCCGGTGAGTATGCTGGCCATGCAAGAACTGGGACATTTTCAGCTTCCAAGAATTGTGTACAGATCCTTGCAACATGGGGCCGTGCATTATCTTGCTGAAACATGAGGTGATGTTCATGGATGTATGGCACAACAATGGGCCTCAGGATCTCATCACGGTATCTCTGTGCATTCAAAATGCCATCAATAAAATGCACCTGTGTTCTTCGTCCATAACAGCCTTTGAAGAGGAGTGGACCAACATTCCACAGGCCACAACTGACAATCTGATAAACTCTATGTGAAGAAGATGTGTTGCACTGTATGAGGCAAATGGTGGTCACACCAGATACTGACTGGTTCTGAGTCCCCAGACCCCCAATAAAGCAAAAAAAAAAAAAAAAATGCACATATTGGCAGCACGGTAGCAGAGTGGTTAGCGCTCTTGCTTCACAGCAAGAAGGTTCTGGGTTCGATCCCCGGGTCGCCCGAGCCTTTCTGTGTGGAGTTTGCATGTTTCTCCCCGTGTCTGGGTGGGTTTCCTCCGGGCACTCCGGTTTCCCCCACCAACCCAAAATATGCATCATAGGTACTCCAGCTTAGGTCCTGACCAAGCCGAAGCAAGAAGATCATGGAGATGGTCCCCGGGCGCCCTAATGTGTGCTGCCCACTGCTCCTAATATATGTATATATATATAGGATGGGTTAAAATGCAGAGAAGAATTTCTCCAGTGTGAGATCAATAAAGTTCACTTCATTTCGGGGTGGCCTTTTATTGTGGGCAGTCTGGGGCGCACCTGTGCACTGGTCATGATGTCGGATCGGCATCTTGATGTGGCGCACCTGTGAGGTGGGGTGGATTGTCTCGGCGGGGCAGAGGTGCTCGCTGTCACACATTTGGACAGATTTGTGAACAATGTTTGAGAGAAATGGTAGTGTTGTGTATCTGGAGTGAATTTTGGATCTTTGGGTCCATCTCAGGAAAAATGGGAGCAAAAACAAAAGTGTTGCGTTTATATTTTTGTTGAGTGTACATCTTTAAAAGAGGAGTTGCAGGTAAAGTACCCAGGTGGCAGCTAGTGGGTTTGAGATGTGCAAGTACCTTAGTTCTGGGAGAGACACTTGCCTAAATTCAGTGAGGTGGTGGATGTCACAGGGGAGCGTTGGAGGAGCAAATGGTCTGTGCTTTAATACTGACTATTTTATTCATTAAAAAGTCTTTCAACGATTCACAGCAGTCCACTGAGTTAGTGAGGCAGGCGTATGAGGACGGAGGATGTAGTTTAAAGGGAGTTTAAAGTCTGGAAACGGATTTGAGGTTTATGAGAATTTCATTCAATGATGACCGAAAAATACTCACTTTTCGCAGATTGTTCAGCTGGTTGATAGCACTTTAAGGAGGATTTAAATATTTCATAAAAACATGAAGTTTGTCCTTTTTCCATCTTCTTTCCACTCTTCTGCACACTTGTCTAAGTGTATGAGTCATTTAGCCACGGTGTTTTTATGCATTTAACTTTGGGTCTTCTAGATTTTTTGGGGTCACTGAGTCCAGAATTTCTGAGCACAGAGACCAGATACATTATTTTAAATGTTATAGTGCTAATGAAATTAAGATTACATTTATTCCACATATAAATGACTCATGACCTTATTAACATACTCTGCTACTATCATACAGTGGAGGAAAGAAGGATCTGATCCGTTGCTGATTTTGTAGGTTTGCCCATTGACAAAGAAATAAACAATGTATAATTTTAATAGCAGGTTTATTTTAACATTGAGAGATAGAATATCAAAAAGAAAATCCACAAAAACAACTTTAAAGAAAATATATAAACTTTGCATTTCATTGAGTGAAATAATTATTTGAACCCTCCAGCCAAAAAAGACTTAAATCTCTTGTTTTAGAGGTCAGATGTTTCATGTAGTTGATGACCAGGTTTGTGCACATATCAGAGGGAATTTTGGTCCACCCTTTGCAGATCATCTCTAAATCATTAAGGTTTCATGGCAACTCAGAGCTTCAGCTCCCTCCATAGGTTTTCTACAGGGTTAAAGGAAAAGTAACGTTTTTTTACAATCTGAGCCTTCTTTCGGCAATAAAACAAGTAGTTTTACTCACCCATAGCAGTTTGGTGTCAATTGGAGCAGTATCGCAGAACTTATGTTGTAGCCGTTCTGTTCTACTAATGATCCCGTATCCGTTAGCGTGAGTGCTCGGGGCATTACTTTGCGCTCTCCAAATAACACAAACTTTAGCACTTTTCAAATCACAGAAGATCGCTGTGTCAGCGTAGACTTTTAGTGGATTCCAAAACGGCCTGAAACCCGATATCGCAACAGAAAAGTAAAGTTCAGAGCGGTGTTAGCTTCTTTCGGACTAGCGGTGTTTACAAAACAGCTGAGTTCACGCATGCGCACTGTCCTCTCTGATGACGTCATCAAATGAAACTATAGCTGCATATCGGGTTTCAGACCGTTTTGGAATCCACTAAAAGTCTACGCTGACCTTCTTGAGCCACTCCTTTGTTGCCTTGGCTGTATGTTTTGAGTCATTGTCGTGTTGGAAAACCCATTTTTAACAATACATGGCTCCTGAAGTTGTCTGTGTCCTTGGCAGAAAAACACCACCAAACCCACCTCATGCTTGACGGTGGAGATGATGATCTTGGGGTCATAGGCAGCATTTCTCTTCCTTCAAACACGACGAGTTGAGTTAATGCCAAAGAGGTCGATTTTGGTCTCATTGCCTTCTTAAGCAGGGGGCAGGATTTGAATCCATTACAGTGTTCAGTGTTACCTATGGTTTTCTTAGTGACTGTGGTCCCAGCTGTGATCATTGATTAGCTCCTCTTGTGTAGTTCTAGGCTAATTTCTCACTGTTCCCATGATCACTGAAACCCCATGAGGTGAGATCTTGTGTGACGCCCTAGACCGAGATTGCTTAATGGTCATTTTGCACTTCTTACATTTTTGAACAATTGCTCTAACAGTTGTCTCTTTAACACTCAGCTTCTTGCTTTTTGTAGCCCATTCCAGCCTTGGGCAGATCTAGAGTCTTATCCCTGACATCCTTTGACAGCTCTTTGGTCTTTCCAATGTTGGAGACTTTGGAGTCTGATTGATTGACTGATTCTGTGGACACGTGTCTTTTATACAGGGGACTAGTTAAAACAGGTGTATAATTCAGGAGACGAGTTGATTAGGAGTGTCTAACTGGTCTGTGGGAGCAGAACTCTTTAATGTTCTGTCTCTCAATGTTAAAATAATCCTACTATTAAAATGATACACTGTTCATTTCTTTGTCAGTGGGCAAACCTACAAAATCAGCAAGGGATCAAATACTTATTTCCTCCACTGTACATTTACAATACTCATATTGAATTAATAAAATATTGAATACATACTTTATCTAGTCATTGCAGTTGTATTTCACTGCCTCATATCATTGTGTAGCTGTCCATGGTACCTGCCCCCGAGCGCCGCTGTTCATGGCACTGGCCCTGACCTCTGAGTTGTGTTGTTACCTGCACAAACCATGACATTTTAGTTCTTCTCTCAAACAAAAGACCTTGTAATGTCATGTGGTGATACAGTTAAACTATACACCTTCACTAAAATCATTTGGATGATTTCAGCTCTGCAGTTGCCAATCTCTACTGAAAGAAGCTGTTAACTTGAAAACTACCACTTCATGACATCACAAGGCGGACCAGAGCATTTGGAGCTTTGGAGGTGTTACTCTAACATGCCAACACTTGCCATCTCTGCTAATGAACAGTCCACACTGCCCAGAACATCATGGGAAACAACATGAAGAACTGAATCACTGTGGGAAGATAGAACACAAACCAAAGAATTTATTAGCTCTAACTGAATATTTAGTCATTTGTTGAAGGATAATAACAAATAAATCATGTCCATGGTGCGAGGTGTCTGTGGATCTATCTGTGTGTGTGTGTGTGTGTACTTACATTCACATATACATACATGCTTAATGTAATGATTTGATTTAGTGGACACAGAGATGCCAGTAGCACAGATACCATCATTCAGGGGAGTCAGTACCCCAGACAGTGACACTGAAAAGGGGCCAGTACCACGGACAGTCATATGATAAACTTCACCAAAAAAACCAACAACAACCAGATAATCTGTAAAGTAGTACCCTGGCACTTAGGAGGGCCAGTACCATGGACAGCGGCACTGACTTATTAAAGGGATAGTGCGTTTAAAAAAAAAAAGTTAATCTGTATGGGTTTCCTTCTAAAAGTTCCGTGTGTTGACACCGGTTTACCTCTGACAGTCTCAGCTGATCCCGGTTCGGCTCGCTTTCTGGAGCCCACATAAGTAGGTCCGGTAACTTCCCTGGAACATGAAATAAAGCTTGTTTTTCTTCTCAAAACAAAACATTTGTCCGAAAGGTGATATAGTTGCGTCCCAAACAGTTGTCAACGAAACATCCAGCAGCGAACTAAGCGATCGCGTATTGTGTCTGACGACTTGTATCACAGCGTGCATATCAGCTGTATCAGCCTGTTCACCTTTAGCGTAAGTGTACCGCAGATGCGGTCCGCCGCAAGGGGAAGTTTACAAGTGATCAGGCTGATACAGTTGATATGCGCGCTGTGATACAAGTCGTCAGACACAATACGCGATCGCTTAGTTCGCTGCTGGATGTTTCGTTGACAACTGTTTGGGACGCAACTATATCACCTTTCGGACAAATGTTTTGTTTTGAGAAGAAAAACAAGCTTTATTTAATGTTTTAAAGAAGTTACCGGACCTACTTACCTGAGCTCCAAAAAGCGAGCCGAACCGGGATCAGCTGAGACTGTCAGAGGTAAGCCGGTGTCAACACACGGAACTTATAGATTAGGAAACCCATACAGATTAACATAAAAAAACCACACTATCCCTTTAAGTTACAGGCCGTGTCTCAATTCGCAGTGTGCACAGTTCGGAGTGTGGTGTGCGCGCGACAACTGTTGTCCCATTTCGTTTTTGTCCCATGCACAGCTAAAATGCACCCTGAAAACTGCAGTCGTTTCCATGGAAATTGGGGTGTGAACCAACTGTGCATCCATGCACACTTCGCGCAGTCATATATCCCAGCATGCACCGCGCGCTACTTCTTCTACGGGAGAAAATGGAGTCGGCGGCTGCATCTGGTAGTTACGGGACCTGTCCCATTTCTCCGACGCCCATGTGGTCCGTGGAATGCACTCAGGACTGTGCAAGTATGCACAGTCTGGAGTGCCCTTAAAACCACACTCTGAACTGTGCACACTGCGAATTGAGACATGGTTATTAGGTTCCACGATGTGAATTGCCCAAGAGCTACCCTACTTTAAAGAGCGAAGTAAAAATCAAAACTCAGAGGAGAAAAAGTATATGAAAAGAAGATAATTATTAATAACTGAGCTGAATAAAAAAGAATAGTTCAGTAAATCAGCTCAGAAAACCTTGTTAATTGTTACTGCTCTCTTTAAAAATGATTCTGAATCTCAGTGGGACCTCCTGGTTAAATAAAGATAAACTAAAATAATAATTAAAAAAACACACACACACCATGAGATCCCAGTACCGCAAAGTACAGGGTGTCAGTACCATGGACAGCGACACTAAAAGGAGCTAATACCACAAATGGCAGCACTTTGAGGGTCAGCACCACGGACCACGACACCAAGGGGTCAGTAGGACGAATATCAGGACTCAGGGCCAGGGCCAGCTCGCGGGCAGGAGCCATAGACAGCGACACAACGATATGAGGTAATGAAAGACAACTGCAATAAGTATTCAGCATTGTATGTTCATCATCATCATCATTCATTCAACATAATTATTAATAACTGAGCTAATTTAATGTTGTTCTCAAACTCTAAGAAGACTCCGCAAGATGTCCCCACAGTGTCCCCACAGTGTCCCCACAGTGTCCACTCTTGAGGGAAATGAAACTGAGGTGGTACATTTGTACAAATATCTTGGTATCTTGCTTGATGACGCCCTGACTTTTAAACCCCACATTGACAATCTTGTGAAGAAACTCAAATTGAAATTGTTTTTTTTATTCCGAAATAAATTGTGTTTTTCTTTTAAGGTTAAAAAGCGCCTTGTCACTGCAACTTTTTTATCCATTTTAGATTCTGGAGACTTGCTGTATATGAACGCTTCAGCTCAATGTCTGAGTAAGATTGACTCTGTGTATCTGCTGCTTTGAGGTTTGTTACTAACTGTAGGGCCTTGACCCCCCACTGTGAACTGTACTCTCCAGTGGGATGGCCTTCTTTATCCATTAGGAGGTTGACTCATTCGTACACCTTTATCTACAAGGCCGTGCTTGGACTACTGCCCTCCTACATATGTAACTTAATCACACAGAGAAGTGTTGACTCTTCTGGTTTGCGTTCAAATGATCAGTTGTTGCTCTCTGTTCCGTTCGTTCACACAGAGTTGGGAAAAAGGGGCTTTTGTCTTCTCTGCCCCCTCGACATGGAACAAGCTGCAAAAGGACTGGAAATTAACAGAATTTATCTCTTTGAATGACTTTAAATCCAGACTGAGAGCTCTTGAGACAGCCTCCATAAATTGTACCTGTTTTAATTAATTTATATGTAATTTTAACTAATTTATATGTCATTTTAATTGTGTTTTAATTGTCTTTTTGCTGCCTCTAGGTCAGGGCTCCCTTGAAAAAGAGGTTTTTAATCTCAGTGGGATTTCCCTGGTTAAAGGTCCCATGACATGGTACTTCTTGATGCTTTTATATGGCTCCTTAATGGTTCCCTAATACTGTAAATGAATCCTTCTTCAAAATCAACACTCAGTGCATGAGAAACAGAGATAAGATGAGAAAGAGTAATTTTTCTCATTCTGAACACTCCATTATGGGCGTTGTTGCTTGAATGCAAATGAGGAGAAAAGAGATGGCCTATAGTAGAGGGTGGGGGCGTGGCCAAACTCTGAGCTCTGAGCTCTGAGCCCTCAGCTGATCCATTTCCTTGTTTTTGCACGGGGGAGAGATTTGAAGCGTTCCATTGAAAAATAAACACATTTCCACAGAAAATAAAATTAAACCACTGCTGTTCAAAGGTCCAGAGGCTCAGATAAAGGACTTCCGAGCCTAGAAACACTCGGACGTGCCTCCAGGCAAATAAAAAAACGCATTTCGCATTGCCTAGCGCATTCGCAGACCAAACTCTCTGGGCGTGATTTACAGAGACGCTGAGTACAGACAGACGGGGGTGGAACTGCATTTGCATTTCTTTTTTCGATCTGACGTCAATAAGTTTCCTTGTTCAAAATCGCCCGTTTGAGCTCTGATTTTTTTGTAACACAGAAAAGGATCGCAAATGCTCAGTTTAGACATTTCACAACTTTTAACCATGGGGGGGGGCCCTAAACAGGGTAGGGGAGCTCACATTAACGTTCAAAAACCTCAGAAAGTGAAAATTTCATGCCATGGGACCTTTAAATAAAGGTTTTAAAAAAATAATAAAAAAAATTGACCAGCACATAGGCTAAAATGGGGAAAGAACCCAACTTGAAATAAACAGTTATCCATGACCAAAGTGAGCAGGGCTTTTCTCAAACATGTGCGCTAAACACTTGTTATGACACTGGTTTTATTGTTGTAATGTCATGACTGGCCCGCAGGTGGCAGCAGTAGTAATCACTTACGCGTCTTACGACAGTGGAGCGGTCCGCCACAGCTGACTGTCAAACGGAGCGCGTGTACGGTGTTTAGTCACGTGGTGCTCTGGAGCTACACTCCGGTGACAGCCTCCTCTCCGCAGCGGCTCTCACAGCGCCACACAGAGCCCCGAGCCTGGGCAGCACCTCCGCAGACGCCACGGTCATGCCCCGGGACGTGTGACTGTTGCTCCGGGGCCGGTCTCATGAGTGAGTGCGGCTCGGTGCTCACACAGGCCCGGTGCTCCTCCGCAGTCTGCAGCTCCGCTCTCCGTGTCCGCTCTGGCGTCATGCCGTGTCCTGTCCTCCCGGAGCTGACCCTCCTCCGCGGGGCTCGTGTGTAGCACAGACCGCCTCCCTGCTCCCGGGGACGGTGGTGCTCTGCAGGGGCCGTGGGAGGATGAGCGAGCAGGGGAAGGGCTCTATATCCTCAGCCGGGGCCCCAGCGCCCGGCCCCGGCTCGGACACGTATAAAGGCTGGCTCTTCAAATGGACCAACTATCTGAAAGGATACCAGCGCAGATGGTTCGTGCTGAGCAACGGCCTGCTCTCCTATTACAGGTACACGCACACGCACACGCAGCTAACCCACGGACACGGCTAACACAGCTAACCCGAGACACGAGGACTCTAAGCGGCTGCCTCTCCATCCACACCCCGCAGGTCCAGCCCCAGTTCAGTCCAGTTCTGTCCTGCTCTGCTCTTAGTTATGGTTTATTATTATTTTGGCTTCAGAATTGGTCCTGGTTCAGTCCTTGTGTCGCTCTCATGGTCCACTGTGGTACAGTTTTGGTTCAGTTCTGGAGGCAGGGGCCAGGCTCATGTCAGAGACTGGTCACAGTAACTTTTTCACATGTGTCGTTATGGCAGAAGAGAGAAAACACAAATGTGCATGTGATCATAACACACATGTGGTCATAACACACACATGTGGTCATAACACACACATGTGTTCATAACACACATGTGGTCATAACACACACATGTGGTCATAACACACACATGTGTTCATAACACACATGTGATCATAACACACATGTGGTCATAACACACACATGTGGTCATAACACACACACGTGTTCATAACACACACATGTGTTCATAACACACATGTGATCATAACACACACATGTGGTCATAACACACATGTGGTCATAACACACACGTGTTCATAACACACACATGTGGTCATAACACACACGTGTTCATAACACACACATGTGTTCATAACACACATGTGATCATAACACACACATGTGGTCATAACACACACATGTGGTCATAACACACATGTGGTCATAACACACACATGTGGTCATAACACACACATGTGGTCATAACACACATGTGGTCATAACACACACGCATGTGTTTAAAACACACACACATGTTAATAACACACACACACACACACACATGTTATTATTTTGGCTTCAGAATTGGTCCTGGTTCAGTCCTTGTGTCGCTCTCATGGTCCACTGTGGTTCAGTTTTGGTTCAGTTCTGGAGGCAGGGGCCAGGCTCATGTCAGAGACTGGTCACAGTAACTTTTTCACATGTGTCGTTATGGCAGAAGAGAGAAAACACAAATGTGCATGTGTTCATAACACACATGTGATCATAACACACACATGTGATCATAACACACACATGTTCATAACACACACATGTGGTCATAACACACACATGTGATCATAACACACACATGTTCATAACACACACATGTGGTCATAACACACACATGTGGTCATAACACACACATGTTCATAACACACATGTGTTCATAACACACATGTGGTCATAACACACACATGTGTTCATAACACACATGTGTTCATAACACACATGTGGTCATAACACACATGCATGTGGTCATAACACACATGCATGTGGTCATAACACACATGTGGATGTGGTCATAACACACATGTGGTCATAACACACATGCATGTGGTCATAACACACACGCATGTGTTTAAAACACACACACATATTAATAACACACACATGTTCATAACACACATGTGGTTATAACACACACGTGTTAATAACACACACACATGGTCATAACACACACACATGTGGTCATAACACACACATGTGTGTTATGACCACATGTGTGTTCATAACACACATGTGGTCATAACACACACACGTGATCATAACACACACATGTGGTCATAACACACACATGTGTTCATAACACACATGTGGTCATAACACACACATGTGGTCATAACACACACATGTGTTCATAACACACACATGTGTTCATAACACACATGTGGTCATAACACACATGTGGTCATAACACACACATGTGTTCATAACACACACATGTGGTCATAACACACACATGTGGTCATAACACACATGTGGTCATAACACACACATGTGGTCATAACACACACATGTGGTCATAACACACATGTGGTCATAACACACACATGTGGTCATAACACACACATGTGGTCATAACACACATGTGGTCATAACACACACATGTGGTCATAACACACATGTGATCATAACACACACATGTGATCATAACACACATGTGGTCATAACACACACATGTGGTCATAACACACACATGTGGTCATAACACACACATGTGTTCATAACACACATGTGGTCATAACACACACGTGTTCATAACACACACATGTGTTCATAACACACATGTGATCATAACACACACATGTGGTCATAACACACACATGTGGTCATAACACACATGTGGTCATAACACACACATGTGGTCATAACACACACATGTGGTCATAACACACATGTGGTCATAACACACACGCATGTGTTTAAAACACACACACATGTTAATAACACACACACACACACACACATGTTCATAACACACATGTGGTCATAACACACACGTGTTCATAACACACACACGTGGTCATAACACACACACATGTGGTCATAACACACACATGTGTGTTATGACCACATGTGTGTTCATAACACACATGTGGTCATAACACACACACGTGGTCATAACACACACATGTGGTCATAACACACACATGTGGTCATAACACACATGTGTTCATAACACACATGTGGTCATAACACACACATGTGGTCATAACACACATGTGGTCATAACACACACATGTGGTCATAACACACACATGTGTGTTATGACCACATGTGTGTTCATAACACACATGTGGTCATAACACACATGTGGTCATAACACACACATGTGGTCATAACACACATGTGGTCATAACACACATGTGGTCATAACACACACATGTGGTCATAACACACATGTGGTCATAACACACACATGTGATCATAACACACACATGTGGTCATAACTCAGGAGATGCTTTTGGATGTGAACAGAAGTATTTGTCCTGGTGCCAGTGCCATGATGCCTGTGCCACCGTGTGCCTATGCCACAGTGTGCCAGTGCCACAGTGTGCCTATGCCACAGTGTGCCAGTGCCACAGTGTGCCAGTGCCACAGTGTGCCAGTGCCACAGTGTGCCTGTGCCACAGTGTGCCTATGCCACAGTGTGCCAGTGCCACAGTGCCAGACTTGTGACTGCAGTGGACATAGGACAGTTTTGCTGTCTTTTGCAGGGACATATCTGACCGACCGCAGCCAAACAGGACACAAGTCGTCCCGGGGGCATTTTGAGTTATTCACAGACTCTGAAAGTGTAGACTCTAAGCTTTCCAACGATGCCTTACACCAGTGTTTCCCAACCTTTTTGTCACACCTCGAGTACCCCTCACTCAGACGTGTTGATCATTCTCCAAAAGTAGAACATGACACAACAGATTATTAAATGAAAACCATTTTATTTCCTCCTTTTATTTCCTTAATTTGAAAATTTGATTCTCATGCATTTTCTCTCTTTTCTTTAACTCAAATTAAGAAGAAGAATATGTTTTTTTTAAATAAATAATATACCCAAATAAATACTAAATCAAAAATAATCTTCCTTTGTTGTATCTAACTCTTGTGACACAACTGATTATTAAATGAAAATCTTTTTCATTTAATAATCAGTTATTTCATGTCCTTAATTTGCCGCGTACCCCCTGCAGTGTGCTCGCGTACCCCTAGGGGTACGAGTACCCCTGGTTGGGAAACACTGCCTTACACATGGAAATCTGACAATCTGACTTGAAGTTGTGGCCATTTGAAAGCGGGACATCTCAAAATAACGATCTTGAGAAAAGCTCCTCTAAAGATCCTCTTGTCCAGGCCTTCAGAGCTCATTTGCATGACATTAAGCTAAGCTCCTCCCCCATCACTGACATCACTGTGGTGTTTACATTCAGGAAAGGTCAGAATTAGTGCAGAATTATACTTTGTTAAAATGGAAATGCTTTTATAACAACAAGTCCATATAATCATTCAATAATTCAATAATTCAATGGAGTTAATGTGATTAACTGAAATTCAGGAGCAGGACCACGCCTCAACCACCTTCTCCTCACCAGCGAATCACAGTTCACCGTAACCACACCTCTAATTTCCTGGAGCTATTTATAGCTGTTCATCCCTTCATTCCAGTTCGTCTTGGTTAACTCGACAGCTCCCGACCGCGTCAGCTCGCTCGAGCCGGACTGCTAACAACCCGTCACATTCAAACACCGACCTGTCACACGTTTGCTCGTTCCCTCCAGTTCGCAATTCCTCACGCCGTGACGGATCTCACGAGGATCCCATTCAGGAATCTGCAGCCGGAGGATCTTCCATCGCATGTCCGCTCCGCGGTAAGAACCGCCAGACGGCGTCCAGCCCACGGCCTGCGCCACCCTGCGCTCAGACAACGGACCTCCGCCTCCAAGGAGCACCCACCGTCAATATCTCTGTTGCTGGCGGCATATACGGGATATCCACGTCGTCTCTCTAGTCGCCTCCCCCTCCTCGTGTAGGCGTTCGCACAGCCTGGCTCTCAGCGCGCAGCCCGGCTCTGGCAACCACAGCGTTTGGTACTGCCCAGCACCCGCCGTGCCCCTTCAGGCTGACGTACTGTATCAAGACAGGACCTTCAACAGTTTAGATCAAGAATATAAGCCTGGCACTCTGGAACGAGACAAACAAGCTTCCGGGTTCCCATCAAGTTTCCCGCATGCAGCTGCAGATGTCGCCACTCCCTCCTCTCCTACACTACAGTCTCATAGCTCCCCCTGCTGGGGGCTAAGTAACATCACCACCAGTGGCCAGTAAATGTATTCTGTGTACTGTGCAGTTTCATTTGAATTCTCTTGTATCATCTCAGCTGCTTTCAGCAGGCCATCTCCCCCTGTGCCTGCACCCTTCATGTCTCATTCTTGTCCCCGTCTCACAGGCTGCACAATTCCCCATGCACATGCATCTTCTCCCCATCTCTCATTTCTCTTTTTTCAGTCATCATGAGCTAGGTGGCTTCTTGCACTCTACCCACATTAGGCAGAGCCTCTAATCCATTTCCCGTCTTCTGCTCTATCGACGTCAGCTCATGACTTCTCCACCGTTCTACCCTATACGTGTCCTCAGCGATGCTCTCGCCATCTAGTCCTCATCTCCCCCTGCTCATGTTACATCATCACATTCCTTCGTCATTCTCTGCTCTCATGTCGCGACTACTATTACTGTCTCCAAATTCGCCCGCTCTCATCCGTCCAGCATTCAACCCGTACCCGCCCTGTGAACATCCTCAATATGCACCTCCACCCTCAGGTCCTCAGCTGTTCCACAGGTTCCAAGCCGACTGACGACTAGCCGACTCTCACACCGGCTCTCACGACCGCATGACAGCTTGCCTGGCTCTCACGACTGCTCGAATGGCTCTCACCACAGCTCGCCAGGCTCTCACGACGGCTCTCACGACGGCTCGCCTGGCTCTCATGGCTCTCATGTTGGGTCTCTCGACCCACAACGGGTCTTTCTCTGCCTCTCTCTCCTGACCCACGATGGGTCTCACTCCCTCCCAACCCATGACCCCCCCCGACCCTCATCCCTCATCCATCCAACCCTCATTTCATACTTCAACATTCGAGGATCGCTTCCTTCACCTACAGGTTCCTACGCTTGCCATCCGCACCCAAGCTGAAGGACGCACATCAGCATTATCATGGTCACGTCCGTCAACCATCCTCGCTAGCTCGTATGACCCCAATCCAGCAAAGGTCCAGCTCCTTTGTCAGGGGAGAAGACCCTCCACATCACGATTTCTCTACATCACTCCTGACTCATTCTCCTCATGGCACCTTCACGACGCAGCTCCAGTTTCTCCAGCTTTCAATCCGAATCTCCGAATCAGTAGTTGGATCCCGCATAGCTTCCAGAGCCCTCGAATCGCACAATTAGTCTTCAGCTTCATCGGAACTTCGTCCTACCTTTCCACCATACTTTGGGGGTGTGACTAATCCTGGCATTCCCATTCATTCTAACAATAATAGATCAGCCAACACCACCTTCATCAGCTTGACCTCTGCTCATCTGACGTCACCACCATCTTCAATTTCATCACCCTCTCGCGCCGCTCCACGAACATCTGCGTCTCCACCCTCCAGGCTTACCTCTCAGGGATAAATCTCATATACAAGCTGAGTTCTGGCAAAGACTGCCAGTCTCTATCTCATCCTCACGTTTCCGTGCTGATTAAAGGACTGCAAACACTGAACCTCGCCTTCCTCCGAAACGACTACCACTTACTTCGGACCTTCTCTACAGTTGCACTCTCACTCTGCTCTCCGGCGACCTCTCGCCTTTCACGGACCTCTTCTGGCATAACACCCCATCCATTCTCCATTCATTTATTTCGCATTGGCGCCACGACGTCCACGGCCAGGGCAGATGTACCCAACCAGAAAATTCGTACCCTTGGTCACCGGGCCTCCAGCATCTACCTCGTGTATGTTTGCCATGACCTCAACGATCTCCTCCAGACCCATTCCACTTTATGCTCTACAACTTTTGGGGGTCCCGTTCCGCTGGGCCAATCGAAGATTGAGACGGAGCCCCCACCAATTGTCTCAACCCAGCCATCACCGCCTATTCACCCAGACATCCACTGTCAATAATAAATATCTTCACTGCATTATGTTGATGGCGTGGTCCTAGTTAGTGAAGTTAAATTAAGTCAATTTAATACAATACAAAATAGTATAGGACACCACACGCACACACACACACACACACACACACACACACACACACACACACACACACACACACACACACACACACACACACACACACACACCTGTCCTGTTTTAGTCCTGTTTTAGTCCTGTTTTAGTCCTGTTTTAGTTCTGTTTTAGTCCTGTTTTAGTTCTGTTTTAGTCCTGTTTTAGTCTTGGTTTAGTCCTGTTTTAGTTCTGTTTTAGTCCTGGTTTAGTCCTGTTTTAGTCCTGTTTTAGTCTTTGTTTAGTCCTGGTTTAGTCCTGCTTTATTCCTGGTTTAGTCCTGGTTTAGTCCCGCTTTAGTCCTGTTTTAGTTCTGTTTTAGTCCCGCTTTAGTCCTGTTTTAGTCCTGTTTTAGTTCTGTTTTAGTCCTGGTTTAGTCCTGTTTTAGTCCTGTTTTAGTCTTTGTTTAGTCCTGGTTTAGTCCTGCTTTATTCCTGGTTTAGTCCTGGTTTAGTCCCGCTTTAGTCCTGTTTTAGTTCTGTTTTAGTCCCGCTTTAGTCCTGTTTTAGTTCTGTTTTAGTCCTGGTTTAGTCCTGTTTTAGTCTTTGTTTAGTCCTGGTTTAGTCCTGCTTTATTCCTGGTTTAGTCCTGGTTTAGTCCCGCTTTAGTCCTGTTTTAGTTCTGTTTTAGTCCCGCTTTAGTCCTGTTTTAGTCCTGTTTTAGTCCTGTTTTAGTCCTGGTTTAATCCTGCTTTATTCCTGGTTTAGTCCTGTTTTAGTCCTTGTTTAATCCTGCTTTATTCCTGGTTTAGTCCTGTTTTAGTCCTGTTTTAGTCCTGTTTTAGTCCTGTTTTAGTCCTGTTTTAGTCCTCTTTTAGTCCTGTTTTAGTCCTGGTTTAGTCCTGTTTTAGTTCCGGTTTAGTCCTGTTTTAGTTCCGGTTTAGTCCTGTACACACACGTACACACACATACACACATGCTAATGTTGACACAAGCCGCTGCTTTCACCTAATATCTCCATTTGATGCAGAAATAATATGATAATATGACTCATCCCGTGTTGCCGTGTTGTGGGATAATTCACGTGTCTCCACGTGTATTCGCGTATGCGCTTATATCCCCAAACTTACTGCTGCTAAAGTATCCGACCGCACTCTGTACACGAGCTCCGGAGAAACGGACGTGTCCCGAACCTGTCCCGAACCTGTCCCGAACGTCTCATGTGTAAGTAGAAGTTAAAAGTCCATTTTCATTATTGTCTCGCAGTGCCGCGTACATATTCACGAGCTCCTCACAACTGATCGGCGAACATGGGAAACCCCTTCGGCGCTTCTCGCAACGGGGTTGGCGAGCGTGGGAAAAGATGTTGATTTATATGTTGAAAAACAAGCCAATTTGAAATTAAAAATGTATGTTTTTAACATCACTAATGCTGCTATCCGAAACACGGAGATGCTTCTTCATGCTCTCAACTCGCACATTCTGCAAAAAAACAAAAATCACAAATTAAAAAAAACAACAACTTCTATTGCATATCTCCGTTTCACTAATGCCGACAAGCGGACGGTTTTAGCGTGGTTGGACACATATCTTTAGCTGAATTCCAGTGACAACAATGGAGAGTCAGACAGAATTTTAGCGTTGTCTTGTTTTGGGGTTTATTATAATATAAAGTCTTCTTTTGTATTTTAGACCAGTCACGACTGATTATATTTCCCTACTCCACATATTGATACTTTGCAGCTGATGTCATCGGCATTCCCTGGGGGTATGATGCTAACTGTCAGCATGCTCTGTCTGTGACTTTAATCTGAGTTTTACTTTAAAACAATCTGACCAGAAAGAATGGATTTAGCTGAACTACAACATTTGTTTTACTGTTATACAAGTCCCTACAGTCCCACGTTAGCTAGCATTAGCCAACAATTTTTCAGTTTGTCACTCTCACCTCTTTTGTTAAAAATCAAATTCCTAAACAAGACCATGAATGCTCAGATTGAAAATGTGCTATTTAAAACCGTTAAAAAACGTTTTTTTCTGGAGTTTTTCTTAAAACTTATTTTTGACAGTGTTTGCTAATGTGAGCATTGTGTCACCATGGTAACTGCTGAACATTCCACCATACACATACATGCCGAACACCCCCAGAAACAGGCCTGCTAATAGCCCTCATTAGAAGCTTGTGCAGTCTTCACTCTTTCATACATATCTGGATAAGTTACACGTGGTGAGACTGGGTGAGTGAAGTCATGTCTCCTGTGTGAAAGAGGACACCCAGCGGAGGAGCAGTGTCACCCTGTCCCCCCTCTGTCGATGCTGCTAGGTGCTGTTAGGTGCAGGTTGAGCTCTGGACTGCACCCAAGGGAGTTGGGTTTCCACAGGTGTAACTGAGTAATGAGCCAGAGCTGGTCTCTGGGGTGGGGCGTCAGCAGCACAGTGGGATATGTTACTAATAAACTATAATACTCATGAAGACTGTGCAAGAGGCTAGCTAAGGAGCTAGCTATAGATCTAAGATGTAGCAGCAAATGTTTCAGAAGACCTTCCAGAGGAAATACTTCAAAAGGAATAGATCATGAAACACCAGTGCGGAGTAAGAGTGAGGCCTTTCTCCTTGGAGGCTGCTGTTTATTTTTTTTTTTTTTTTATTTATTTATTTATTTGAATGGGACAGCATGTATTAATGAACGACTAGTGCCGTAAATACACCGGATTTAGCTAGGAGCTAATTTCCATCCGTAGTCCCATTGGAAGGGGTAAAACAGGATACAATAAAAGAGCAGAACATGCAGTGACAGACAATAATAAAAACACAGTCTAGATTAAGACAATACAACAAACATTATACACATGGTTGGACAAGACATAAAACAAATCTGTACAATCACTTAAAATGCCATGAGGTAGTTCTAATACTAAGGTGCTTTTAGTTAAAGTGCCTATGATAGTGCTCATTCACTCACTCACTACAACTTACACACACACTCAGCTTCATGCACTCACATTCACTCTCACACTAGTCTAAAAAGATTAAAAGATTAAAATGATTTTTAGTGATCACATCTTTGATTATTAAATA
This sequence comes from Paratrypauchen microcephalus, assembly GCA_036785185.1. NCBI lineage: Eukaryota > Metazoa > Chordata > Actinopteri > Gobiiformes > Gobiidae > Paratrypauchen > Paratrypauchen microcephalus. Next base: position 441,814 of record JAVJIX010000275.1, on the reverse strand, counting down.
GCCAACCCTTTAGTTGTTTTTTAAAAGACCCAAAGGTGGCGCTGTCCCTGACTGCAGCAGGCAGAGTGTTCCAGCTCAAACAGCCCTTTATAGAAAGAACGTTTTGGGCTGTGACGCTGCAGGACACAGAGGAGGGAGACTTTTGTCTCTTCCACAGGATCAGTTGACCCTCCCTGACCAGTCCTCCTGTGAAACTGCCTTTGACTGAGACACAAAGGTCCCTGAGAAGCACATTGGAAATGTTGCTGCAACAAAACTTACCTCATGATCAATACAGTATCTCTCTCTAATAACACTAGTTGAAACTTTTCTGATGGAAATTAAAAATCCAGCACCATGGAGATACAGTAAGAAGCCATGTTTACAATTTACAACAATAGAATTACCTAGAACTGGACGCTTGATAGATGCCATACTATGGAACATTCTAGGCACAGCAATGACATCTCCACTGAGACAAGCAGATGGCAGAATTCCCTCTGAAAAGCTGCTGTAACTGGTGATAATATAATGGAAGATTGTGGAGGTTTGTGACGATGTGTTGAACATGTATGACATAAACAGAGGACTGATGACACATTCTTTCTACGTGTGTGTGTCAGTGTGTTTAAAGTGCACATGACTGCTTTACATGTTTCTAATTCTAACTTGGTTTGATGTGGTCATTATGTATTATAGCTTAACATCAGTTAAGCAGCAGTTGGTGGAAAAAAGTTGAGAAGAAAAATACAGGAAGTAGAGTTGTAAAACAGAATCCCCCACCTGATGTCATCAACACAGAAAATCCAAAATGCAGAGATTTGCCCACAAGGAAGGCATTTTTCAGTTTAAACCTTAATTTGGGATTTGGCAGCAATGTGTAGCCATTTTATTTCAAAATCTGCTTGTCGCTAGTGTGATGTGCAGCTATCCATAGGAGGGGCCCACAGCATACGGCGCTTTATTGTGATCACGTTTACAGCGACATCAGCTCCAAAGGGCGTCACAGTTTTCTAACGTGGAAGTCAATGCAGTTTTATTAAGTTGTTTTAGATGGATATTGTGATTTAAAACATGTAAATTATAATATAACGATCCACGGTGTCATAGGTTATAACTCTAGAGCTCACACATAGAGCACAATATGTCTGCTTTAAATATAGTGATGTGAAGTGTGTTTCAGTGACAGGAGTATTATCATATGCTCTTTAAGAAGCCCGGGGGACAAAGGCATTCTAGACTTTATCGATCCACACGGCTCAGTACTTAGTTATGATGTAACTCAATACACGGAAAACAAAACAAAAACATAAGACACCAGTAAAAGGATCAAATCAGATAAATAAAGATAAATTACATCTCTATTTTGTTGGCAAAAGGAGGAGAAATTCAATTTATTTGGTCGAATACATTTTGCAGCTCATCCAAGCTACTTCTTCAGTTCTGGCTAGAGTGTTGGTGGACACTGCGTATAACTAGCTGCAGGGAGGAGCTAACTACAATTAAATTACTTTAAAACTATCACACCTATTTGTTTTCAGTTTCTGTCTGGGGTCTTGTTAGCATTGTCATTCAGGACCATAATGGGTGTTTTCACAACTCTGAATTTCTCTGTAACTCCTAAACACATCCCCACGATGGACTACATCACAGCAGCAGAAACCGCCATTAGGGACAACAAGTTCACAGAGACAGAAGCTGGAGACCTTAGACTGGAATTAACAGCTGCACTGAGCAATGCCAAAACATCCACCCTCAAACGTAACACCAGAGGAAAGGAAGACCATCACTGCTCTAGAGAGGGACCAGAGCATCAACATCCTGCCTGCGGACAAAGGGAGATGCACGGTGATCTTGGACTCAGCTGATTATGAGGCGAAGGTGAACAGCCTACTCAGTGACACCACAACATACGAAGTAGTGAAACGGGACCCCACCAATGGGTACAAAAAGAAGATCATTGATTGTTTGCAGAAGCTGGAGAAGGAAGAAGTCATTGATCGACAGCTGTATTACAGATACCCTGGTGATGCTATCCCGTGCATCTATGGCCTCCCGAAGATTCACAAACAAGGAGTACCACTCAGACCCATTGTGTGTAGTGTTGACTCTATCACATATAATTTGGCCAAACACCTAAAAACCATCTTGGCTCCTCTGGTGGGTAACACGGAGCACCACATTGAGAACACAGCTGAATTTGTGAACAAAGTTTAAGTTTCTCCAGTTTGATCAGGATGAGACAATGGTTTCCTTTGATGTAACCTCTCTTTTCACCTGTATCCCCACAGCTGTAGCGGTCGAAGCAGCGAGAAAGAGACTACTACAGGATACCAAGCTAGAAGAGAGAACCAAACTTTCACCTGACCAAATCTGCCAACTGCTGGAAATTTGTTTGAATCCCACCTATTTCCAGTTCAGAGGGAACTTCTACAGGCAGATCCACGGCTGTGCGATGGGCTCACCGGTCTCAGTCAGTCATAGTTCATAGTTGCTTTATTGTCGAAAAACAATCATAAGTACATGTACATAGAGTGAATTCGAAATTTCGTTTCCCCACTAACCAGGCAGAACAGTGATAGTGGGGAAACGAAATTTCAAATTCACTCTATGTACATGTACATATGATCCCCTATCATGGCTAACTTATACATGGAACAATTTGAACAGAGTGCCTTAGCTTCATATCCAGGCACTCCACCCACACACTGGTATCGTTATGTTGGTGATAATTTCAAAAATCAAAATTCAAGATTTGGAACCTTTTACTGCATCAATTCTGTAGATCCTAATATCAAATTCACCCGTGAAGATGCCAAGGATAACACATTGGCGTTCTTGGATTGTGCAGTAACGATAGGAGGAGACCGGGGACTCCAAGTAGAAGTCTTCAGGAAGCCCACACACACAGACCAATACCTGCTTTTTGATTCACACCACCCACTGCAGCACAAACTGGGAGTTATTCGGACATTACAACACAGGGCCCAAGTGGTTCCCACAAGCACAGAGGGCAAGGAGAAAGAAGAACAACATGTGCAGGAAGCCCTCTCTGTGTGTGGAGATCCTAAATGGGCTGTTAACAAAACCAAGAGAGACAAGGGCAAGAAACAAGACAACAGAGAATCCGAACCCAGGAGGAAAGGGGTAGTGATTCCTTACCTGGCCGGTGTTTCTAAAAAACTAGAGAGGATTTTCAGACAATATGAAATCCCAGTTTATTTCAACCCCTCAAACACTTTAAGACAAAAACTCGTCCACCCAAAGGACAAAACACCGAGCCACAAACAAAACAATGTGGTCTACTCCATTCAGTGTAGTGAAGACTGCAGTGAGCGCTACACTGGAGAAACAAAACAGCCACTTCACAAGAGGATGTACCAACACAGGCGGGCGTGCCAGAGCGGACCGTCATCTGCCGTACATCTCCACCTAGAAGCCACAGGCCATTCTTTTGAGGACAGTGAGGTTCAGATCTTAGCCAGAGAAAAGAACTGGGTTGAGAGGAGAGTTAAAGAAAGTGTCAAGAAAGAGAATCCTTCCTTGAACAGAAAAGGAGGTCTCGGACACAGTTTGTCTCCCATCTCTAACTCTATCCTCAAACCTAAATCAAAACAAACAAAGAAAACAATAGGGTTAGCCAGGTCAGGTCCAGAGGTGTGAAAACACCCATTATGGTCCAGAATGACAATGCTAACAAGACCCTAGACAGAAACTGAAAACAAATAGGTGTGATAGTTTCATAGTAATTTCATTGTAGTTAGCTCCTCCCTTCAGGCAGATATAAGCAGTGTCCACCAGCACTCTAGCCAGAACTGATGAAGTAGCTTGGATGAGCTGCGAAACATATTCAACTAAATAAACTTTTGTCCAGTTGACAAATTGAATTTCTCCTTTTGCCAAGTTTGACAGTAACTCTACAGACCCTGGTTCTGGCCCTCTCCTCTTCTGCTCCTCCTGCTGCCATCTCCTCCTCTGTTAGGCTGTGGAGTCACTGATCACAGGTTCCTGACTCTACAGTGTTTCCCAACCTTTTTTGTCTTGTGTGCCCCCTGAGCCTTTTTGTCATACCTCGAGTACCCCCTCACTCACACGTGTTGATAAGTCTCCAAAAGTAGAGCGTGACACAACAGATTATTAAATGAAAATCATTTTATTTCACATCCTTAATTTGAAAATGTAATTCTCAGGCATTTTCTCTCTTTTCTTTAACTCAAATTTACTCGAAATGACACTGCCGAGTACCTCCTGTAGTGTGCTCGCGTACCCCTAGGGGTACTTGTACCCCTGGTTTGGAAACACTGCTCTACACTATGTTTTCTTTTTTCTATGGTGTTAGTTTTATGGAACTTCCAGGCAAAGCAATGGCATCTCCATGGAGACTATAAGGCAGCAGATCAGGCCAGAGGGTGTCCGAAGGTGGAAGAAATATCCACCCATCTTAGCCAAATATTATTTCCTCTTCACACATACACACATTTTTAGTATGTAATAAATTGACTTGCCTGAATAGAGATATACTATTTTGTAAAAGCAGCTCTTAGAAATGTGCGGTCTGCATCTAATTATAAAGTGTTTTTAATGGGCTATAGCATGCTAGTTGTCGTTAGCCATGATTGTAATTTAGAGTTCATTGGGAGCTGTAATTTGATTAGTCACCAAAAACAATAGAAATGTAAGAACTGAAGAGTGTCTCTGTGCATGTTTGTGTAGACATACTTCCCTCGTGTTCTTGTATCTGTGGTCATCCTCATGTGTCATGCTGCATCCAGAAAGCCATGCCAAAAACATGTCGAACACCTCCTGTTAAAGGCTTTGTGGGCAGAGGTTTGAAACCCGTTTCTCCAAAAGTTCAGCTTTTCAGTAACCACCAAAGATGCACAGAGTCTGTGCTCAGACATGTGCAATCTGAGCGCAGATGTGTGTGGTCTGAGCGCAGATGTGTGTGGTCTGAGCACAGATGTGTGTGGTCTGAGCACAGATGTGTGTGGTCTGAGTGCAGACATGTTGTTAGGGATTTTTCCTAATAAACATCAACAAAAGGGAACAAATGAGAAAACAGACACAGAAGTATTATACTCGTTAACGAGGGAGAATGAGGTGTAGCATTTGTTAAGCAGAGCTGCCTCTGCCTCTGCCACACACTCAAATCTCAAAGAACACCTCCTCGTTGCTTCCTTTTATTTAGAATCACATAGTAACGGAAAATTCCCAGTTTCAAAGCACAAAGTCTTCAACAAGTTAATCTTTACCATACATACATTCATCACTACTCAGCAATTGTATTGGTTGTTTGTTTAAGCAGTTATCAGTCTTTGTCCTTATCTCATCTTATGGTTTCACAACAGGAGATGAACCAACTCAAGGAAACACTTTGATAATTCGTTAAAGACACTACATACAATTTTCTTTAACACATGTACGCTCAGATGTGTGTGGACTAAACACAGATGTGTGTCTGATGTTTGTGGTCTGAGCACAGATGTGTGTCTGATGTGGCTCTTGTCTCCACGCTGCAGAACGGTCGACTTGTGTTTTATGAGGATGTGTGCACAGGGCTGTGACAGGTAACTCTCCTCCTCTGTCCCTCCTCAGCTCTACCTCCTCTTTACCTCCTTCTTTGTCCCTTCCCTGTACCTCCTCTGCTCCTCCTGTCCTTCCTCTGTCCCTCCTCTGTACAGTACCTCCTCTGCTCCTCTGTTATGCTGATGTCTGTTGGCTGCCCTGGCTGCACTGCCTCCTGACCTCTGCATGGCTTGCCTTGCCACACTGTTCATTTAAAGGTTTGTGTCTGCACATTTCACATGGATGTGCCTGGCTGCTTTTCGTAGCTGTGTCTGTCAGAAACTGAATGCACATTCACACCGTCTGAAGATTCTCTCACTATGTTTACAGTCACTGAGAGTGTTCTAAACAGTCGAATCCATATCCTCTTTGACCACTGCCTCAGTCTACAGCAGGTCAAAGAACCCAACACATGTGAACAGGACTAGAGATCTTAAGATCATCTAGTAATTTAGCATTAGTATTAAGCTACTAGAATTGCTTATATAACCACATTTTGGGCAGAAATTGATCAAACAAAATGTGTGCTCATCCACAGTGAAGAGAATGTAGATTGTCATCGCTGCTAACCTAAAGTATCTGTGAGAACACGTCCAAACACATATACTTACATATTCATATACGTAATATTTGCCCGGCTGTTTCTTACCTCCTGCAGTTGAATGTCTGCTCCTCATGTAAATCAGACCGTCCTGTTACATCAGACCCGGGCATTTCAAGGCCCGGGTCTGATGTAACAGGACGGCACACGAGCCAACTCTGACCGGCCCGTGAAAGGTTGCTTGGAATTAAGAAAATAAAACCTACTTTCAAAATTGTACATAATGCAACTGTACTGATGATCATCTGTCTGAGCTTCACATCTCCACCTCAAACATGAACCCGACTTTGATGCACTTGTTAAAGCTCAACAGAGGTGACATTTCTCTCACTGATCAAGAAAAAAAAAAAGACTAAACATGCTAACTTTGACTTTTTTTCTACACAGTTTGGCAGTTGGACAAAAGAAATTGCGACATATCTTGTATTATATTACAGTGGTACCTCACCTTATGAAATTAATTCGTTCCAGAAGTGGTTTCGTAACGTGAATTTTTCGTAAGTTGAGTAGCTATTTCAATGGAAAAGGCCTGATCCGTTCCAAGGTTGTTTTTTTTTAGTGTAACTTTTTTTTATAGTGTAACATTTGTGTTCTGCGTCCTGATTGGAATAAACCAGGTCTAGACCAGAACTAAACCAGGTCTAAACCTGGACTGGACCTGGACTAAACCAGGATTATCCCGGGACATGGCAGTGCCGTTGGAGGAGCGCGGTGCTCGTGTCTCCGCGCTCCTTGCGCGTTCCGCGCTAGAGCTAAGAGGCCGAGAAAGACGCTCTTTCAGCGGGAATAAGAGCGGGGCGGGGCGGGCTCTGGTTCTATGTGACTTCCAGGTCTAGACCAGAACTAAACCAGGTCTAGACCAGGTCTAAACCAGGACCGGATCAGGTCCAGACCCGGACCAAACCGGGACCAGACCAGGATTAAATCACCCCGTGCGCGGGCGGGCCGAGCCGCATGGGCCCGCGACCCCGAGGGGGAGGCATGGCCCGGGTGCTCCATCCCGCGCCGTGTCGACGTCGCTTTTTGATCCTTCGATGTCGGCTCTTCCTATCATTGTGAAGCAGAATTCACCAAGCGTTGGATTGGTCACTCACTACGGCAGTGCTTCTCAATTATTTTCTGTGACGCCCCCTCTAGGAAGAAGAAAAAATTTCACGCCCCCCTTCCTGCGCGCGACTATAAATAGTATTATTTGTCTAGAAAATTGTTATTAGAACACCATTGTATCCTTTTATTAACATTATAAACAAAACAAAAAAAAGAAACTTACAACAAAGACTGCACTGAGGACTCAAATATTAATGTGTTTTTAATGCAGCTTTGTGCACATTTGTTTACATTTTACAGAAATGAAACTTAAAACCACCTCATTTGCATAAGCTAAAAGCATTGAAAAAAAACGCTCTCTCCTTGTGCCACTGATGCGTCAGCTTCTGTCGGACTAAAGGACACGACTCAGTGGAATATACGTGTTTTTTCTGTGACAGAGGATGTTCTGTTAATGGTGAGACTGTGCCTAAATCGCATGTGAGAACGCCACTGCCAACTACTGTTGTTGATGTGCAATTACACTTAGTTCTAGTACAGTACAGCAAAAAAACATGTTTCCCAGGGTCATACGCGCCCCCCCTGGCATCACGCCACGCCCCCCCAGGGGGGCCCGCCCCACTATTTGAGAAGCACTGCACTAAGGGAACGTGAGCTGGGTTTAGACCGTCGTGAGACAGGTGAGTTTTACCATACTGATGATGTGTTGTTGATAGTAATCCTGTGTCTCCGCTCCCCTCGCACGTTCGGCGCTATATTGAGCCGTGTCCCCCCCACGCTTCACTATCAACACATTCCATTGAAAATCTATGAAAGTTCGAGTGTTCAAACGAGAGAGAAATACGAGAAAAGCCCAACTCCAGTCTGAGAAAAGCGTAGAATGTGTGTGGTGAGGCATTTACAGCCCTAAAACATGTAGAACAATTGCAAAATACAAAGTTGTCCTACCTCGTGGACCTCTCCCACCGCGGGCCACCTCTGGAACCTAACCCCGTGTGTGTTGATAAAGTGTATTTACGTTTCGGGGCGTGCATCTGAGTGCGCATTAATTGAATTTTTGAGATTTCGCGTTTCGTAACTTGAATTTTCTTTCGTATCTAGAAATTTGACGTGAAGGCGTTTCATAACTTGGATTTTTCGTATGTAGGGTCTTTCGTAAGGTGAGGTACCACTGTATTTGGCAAACAAAGACATTGTCGTGGCTTAAAGGGATAGTTCGTTTTTTTTAATGTGAATCTGTACGGCGCCCCCTTCAGCAGTGTTGTGCATTAACACTGACTTACCCCTGACAGTGTCCTCTGAGCCGAGTACTGCCCCGGTTCTGGTGCTGACGAAAGTAGTTCCGGCAAGTTAGCGGGGACAGTTAATAAACCTTAAGGCCACAAAGTGAACCCCGTTTTCGTTTCATGTCGCTCCGCGGTCTCTGAACTACACAAACTGTAGTTTTAAAAAAAAGAACGAATCACGCTAAGCTTTCAACAAAAGCTCAAAATCCTGTCAATTTTTAACGTCGAGATTTCATGGCGGACTAGATTCTTCAGAACAGAAGAAGAATTTGACGTCATTAGGCATCACATGACCGTGCTGGGCCAATAGAGTAGCTGATTCTTGTCAACAAACCGGTGTCCATGTTACTGGTTACGATACGGATACGGAGCAATTCTCCCCAAAAAACCTTCTGAAGTAGGTCAAAAGGATTCTAAACAGTGCTTTATTCATAGAACAAAGAACAATGATGCAAATAAACAATAAGGTGAACGTTTTTATGTTGTCATTTCGATAAATAAAATTATATAATCGTAATTCAATGACCAGGACCATTCAAGATTCAAAGCTTTTACTGTCATACGCACAGTAAAGAAACACGATTCCCTGAACAATGAAATTCTTACTTTGCTGCCCACTCTGGATGCCAAGAGCATACCAAAAAATGTAAATAGATGAATAAGATAAAGAGAAGTATGTAAAAAAGTATAATCAAATAGAAACAATCTTTACCAAATATACACTATGAAAAATATAGGCTAGGTGCTATGTACATATTTATTCATTTATTGACTCCTAACTATACACACAGACTACTGTAAAAACAAATAGCATGAAACACATATGTACATATATACAGTATAAACGGCACCATAAAATGAATGGTAATGTTATTGGCACAGAATATTGACATAGATCGACAATTTGCATGAAAAACATAATATGTTTATATACATGGACCTATATATAGTGTAAATGGCATAATAAAATGAATGGTAATGTTAGAATTATGAGGCAGTTCCACACACCAGGCTACTCCTCAGTATCAGTGTCAGGCCAGTTGTCATCATCCTTCTCTGTTTTCTTTTTGTTTGAGCAGTTGCAACACCTGCACAAGTCTGTGCAACAGAGTCCTGCAGAGACACAGGAACATCTGCCTGTGTCACAGACACTCTCCTTCAACCACAGTGTATCACATGCAAAACCCTGTCTGGGGCTGGACTCCTTGTCATCCATGTGACTTGTAGGTTTCCATGCTCTAGATGCCAACCATATCCAGCAGGTGATGGTGCACCTATGTGTTGTTTTATACAGGACCTCATGACTGCAGCCTGATAATTTGCCCTTTTGCAGTGCTGATGGAGGGCATCGATTGTAGGTGGAATGGACAATTCTGGTAAGGCCGATGATGCCATACAGAAAGCCTTGTACCTAGCCTCATTTACATTGTCAGCAACTGCCTGATCATAAAGGTGGCATACATATTTACAAACTACTGCAAATGTAGAGCAAATGTAGAGTGGTCCAAGTTAAAGTCAGTCCCTAGGCTTTTGAAAGCCTTAAGGTAGTGTTCTTTCTCACATGCCACAGAAAATGTCTCTGAAAATGTGTTTCTTTTGCCTTTGCCGTAAAATGCACTGGTGGAGTCTCACCCAGTGAATGTATGTAAATTTCTCCTGTGTGAGATCAATAAAGGCTTATCTTATCTTATCTTATCTTATGTATCCCTATCAATGCTGAACACACACTGGCTCCGAGAGCTGATGACACCTTGCTTATGTCAATGATGCGTGTCCTGTTGCCTGTGACTGCCACATCAGTGTCAGGGCTCTTTTCTTTATCTTTTATTATTAAAGTTACATGTTTCAAAACCACAATAACATTCACCAAGCACTCAGAAGGCACATTGGGGGACGTGGGCACGGGAACAAACATCACTGGGTGCAACGGCTAATGATGACAGTCGTATGCTGCTGTGAAACATGCTGTGCATGTAAAAACAACCTTATGTCACATTCTTCATGATCACACTGCAGCTCTTCAACAGCATGAACAGATTGTACACCCCCCATCACATTCACAGAGTGACACTGATCTTCATGTGTTATGTACAAGCTGAGGTTTTGGCCCACTCCAGTGAGGTCTGCATTTGTCCATGCTACATACAAGAATTTGGCAAGTGCTTCTTAATTAGTTCCTTCAGAGAGAAACTTTTTCCACTGGGTTGGTATCCTCTGATTAGGGCCATAGATATGCATGCGTTGTGATCCTCCATCAGCTCTACGTGAACGTTCCAGGTTTTTTATGCTTATCTGGGGGTATTGGTCAGTGACAAAGTCAATGCATGTACACTTGTGCTGCAGAGCAAGTTGGAGTATGTACTGACGTATGGTCTCTGCAAGCTCTCCAAATGGGCCGCCACCATGCCGCTAGTGATAGAGGTGTGTCTGTGTGTGCCAGCCGGGAGACATAGTCCCTCCAGCGCGTCCTGGGTCTTCCGCCGGGGCCTCGTCCCGGTGGGACATGCCCGGAACACCTCCCGAGGGAGGCATCCAGGAGGCATCCGAAACAGATGCCCGAGCCACCTCAGCTGGCTCCTCTCAACGTGGAGAAGCAGCGGCTCTACTCCGAGATCCTCCCGTGTGATCGAGCTCCTCACCCTATCTCTAATAATAATAATAATAATAATAATAATACATTTTATTTGTTAGGCGCCTTTCAAGGCTCTCAAGGTCGCCGTACATCAAGCTATTAAATACATTAATTAAATAATACAGTACATAAAAACAAGATAAAACAAAATAAAAACAGTGTAGAAATACATTTTAAAAACAGATACAGATTAAAAGACAGTGCAGTTATGGTCAGAGTGGTCAGGCCTCTCTAAACAGATGAGTTTTGAGTTGAGATTTGAAGTGTGAGAGTGAGTGTGTGTCGCGGAGAGCATGGGGGAGGGAGTTCCAGAGCTGGGGAGCAGAGCGGCTGAAGGCTCTGCTTCCCATAGTGACGAGACGGGCAGGAGGGACAGTGAGGTGCAGGGAGGAGGAGGAGGGTGCGCCCAGCCACTCTGCGGAGGAAACTCATTTTGGCCGCTTGTATCCACGATCTTGTCCTTTCGGTCATCGGTCGGCGGAACTCCTCCACCTGAGGCAAGGACTCCCCACCCACCCAGAGAGGGCAAGCCACCTTTTTCCGGTCGAGAACCATGGCCTTGGATTTGGAGGAGCTGATCCTCATCCCAGCCGCTTCACACTCGGCTGCAAACCGCCCCAGTGCACGCTGGACGTCCCAGTTCGATGAAGCTATCAGGACAACATCATCTGCAAACAGCAGAGATGAGATCCTGTGGTTCCCAAACCGGATCCCCTCCGGCCCCTGACTGCGCCTAGAAATTCTGTCCATAAATATAATGAACAGAACCGGTGACAAAGGGCAGCCCTGGTGGAGTCCAACATGCACCGGGAACAGGTCCGACTTACTACCGGCAATGCGAACACAGCTCCTGCTCCGGTCATACAGGGACCGAACAGCCCTTAACAAAGGGCCCCGAACCCCGTACTCCCAGAGGACTCTCCACAGGACCCCACGAGGGACACAGTCGAATGCCTTCTCCAGATCCACAAAGCACATGTGGACTGGTTGGGCAAACTCCCATGCACCCTGGAGCACCCGATGGAGAGTATAGAGCTGGTCCAGTGTTCCCCGGCCGGGACAAAAACCACACTGCTCCTCCTGAATCCGAGGTTCGACTATCGGTCGTTTAATAGAAAGTTAAGAAAGTTAAATTCAGAAAGCTGTGGGGTTAATGTGACTGAAAAAGAGTTACAAACAGTTCACGTTTACCATTGTTTTGAATTATTTTACTGAATAAATTAAATTTTTGCACTCTCGCATTACTTAATAATAACACAGAACTTACCAGCTTCGTTAAACAAAGCCATTTACTGATTTCAACGTAGAAATAAAATGAATAACCAGAGTAGACTTCAAACTTTTGGCTCTCCACAATATTTTCTGCTTCTCATTTGGCCCCTGGGGAAAAATAATTGCCCACCCTTCTTGATGCTTTTATATGGCTCCTTAATGGTTCCCTAATACTGTAAATGAATCCTTCGTCAAAATCAACACTCAGTGCATGAGAAACAGAGATAAGATGAGAAAGAGTAATTTTTCTCTCTCTGAACACTCCATTATGGGCGTTGTTGCTTGAATGCAAATGAGGAGAAAAGAGCTGGCCTATAGTAGAGGGTGGGGGCGTGGCCAAACGCTCCGCTCTCCGCTGTAACTCACAGCTGATCCATTTCCTTGTTTTTGCACGGGGGGAGAGATTTGAAGCGTTCCATTGAAAAATGGACAAAAATGGACAAAATGGAAATAAACACATTTCCACATAAAATAAAATTAAACCACTGCTGTTTCAGATATCCACAGGCTCAGATAAAGGACTTCCGAGCCTAGAGACACTCGGACGTGCCTCCAGGCAAATAAAAAAACGCATTTTGCATTGCCTAGCACATTCGCAGTCCAAACTCTCTGGGCGTGATTTACAGAGACGCTGAGTTCAGACAGACGGGGGTGGAACTGCATTTGCATTTCTTTTTTCGAGCTGACGTCAATAAGTTTCCTTGTTCAAAATCGCCCGTTTGAGCTCAGATTTTTTCTAACGCAGAAAAGGATCGCAAATGCTCAGCTTAGACATTTCACAACTTTTAACCATGGGGGGTTTCACTTTCAGAAAGTGAAAATTTCATGCCATGGGACCTTTAACAGTTTCAAATCAACTCATTATGGATCATTCTCTATAATGACTGTAATGACTGCAGGTCAACCTAAGAGTGTGTGTGTGTGTGTGTGTGTGTGTGTGTGTGTATATGTGTGTGTGTGTATATGTGTGTGTGTGTGTGTGTGTGTGTGTGTGTCAGCTGCTGGAGGCACTGAGGGCTGTTGACCACACTGAGTGCACATGAGTGTCACATGACTGTCTAATTAGTAACCATGGAAACAGACATCTTGTGCTTAGGAGGGTAAACACTGCTCTATGACCCCTAACCCTCAGCTCAAAGTCAACTTCAGACGAAACAGATTTAAGCTCATGGACACTTTCGACCAGAAGCATTTTCTTCGGCCTGGAATGTCATCTGAAATGTTCTGCAGTGTGGCATACTTGTTGGGGGTGTAACGTCCTGCTGTGTGACGCACCTTTGTACCAACATGCAACAAAGTAGGACATTCACTAACAATGATTAAAGTTTAAAATATAGAAAATAAATAAATAATGCACGTTGAATCATTCTATATGTTAGTGTGACGCTGCAGTGATACAGGGAGACTTCCTCAAGTGTTCGGAAGGTGATTCATCTTCACTGAAGAGCCACCGTATGTGCGGTCACAGACAGATCTGTGTGTCTGACAGGCTCATCAGGTTCACAGGGACCGTCCTCTCCCCGTTCCTCTTCACCCTCTACACCAGTGGTTCCCAACCTGCAAGGCCAAATTATGAGTTGGGTCTGTGAGGAGGCAAGTCTGCACTATGTAAGTATGCATGTTTGTCATTTTTTCAATTTGATAAACATGCATCCCGTCTTCCGAGGTGGGAGATACATAGAGCGAGCTTGCCTCTTCAGAGACCTAACTCATAACTTGGCCTGGTGGTGGGATCACCACCTGTATGCCTCCATGCATGTTATGAATCTGCTGCATAATGTCAAGCTCAAATGCATAGTGGCTATTTCACTGGCTGTAGTTTTCCTTGGAGATGGATGTGTCCAATGCCCTGCCTGACCCCCCCAGCCTGGGGCCTAGTGTCACCCTCACCCTGGAGCTCCTGGTTCCTCTGCAGTGGTCTCACAAAGCCCCGTTCTGTGCTCCATCTCGCTCACAATGCCTAATTCAGAAAAATGCCCAACTGTGATTTCTACTTAAAGGTCCCATGACATGGTACTTCTTGATGCTTTTATATGGCTCCTTAATGGTTCCCTAATACTGTAAATGAATCCTTCTTCAAAATCAACACTCATGAGAAATGAGCATGCATGAGAAACAGAGATAAGACGAGAAAGAGTAATTTTTCTCTCTCTGAACAGGCCATTATGGGCGTTGTTGCTTGAATGCAAATGAGGAGAAAAGAGATGGCCTATAGTAGCGGGTGGGGGCGTGGCCAAACTTTCCGCTCTCAGCTCTCAGCTCTCAGCTGTGCGCTCTGACCCATTTCTGCGTTTTTGCGCGGAGGAAAAGATGAGGAAGCGTTCCATTGAAAAATAAACACATTTCCACAGAAAATAAAATTAAACCACTGCTGTTCAAAGGTCCAGAGGCTCAGATAAAGGACTTCTGAGCCTAGAAACACTCGGACGTGCCTCCAGGCAAATAAAAAAACGCATTTCGCATTGCCTAGCGCATTCGCGGTCCAAACTCTCTGGGCGTGATTTACAGAGACGCTGAGTACAGACAGACGGGGGTGGAACTGCATTTTTCGATGTGACGTCAGAAAGTTTCCTTGTTGAGAATCGCCCGTTTGAGCTGTGTTTTTTTCCAACGCAGAAAAGGATCGCAAATGCTCAGTTTAGACATTTCACAACTTTTAACCATGGGGGGGGGGGGGGGGGGGCTAAACGGTAGGGGAGCTCACATTAACATTCAAAAACCTCAGAAAGTGCAAATTTCATGCCAAGGGAAGGGAAGGGAATGTGAAAAAACACAACTGTTTCACAAAAACTTTTACACAAAAAACATATTTAAGTTGGAACTGTTAGCCCCGCCCCCTAGATGTTGAACCATGACAAAAAACAGCAACCCTGAATAGTCCCAGGCAGTTGTTTCTACATTTTTCTCATTCCAAAACTTAAAGTGCATATGACAAGAACTTTAATCACAGTTTCCTCAAGTAGAAGGATCTTTTTGCTCTCCTAATGGAAAATAAGGGTAAAAAAGTCCTTACCTTATCTGTTTAATTTATACTTTGCAGCTGATGGCATCAACATTCCCTGGGGGTTCCCTGGGGGCTAACTGAAGGCACTACTCTGTCCGAAGCTCTATTAGACTTTGATCTGAGTTTCATTTTTACACAATGTGACCAGAAAGAGCTGATTTAGTGCAACTACAACACATGAGCTGATTTGTGCTGTTGAACAAGTCTCACATACAGTGCCGTGAAAAAGTATTTGCCCCCTTCCTGATTTCTGTGTTTTTTGCATATTTATCACTCAAAACATTGTCAGATCATCAAACCAATTTTAATATCACACAGAAACAACCCAAGGAAAGACAAAATTCAGTTTTTGAATGATGATTCCATTTATTAGTGCACAAAAAAAATCTAAACCTATCTGGCCCTATGTGAAAAAGTAATTGCCCCCTTAATCTAATAGCCAGTTGAGCCTCCTTTGACAGCAATAACTGTAACCAAACGTTTGCGATAATTGGTGATGAGTCTTTCACACCGCTGGGGAGGGATTTTGGCCCACTCTTCTATGCAGAATTGTTTCAATTCTGCCATATTGGAGGGTTTTCTTGTATGAACTGCCCGTTTAAGGTCACACCACAGCATCTCAATCGGATTTAAATCCGGACTTTGACTTGGCCACTCCAAAACCTTAATTTTGTTTTCTTTGAGCCATTCAGAGGTGGACTTGCTGGTGTGTTTTGGATCATTGTCCTGTTGCATGATCCAAGAGCGCTTGAGTTTGAGGGCACGAACTGATGGCCGGACATTCTCCTTCAGGATCTTCTGGTAAACAGCAGAATTCATTTTTCCGTCAATCACAGCAAGTTGTCCTGGTCCTGAGGCAGCAAAGCAGGCCCAGACCATCACACTGCCACCACCATGCTTTACTGTGGGCACCATGTTCTTTTTATCAAATGCTGTGCCATTTTTACGCCAGATGAAACGGGCTGCAGACCTTCCAAAAAGTTCAATTTTAGACTCATCGGTCCACAAAATGTTTCTCCAAAAGTCTTGAGGGTCATCAAGGTGCTTTTTGGCAAAGGTGAGACGAGCCTTTGTGTTCTTTTGTGAAAGCAGTGGTTTTCTCCTGGGAACTCTTCCATGGATGCCATTTTTGGCCAGTGTTTTTCTAATGGTGGAGTCATGAACACTGACCTTAACTGAGGCCAACGAGGCCTGTAGTTCTTTCGATGTGCGTCTAGGTTCTTTTGTGACTTCCTGAATGAGCCGTCGTCGCACTCTTGGAGTAATCTTAGTTGGTCGACCACTCCTGGGAAGGGTTGCAACTGTTCCCAGTTTCCTCCATTTTTGAATAATGGCTCTGACAGTGGTTCGCTGGAGCCCCAGAGCTTTGGGAATGGCTTTGTAACCTTTTCCTGAATTATAGACTTCTATCACTTTTTCTCATTTGTTCTTGAATTTCTTTGGATCGTGGCATGATGTGTTTGTTCTTGAGATGTTGTAGCCAACTTCACTTTGTTTGACAGGAACTATTTAAGTGATTTCTTGATTCAACACAGGTGGTGACAATCAGGTGTGGGTGTGGCATGTAGAACTGAACTAAGTTTTCTCAAAACTGTGGTTAGTCACAGTTAGTTTGTGATTTAACAAGGGGGGGCAATTACTTTTTCACATAGGGCCAGATAGGTTTAGATTTTTTTTGTGCACTAATAAATGGAATCATCATTCAAAAACTGAATTTTGTCTTTCCTTGGGTTGTTTCTGTGTGATATTAAAATTGGTTTGATGATCTGACAATGTTTTGAGTGATAAATATGCAAAAAACACAGAAATCAGGAAGGGGGCAAATACTTTTTCACGGCACTGTACATAAAACTACAGTCACAAGCTACCTAGCATTAGCCAGTTTTTCAGTAAGTCACTCTCATATTTTGTTGAAAATCAAACTCCTAAATAGGACCATGAAATGCTCGCAAATGCTTGTGTCTCCTTGGCAATTGCTGCACATTAACTGTAGAGATACCTGTAGAACACCCCAGTGTGCTGTGACTGCTAATGTTTATGTTGATTGAAGCAGAGTAGAGTCATTTGTGTTGGTGTGCTGTGAAATAGATCTCCTCCTTGTGTTTGCGTTGCCCACAGGTCTCAGGCGGAGATGGCACACACGTGTCGTGGCACCATAAACCTGGCCACGGCGCACATTGACACAGAGGACGCCTGCAATATCGTCCTGAGCAGCGGGGGGCGCACCTACCACCTTAAGGCCAGTACCGAGGTGGAGAGGCAGAGATGGGTGACTGCACTGGAGCTCGCCAAAGCTAAAGCCATCCGCATGATGAACGAGCAGTCCGGTAATTGGCACCATTACCATAGACATTAAAGGAAAATTAAAGTTTTTTTTTTTACAATCTGAGCCTTCTTTCGGCAATAAAACAAGTAGTTTTACTCACCCATAGCACTTTGGTGTCAATTAGAGCAGTATCGCAGAAGTTATGTTGTAGCCGTTCTGTTCTACTAATGATCCCGTATCCGTTAGCGTGAGTGCTCGCGGCATTACTTTGCGGTCTCCAAATAACACAAACTTTAGCACTTTTCAAATCACAGAAGATCGCTGTGTCAGGGTAGACTTTTAGTGTATTCCAAAACGGCCTGAAACCCGATATGCAGCTATAGTTTCATTTGATGATGTCATCAGAGAGGACAGTGCGCATGCGTGAACTCAGCTGTTTTGTAAACACCGCTAGTCCGAAAGAAGCTAACACCGCTCTGAACTTTACTTTTCTGTTGCGATATCTGGTTTCAGGCCATTTTGGAATCCACTAAAAGTCTACCCTGACACAGCGATCTTCTGTGATTTGAAAAGTGCTAAAGTTTGTGTTATTTGGAGACCGCAAAGTAATGCCCCGAGCACTCACGCTAACGGATACGGGATCATTAGTAGAACAGAACGGCTACAACATAACTTCTAAGAAACTGCTCCAAGTGACACCAAAGTGCTATGGGTGAGTAAAACTACTTGTTTTATTGCCGAAAGAAGGCTCAGATTGTAAAAAAAAACGTTAATTTTCCTTTAACTGTTCAAAGCAAAATCTGTATCTTTTCAGGTTCTGTGAATGGTGAAAAGTCCTCTTTTCTTTTCTTTGCATTTGTAAATCTGATTATATTTAAAGGAACTGTATATATCCTAGAGACAGGAGGGTGAAAGGAGGAAGTACAGTGTCCATGTTGAATGATCATCTTCAAGGGTTGTGTCCAATTGTGTTTGATGGCTTCTTGATTCCTCAGAAGATCAGGCCATAGACAGTAGTTGACAGGTGGGACTGACAGCTGAGGAGTGCAGGCTACAGAACAGAATGTCTGAATATTCTTGCCTCTATTGTAAGGTAAAGAACTGTGGCTCTCACCAGCAGAGGGCAGCACTGCTTTTCTCTTAAAGACGTGCAAAGAGTTTGTTAGAGCCTACGGTCTGGTGTGCCCGTCTCTCATTGTTGTCTCTTTGTACTTATGTTTGTTTATGGACAGTCCCCCAACAGCTCATGAGTCTGATCACTGGACTTCTGTTATTGCGTTCTGTGTTTAGTGTAAATCAGTAAATCACTGAACCAGCTAAAAGTTCTGTAGGGTGGATCACACCACTCTCCTCCACTTGCTGTAGTCTCCTCCTCCTCTCCAGTTCCTCTATTCTCTTCCTGCTCTGCTTTCCTCTTCCTTTATTCTCCTCCTCCTCTTCACTTCCCCCAGTCTCCTCCTCCTCTCCTCTTCCTCCTCCTGCTCCAGGCAAACAGGAAATGAATGGGAGCTGGACTCTGACGTCGCTCTGGGTGTGTGCGCAGTGTCAGTCTCTCATTTGTGTTGCCAGTTTCACATTGCAAAAAAGCTTGTCCAAAAAAAAGATACAAACACTTAAATCTATCAGAAAATGGCTTAAAAGTAGTGAAATTATCTGTCCATGCAGCAAGATCATTTTACTTGACAAGTTATCTTAAAATAAACTACCTCTACACTTAACTAGAATTAAGCAGTTTGTGAACTAGTAAGTAGATAATAAATCTGAAAACAAGATTAATAACCTGATAGGAGTTTTAAAATCTTGGCTAGATCAGAGAAATTTGCAGTGCAATGCTGAAATCCAGTCAGTTTAAACCTAAATATGAATACACGCACACACACACCCAGGGCTCTACCAGAGGCCTGGGAGCTTGAGAGTTCTGCGCAGTATCTTTGCTGTTCCTGTACTGCACTTTTCTGGACTGAGATGTCTGATGTTTTTCCTGGGATCTGTTGTAGCCGCTCCTCCAGTTTGGGGGTTACAGCCCCGAGTGCTCCGATCACCACAGGCACCACTGATGCCTTCACCTTCCAGACCTTCTCCAGCTCTTCCTTGAGCCCCTGGTATTTCTCTGGTTTCTCGTGTTCCTTTTTCCTGATGTTACCATCTCTTGGTATTGTAATGTCCACCACCACGGCTCTGTTCTGTTGCTTATCCACCACCACTATGTCTGGTTGGTTCACCATCACCATTCTGTCAGTCTGTATCTGGAAGTCCCACAGGATCTTGGCTCGGTCATTCTCCGCAACCTTCGGAGGTGTTTCCCACCTTGACCTTGGGGTCTCCAGCCCGTACTCTGCACAGATGTTTCTGTACACTATGCCTGCCACTTGGTTGT
Organism: Paratrypauchen microcephalus; assembly: GCA_036785185.1. Taxonomy (NCBI): domain Eukaryota; kingdom Metazoa; phylum Chordata; class Actinopteri; order Gobiiformes; family Gobiidae; genus Paratrypauchen; species Paratrypauchen microcephalus. The sequence goes on along the minus strand of JAVJIX010000275.1, from coordinate 421,785 downwards.
GTCGCTCCATGTATGCTTTCCCTGCAGCATCTTACACCCTGCAGTTATGTGCTGGACTGTCTCAGGAGCCTCTTTGCACAGCCTACACCTTGGGTCTTGTCTGGTGTGGTAGATCTGGGCCTCTATTGCTCGGGTGCTCAAGGCCTGCTCCTGTGCAGCCAGGATGAGGGCCTCTGTGCTGTCCTTCAGACCAGCCCTCTCCAGCCATTAGTAGGATTTCTTGATATCAGCCACTTCAATTATGTTTCGGTGGTACGCCCCATGTAGGGGTTTGTCCTGCCATGATGGTTCCTCCAGCACCTCTTCCTCTGCACTCCACTGTCTGAGGCATTCCTTGAGCACATCATCTGTCGGGGCCTTCTCCTTGATGTACTTATGGATTTTGGATGTTTCATCCTGGACAGTGGTTCCCACACTCACTAGTCCTCGGCCTCCTTCCTTCCGGCTCGTGTACAGTCTCAGGGTGCTGGATTTGGGATGGAACCTTCCATGCATGGTCAGGAGCTTTCATGTCTTAAATCTATGGTCTGTATCTCCTCCTTTGGCCAGCTTATGATTCCTGCTGGGTATCTGATCACTGGCAGGGCGGAGCTGTTTATTGCCTGGGCCTTGTTCTTGCCATTGAGCTGACTTCTTAGGACTTGCCTTACTCGTTGCAGGTATTTGGCCGTAGCTGCTTTCCTTGTTGCTTCTTCAAGGTTGCCATTTGCTTGTGGGATATCAAATCAAGGTACTTGTAACTGTCCTCAATGTCTGCTATTGTGAGGGGACAAAAAAAAAATAATATATATATATATATATATATATATATATATATATATATATATATATATATATATATATATATGACCACTGAAAAACCAGGTGTTTTGAGTCATTCACAGATTCTGAAAGTAGCCAGTAAATTCTAAGCTTCCCAACGATGCCTTACACATGGAAATCTGAGAACATTTGAAGAATTTGTGTCCATTTGAAAACAGCACATCTGAGAACGAGCTGAGAAAAGCTGCGTTAAAGATTCTCTAACTCCAAGCCTTCTTGACTCATTTGCATGACATTAAGCTAAGCCCTCCCATTAAGCTAAGGCTATCACTGTGGTGTGGTATTTCAGGGCAGGTCAGAGTTAGAAGGTACGTTGTTTAAATGGAAATGCTTTTATAACAAAAAGCCCATATAATCATTCAATAATTCAATAATACACAGGATAATATGTTAAAGATCCCATGACATGGTACTTCTTGATGCTTTTATATGGTGCCTTAATGGCTCCTCAACACTGCAAACGAATCCCTCTTCAAAAATCAAGACTCAGTGCATGAGAAAGACTCGTGAACACAGCCAGAGCCAAAAACATCCCTCTCAAACACTCCATTATGGGCGTTGTTGCTTGAATGCAAATGAGGATGACAGAGACAGGCCAGTGCAGCGGGCGGGCCGTGGCCAAACTCTCCGCTCCCTCCTCTTCAGCGGCGCGATGCGCGCCGGCCCCACTTCTGCGTTTATGCGCGAAGGAAGATATGAAACGATTTCCATTGAAAAATAAACACATTTCCACAGAAAATAAAATTAAACCACTGCTGTTTCAGAGGTTCGGAGGCTCGGATAAAGGACATCCGAGCCTGGAAACACTCTCACGTGCCTCCAGGCAAATAAAAAAACGCATCTCGCATTGCATAGCTCGTTCGCGGTCCAAACTCTATGGCCATGAGTTCCATAGACGGTCGGTACGGGGGGTGGAACTGCATTTGCATTTTTCCTTGAATGTGACATCAGAAACTTCCCTTGTTCAGAATTGCCCGTTTGGGCTGTCTTTTTTTCAAACGCAGAAAAGGATCGCAAATGCTCAGTTTACACATTTCGTACCTTTTAGCCATGGAAGGGGGGGGGGGCCTTAACAGGGTAGGGGAGCTCACATTAACGTTCAAAAACCTCAGAAAGTGAAAATTTCATGCCATGGGACCTTTAAGTCAAAGTCACCTGTATTGTCAATTTAAGAAATCAGCTCGTAAAGTTTCCTCACTTTAGCCCTGCTTGCCTAATTTGCATGAGATTAAGCTAAGCCCTCCCCCATCAGTAACTCACTGTGGTGTGGTGTTAATGACCAGGCAGGTCAGAATCATTCAATAATTGAATAATACTCAGGATAATATGTTAAGTCAAAGTTTACTACAAAATTTAATAGACTACCAAGATTCAAGATTCAAGATTGTTTTTTTTTGTCATATGCAGGATCAACACAAGGTCAATAATGCAATAAAATACTTAAGATCAAGAAGAACCATTGACTCGCCAACATAGTCAGGAAGTACTAATCGCATGGCAAAGTAACCAATATAATAATTTTAAAAATGAAATAAAATGTGTAATAAAATACCAAGGTACAGGTAGGATTAAATGAGGTATTTAAGGAGTATTTCACAGGAGGTAATACTGCTCAAATGAATTTCGTATTGCACATAATATAGCAGAGTATAATATACTATGGTTTAGTCTTGGTTTAGACCTGGTTTTGTCCTGGTTTAGTCCTATTTAATAACAATTGCCTGAACCTGAATAACAATTCAATAATTTCAACAAGCTAACTTTAATTCCAAAAATAAAGTAAAGTGCACTTTCAAAGTTCTATTAAATAAATCAATTAGTATTGGCATTGCAGCCTAATTCATTCAAGAAAAGTTACAAAAAGAAAACATTTAAGTTTCAAATGCTGCGCGTCCCATAAGAACTAAAAAAAACCTCATGGCTAAATAAAAGTCAAAAAGAGTCAAAAAAAGTTACAAAATTGCCGAAACGGGTCAAATTGAATCAAAATAAAATATTACTCTACCGCTATAGCCTATGGCAAAAGTTTGGCTTTCATATAAACAAAAATAGAGTCCAAATTAACCTAAAGAGATTCTCTGACCGCATTTGTATCAATGGTAGCGTTAGCGTTAGCTTATCCGCATTGTGAATGGAGATCCGCACAGCGCGGTCCCGCACAGAGCACAGCGCAATATGATCGCCAAACGAAAGCTGAATTAGTATTTAAACATGTCCTAAAGTCTATAAAGTAAACGTTTTCTTACACTTACTTGCCTGTTGTTTGTCTCGTTGTCCGTGGATCGCATATCCGCGCTCTTTCACCCGTAAAGTGTCCGATCGCATTCTGTACATGAGCTCCGGAGAAACATGTCCCAAGAGAGCATTTCCTTATGTAGCATTTAGAGTCAAAGTTAAGGATTTTTAAGTTACGGATGCAAATGCAGCCTATGAAATGCAGCTACAGATTCAGGAGCTGCGCACAGCTAGTAAACAAACTAAACAAAAGAGCGCACTTGTCACGTGATTGGCCCGCAGTGGTAGGATGGTAATTTAGACACACCTCGATTCTTACCAAAAAATAAGCCAGTTTCACAGACAAAATGTATGCTTTTTAAGCAGCCAGTGCTGTTATCTGAAACATGGAGTGGGTTCTTCATGATCTCAACTAGCACATTCTGCAAAAAAAAAGAAAATCACAAATTTGGAAAAAACGCATGTATGTAGGATTCCCTAATCCTGAGTTGGGGACTGTTTGGCCGTACTCAGTCACATATGAATACTTTGCCTCCTGGTCTTAACCAGCAGATGGCAGTGTTCCCTCAGCAGAGGGGGGTTTGGTGGTCAGGGAGGACCCCTCCTCAAACATGTTTGTGCAGATGATGTCCTCTTTCAGTGGATTGGGTGTTTTGGTGTCCATCCCTCTGGGAGTGCTAGTGTTCCTCAGTGAAAGCCCCTAACGCTTCCCTGAGCCACAGAGGTGTAGAGGAGACTGTTCAGGGCGGTGTGTGTATCAAGACTGTGATTGGCTTCCCCCCTCTCTCAGCCCCTCTCTCCTCTCCTGCTTATTACTAAGCAGGGACAGCGTGTTGTGCATCCCCAGGTCCATCATCCCAGTGTCTCTGAGGAGAGACACTGCAGGACTGTCCCTGTGGAGCGTAAGTACAGATTTTTGCATTGACTCTTTGGCTACTGAGATGTTAGAGAGGAGGAGGTGGTTGTTACCAGGCTGGAGCTGTGAGGCAGTAGTGAGAGTGGAGGATTTGTTTTAATTTACTTTTTTGATTTGTATTCATTACAATTTGTATATTCTGATCAGTTCTGTTAAATCAAGTTGTGTACTCTTCAATACTGTTCTTTTGTATGGGTGCTCCTTTGTGTTTTTAAAGGAACTGCATACAGCTTTTATAACCTGTGTCCCCAGAGCAGTAACCTGCAGATAGACGACACATCCAAGTGCGTCTCGTTCTCAGTATATGGACATGCCTCATGTGAAAGCTCAGAACCTCCAGAATTCCCTCACTGAGCTGCAGAGGCTGCACTAGCACTGACCCATGACCATTCAGATCAGAGAGAGGCATTTTAGATTTAAACCAATTGAGTCATCGAGTTTGGTGAGCCTGTCTCTGGTCTTCTCTTTATAAAGCGCATGTTTACAAAATTAGCTTCCTCCTCAGCCCTGACAATAGGAGCAGAACCAGGCCACACCAGGAGACGGGAGGGCATCTGACACACAGCTCACACATGTTTACACAGGTTTAGTTTCCCCTCAGCCCTGACAATAGGAGCAGGAGGGGAGCACAGCGCTGTGATCTCAAAGGACTTTCCCTCTGATCTAGATGAAAACAAATGCACAGCACGGAGCACATGCACACTCTCCTGCTCCACCTAGCACTTATTTGCCATATGGTGGTGTGTAACTCTGGTTCACTAGCGCAACCTGCTTCTTGCATGAAAATGTTTTGCCTGGAATTGTCATTTATTGCTCAAAAAAACCTCAACAAACAGGCATTCTTCAGTAGTGATTGGGCTTGCCTCTCCACAGATCTGTGCTGTAACTTGATCTAGATTAACCCCTTGTCTCCATGGAGCCCACATGGGACAGGTCCCGCAACTAGTAGAAGAAGTAGCGTGCGGTGCGTGCTAGGGGTGTGTACTGGCAAAGAAGTCACGATTCAATTCGAATCATGATTCATATGCCACGATGCGATACTATCACGATGCATCACAATACTTGAATTATTGCGATGCATTGCAATATATGCGTGAAAAGTCCCTCAGTCGTCCAGGTAGAATCCATGATCAAAGGAGAAGTTCAATTTGTCAACTGGACAAAGTTTGTTTGGTTGAAAACGTTTCGCCGCTCATCCGAGAGGCTTCGTCAGCTCTGGTTATTGTACTGGTTAGACCCTGCTTATATCTCGCTGCCGGGAGGCGTGTCTGACAATGACAAAAGCTCTGAAACCGATCCCCCTAATCTGTCTCTTTGTTTTTCAAATTACTCTGATGGCTGTATCGACCCCCTATTCAACGTCTAACGACCCTCTCCACCCCTCTGCCCTGGCTCTGTTTGACTGGTCTAAGAATCCCATTATAAATGGGAGACAGGTTATATCTCACTCCCCCATTTCTGTTTAATGACGGATTCTCTTTTTTGACAAAAATAGCCTCTTTAACTCCCCTCTCAAACCAGTTCTTTTCCCTGGCTAAGATCTGAACCTCACTGTCCTCAAATGAATGGCCCGTGGCTTCTAGGTGAAGATGTACGGCAGATGCCGGTCCACTCTGGCACGCCCGTCTGTGTTGGTACATCCTCTTGTGAAGTGGCTGTTTTGTTTCCCCAATGTAGCGCTCACTGCAGTCTTCACTACACTGAATGGAGTAGACCACATTGCTTTGTTTGTGGCTCGGTGTTCTGTCCTTTGGGTGGACCAGTTTTTGTCTTAAAGTGTTTGTGGGTTTGAAATAAACTGGAATTTCATATTGTCTGAAAATCCTCTGTAGTTTTTCCGAAACGCCGGCCAGGTACGGAATCGCTACCCCTTTCCTCCTGGGTTCGGATTCTCTGTTGTCTTGTTTATTGTCCTTGTCTCTCTGTTTGTGGATATCCTAAATGGGCTGTCAACAAAACCAAGAGAGACAAGGACAATAAACAAGACAACAGAGAATCCGAACCCAGGAGGAAAGGGGTAGCGATTCCGTACCTGGCCGGCGTTTCGGAAAAACTACAGAGGATTTTCAGACAATATGAAATTCCAGTTTATTTCAAACCCACAAACACTTTAAGACAAAAACTGGTCCACCCAAAGGACAGAACACCGAGCCACAAACAAAGCAATGTGGTCTACTCCATTCAGTGTAGTGAAGACTGCAGTGAGCGCTATATTGGAGAAACAAAACAGCCACTTCACAAGAGGATGTACCAACACAGACGGGCGTGCCAGAGTGGACCGGCTTCTGCGGTACATCTTTACCTAGAAGCCACGGGCCATTCTTTTGAGGACAGTGAGGTTCAGATCTTAGCCAGGGAAAAGAACTGGTTTGAGAGGGGAGTTAAAGAGGCTATTTTTGTCAAAAAAGAGAATCCGTCATTAAACAGAAATGGGGGAGTGAGATATAACCTGTCTCCCATTTATAATGGGATTCTTAGACCAGTCAAACAGAGCCAGGGCAGAGGGGTGGAGAGGGTCGTTAGACGTTGAATAGGGGGTCGAAACAGCCATCAGAGTAATTTGAAAAACAAAGAGACAGATTAAGGGGATCGGTTTCAGAGCTTTTGTCATTGTCAGACACGCCTCCCGGCAGCTAGATATAAGCAGGGTCTAACCAGTACAATAACCAGAGCTGATGAAGCCTCTCGGATGAGCGGCGAAACGTTTTCAACCAAACAAACTTTGTCCAGTTGACAAATTGAACTTCTCCTTTGATCATTGCAATATATTCGACATACTTCAGTGAAAATGTACCAAAAAAAGAGGATAACTTAAATATCAGTGGCTGTGTATCTGGGTCATGTCTTCAATTGATACAGAACTCTGAGCAACTCAATTCATAAGTGAATTTATTGAATAACAAAAACATATACAGTGAACCCTCGTTTATCGCGGGGGTTAGGTTCCAGAAATAGCCCGCAATGAGTGAAATCCGCGAAGTAGGACAATTTTATATTTTACAATTATTATACATGTTTTAAGGCTGAAAACGCTTCACCAGACACATTATACACCTTTCTGAGACTGGTATTAACATTTTCTCACATTTTTCTCTTGTTTAAACACTCAAACTTTTGTAGATTTTCATCAAAATATATTAATAGTGACGCGGGGGGAGACACGTGACACGTGCGCGCGGACACGTGCGCGCGGACACGTGCGCGCGGACACGTGTGTTTGTTTTGGTACCACATATCCATGCCATGTGCGAAAGTCGAGTGGAAAGCGACCTGGATATCATTTTGGGCAAGACTCAAGCCAATGCTAACAGTGCCAAACCGCTAACAGATGCCTCTGAGCACCACAAGACCAGGTAACACTAACCTGCGCTCACAAGAGTTGGTTGCATTTCACCCCGGCTCCAAAATCAGTCCGCCCCGGAGTTCGGGGCATGGCTATCAATGCGTCGCCAATACTCCACAGCTCTCTAGGACGGGGTCGGGTTCGTGACGGGGAAGACCCACTGTCTCCTCTCTGCGCGCGAGTGTCCTCCCCCCGCTGCCTCCCACGGCCGCGCGGCGTCCGGGCCAGGCCTGTCTGTGTTGATTCTTGGCTCTTCCATGGTCCGGCTCGCACTCTCTTCCATGGCTCGTGCAAGTAAACAAAGGCCACACCTCCTGTCACCCAGGCGCTCTCGTGAAGGACATCAGAGACTCTGTCCCTACCACCCTGCGTGACCATCCCTGGTCTAGACCTGGTTTAGTCCTGGTTTAGACCTGGTTTAGTCCTGGTCTAGTCTCTTAGCCAATCAGGACGCAGGACACAATGTTACACTGTAAAAAAAAGTTACACTATAAAAAAAAAAATTGGAAAAAAAAAATCCGCGAAACAGCGAGGCCACGAACAGTGAACCGCGATACAGCGAGGGTTCACTGTAAACCAAACCAATAACAAAAAAAGTGCAGAGGATTTTTTCTAAAACAAAAAATGATGTTCAAACATTTGCCATTTTGGAGGCAGCGACCATCATAACAAACAATACCCTTTCACAAAGAAACTGACGCTGACAGGGGAATCCCTGTTACGCACCAGGAAGGGAGTTCCCCTGTTACGCAGCGTGGTGTGTGCTTCGTCTGTGTTTTTCCGCACTGAAAAATAGTTCCCACCCAAAATGACCAAGTCAAGCTCTCCGTGTTGATTTGTACATTTATTTGCACTCGATATGAATGCGCACTACACAGAAAGTAATTGGGAAAAGCATCGAGCAAATTAATTCCTTTTGGCCGAAATCTTTCTCTGGCGACGTTAGACTCCAGTCTAAGGCGGAGGAGCTGCAGATACCACGGCGGTCAGTGCTGACAGACTCGGACAATGGCTGCATCACCAGAAAAACGCTTTCCACCACTTATTTTAGTCTCTGGACTGTGGGGAGATGCCCAAGTTTGACCTGGGGGTGGTATATCCCTTTAAGACTAATTAAGATTTAAGTCAAAACCTGTGAAACTCCTGAGGAAAGCACCACACCAGGCCAATCCTGTCGATTAAAATGTGCAGGCTTTATTATCAAGATTGACCAAAGTTGTCATTTCTGGCACAGCCCTAATTATAGAACTCTACTGCTACTTTTACTTTGTTGCATTCCATCACTGGGTCATCTCTGTGCTCATGATGAAGTGTTGGATCGATCGTGTTACACTCGTGTGCTGAGAGGACTGAGCTCTTTCTGTCCTCCCTATTCCCTATTCTATTCCACTTCTGTCTGAAAAATCTGTTCTAAAGATGTGCACGTAACCAAGAAACCATGCATCAGGATAAAAGGCCCAAATTACATGTTCTGATTTATGTTGTAACACAAGTTGTTTGAGAGTTTGTGAACTCCCAAATATCGTAAGAATCCATCTTGCTGGCCGGTTTAACAGTCTGGTCATTTCTGTGCAATAAACACAAATGAAGTAATATTGTCTACATAAAGATTTTGTTGTGTCCCATTCAAAAGACTGACCAGCTACAGTATGACTCAAATAACAGCATCGTAACAGTACTGTCAAATACTAAAGTAGGAGTAGACAAGAAGTACAATTGTACTAACTGAGTATTGCCCAGCGGTGCTTCCTCCAGTACACTGACCCTTCAGATGATTGTGGCATTTGGATCCTTCCTTGAGCCTGGTTAAACTCACATTAGAGGTGAGTTCAGATGTGTGCTATTTCTTCAGTCCTGTGACGCTGGGTGGACCAGTGCAGCTAATGATATGAACCCGGGTCACCCAGGCCTTTCTGTGTGTGTTCTGTGTGGAGTTTGCATGCATGGTCTGGGTTCGATCCCCGGGTCGCCCGAGCCTTTCTGTGTGGAGTTTGCATGTTCTCCCCGTGTCTGGGTGGGTTTCCTCCGGGCACTCCGGTTTCCCCCACCAACCCAAAACATGCACCAGGTAAAATCCTCCTGAGGTCCTGACCAAACCGAAGCAAGAAGATCATGGAGATGGTCCCCGGGTGCAGTAATGTGCTGCCCACTGCTCCTGATAACAGGATGGGTCAAATGCAGAGAAGAATTTCTCCAGTGTGAGATCAATAAAGTTGCTTCTTCTTCTTCTTCTTCTTCTTCTTCTTCTTCTTCTTCTTCTTCTTCTTCTTCTTCTTCTTCTTCTTCTTCTTCTTCTTCTTCTTAAAACCTGCTTCTGTCTGATGGCCGCTCCATCACACGCCCCAGGACACAGGCTGTCGATGTCAGCACCTCTGTCAGCTCTTCCCCCCTCCTCACTGTACTCACACGTTCCACTCATCTTAACCACCTTTACCAGCTCATTGCCCAGTTGGGCAAATTGAGGCATGGTCCATAAGTGGAGTTAATATGATTAACTGAGATTCAGGAGCTGAATCGCCTCAACCTTCTCGCCAGCTAACTACAGCTCATCTTGACCATTCCTTCAATTACCCAGAAGCCCTATTTATACGTCCGTGTCAGCTCTCTGGACCCCCTCCCTCCCTCCCCGTATCTGTCCATCATTCAGCCTGAAGACATCTTTAAGGAGAGGGGGGGTCCGAATCAGCTGGGTGACCATTTTGGATTGGAGACAGAGCCCCCACCCTAAGTCTCCCCCCGGTCATCGCATCTACCCACCGTCAGTCGTCAATAAATATCTTTGTTGTACTTCATTGTTGTGGTCCTTGCTCGTGAAACTGAGAATGACACAAACATGGATGTGTCCTATATTACTGCCCTGGGGACACAGGTTCAGTTGTGTTTGTTGCACATACAGGTCCTTTAAATGAATGTAGGCTGTGACTCTCAGGAGCTCTGCCCCCCTTCACCTCTTCCTTTCCATATGGATGAGCGGGCAGTGCCAGGCTGCCTCTCCACTGGCATCTGTCCGCTCTCGTGCCCTGAAAGCAGCCCTCACACTGGGGCCGGACACAGAGGCTTCTACCAGGGGCGTTCAGGCTGTGTGCTCATGTGCCAGCCCAGAACAAAGGGCTCATTCAGGGGGAGGTGTATTGTGTGTGCTGCTTCTCTGATCAATATCCCATTACAGAGGAGGGCCTGTGTGTGTGTGTGTGTGTGTGTGTGTGTGTGTGTGTGTTCCGGAGCAGTGGCAGCACATGAAGGCACCTGCGGACCCATCTCTGTGATCTTAATGCATATGGAGCATGTTTTTTGGGATTGAATGGGGATAAGATAAGATAAGATAAGACTTTATTGATCTCACACAGGAGAAATTTACTCGCCACAGTAGCTCCAGGACAATTGGACAAGAGGGAAAAAGTGCATGCAGGCAGGGAGGGGATAAAGTAAGTAATAAATAATACAAATAGTAATACATAATAATGGAAAATAGTAATAATGATAATAGTAGCTGATGGGTGCTGGTAAAAACCCAACATATTCTGTACACAGGAAAGGAAGACAAGAGATTAGATCTTTTTCACTTGCAAGTGGAGAACAGTCAGAGAAATACGGCCAGGTTACAACGTTGCTCTCGGCCCATATTTTGCTCTGAGCGTCCTGGTTCTCTGTGCCCCCAGCTTGCTATTTATTCAGTTTTTCACATCCCTAGTTTACACGTGGTCTGTCCTGCCCATAAGGGGTGGGGGAACATGTGGCAGGACAGCCGACAAAACATAATCATTAAAACCAAAACATAATCATAACACCCAACACACTTATAAGATAATTCCCAGATATGACATCTCTCACAGGAACAATGTCCCTGAAACTTAGATACTGGAGGAGCCAAGCTGTCTGCTTACGTCTCCCCTCAGATATCTGGCCTTTCTGTAACTCAAAACATATGATCACAAGTCACGCACACATTTGAAACTTCATTTCTAAAGATTAAAGAATCACAAAAGTTAATAATATATAATTATTCCATCATTTCCCTCCTGTTTATTAATTTTTGTTGTATCCCGTGTAACCTCTTCTTTGCAGATTTTCAGTTACCCGTTCATTGTTATTGTACACTCAATTCGCAATTTCTTGGAATAAGTCAGTCAATTCATTTTGTAAATCTGTTTCTTCGTCAATGGGTGTCAATAGAGTGCCATCATAACCTGCCAGCAAATGCATCATCACTTCCTTGTCTTGTGTTAAGGGTGAGATGGCAGTTGTAATTAGTCTATTAATTAATGCTCTTAGACATGGAATACAACAACACCCACATAAGGTCAAAATTGCTGCAAATACTGCTACTGACATTAGGACTGATGTTACCAGGGCTTTGTATTTTCCAAATACATCCAGCCAGCCGTCCCACATGGAAGTATCTACCCCCGATTGGTCCTTCATTCGCTTGTTCATAGCTCTTAGGCCATCCAAGGCCTTAGTGAGTTTACCTTCGGGAGCGGTGTTATTCGGGACAAACGCACAACACACATCCCCAAAGATTGCACAAACTCCTCCTTTCTCGGCTAATAATATGTCGAGCACTATGCGATTCTGGAAGGCCATGAGTGAGGTAGCTTTAAGTTGGTCGTGTACAGCAGATAGTGCAGTTTCGGTGTAGTTGCCAAGTTTCTGGACGTTATAGTGGATGTAGTTGATTCTGTCTACATTTTTGTTAGGTGTAATTGGAAGGAATGCAGCTATAACTGGTGTATTTTCAAATCCTGCTGCTATTTCAAAAGATCAAAGTTAGCTTTTATTGTCAATTCTGCCATATGTGTTCAACATACAGTGAAATTTCGTTTCTCTCTGGCCAGGTAGTGCAAAAAGACAGTGTACAAAATACAATATGAAGACAAAACACAACAAAAACTATCTAAGACAGAGATCTAAAGTTAAACTAAAGTCTAAGATCTAAAATCTTAAAACAGTGCAACATAATAAATAAACACCTATATACAGATTTCCAAAGTGTGCAGTGTGCATCAAAAATGTGCAATAGAATGTGCATTGGAGTTAAGATAAAATAAATGTGCATCAGTGCAACAGTCGTCCTTAGCATCAGTTTTTTAAAGGGTCTTGAGTGATATATTTGATTTGCTAATTTATATTCGTCAGGCACGCCCCCTAGGGATGCCCACAGCGTCAATATAGGTTGGGTCATCCTCTCCTAACCACGGGGTGTGGCTAGTTTGCTTCCTTCTATTTAAATGTCCTGGACGCACAAGTTGGTAATGTGCACTTATCTCTTCTGCAGTCATTGGTTGAACTATCACTGGCATAATCAGTGTAACTAAAGCACAACGAGCTGAAGTATTGGACAGTATTTTGTCATAGATCTTGTCTTCACCGCACCACCACCACACGTCTGATCTGGATATTACTTTCATGTTGTCACCTCCACTAATGTTAGTTTCACAAAATTCCTGCTGGATTTTCCCTAAGATGTTTTTTGTTCCATTGAAATTTATACACATAAACATTTTAAGTGCTACTTTAACATCAAATACTGGTTTAATCTTTACAGGTTGGGTGACTGGAAAAGTTTTATCTAAGTCAGAACAGTTTGGTGGATTGGTGTGAGTCATTATAGGTATTATACATGTCTCGTTAATGGGTGCAGGGACTACTTTCAGAACTGGTCTAGGTCCCAAACATACTAAACAGTCTGATAGTGATGAATTAGCTGCTTGTTCCGTCATTAGCAGTTATTGTTGAGTCCTGATATTCCTGTAGCTATTAGAAACCAATCATCTGTTTTTGCTCGTTGTTGTTGTTATTTATTCTAATCTTTGTACTAGTGAAAGTTTGTGGTCCTATCACTAGACTTTCCTTCTGCTGAGGCAGTTCTGTCGAGTCAGCCTGTGTTATGTTAGAACATAAAAAAACTTTGTGCATGGGTCTACTCCTGATTTATAAATACATAACAATAAGGTATAACATGGTACTTTCAGACCATGACCTCCTGATTCTATTCCTGCTTCTAATGGTTCTGCTGTTGTGTTAAAGAACATTACTAAAGTTAATTTGCCATTCAATTTAATCACTTCCATCTTAAGTCTTCTAGCCCATTTTTTTATCTGATACCATACTAGTAGGAATGTCATTACAAAGAATGTCAACAATATCCAACACATTATAGCTGTCTTTAACCATTTTGGTATTCTATTCCTGTGATTTATCTGCATCTTTGTAGTTTATAACCTTTTTGCAATGACTTTGATGAATCCAAGTTGCTCTCTCAGCTATTTTTAGTGCTGTTGGGGTTGTTAACAATACTTGATAAGGACCTTCCCACTTAGGTGAATACCAGTGTTTTTTCTTAATGCTTTTCACCAAGATCCAGTCCCCTGGTTCCACTAACTCTTCTTCCTGTTGAGAACAGGGTTGGTCTGCTTCAGTATGTTTGTTATTTTGCTTTTCAAACATTTTTCTCATGTGTGAAGCTAAGTCCATATCTTCCCCATCTTCCCATATTTGTTTAAATTGTGGTATTTTATATGGTCTACCAAACAATATCTCAAATGGAGTTAGCCCTTGTATAGCTGTAGTATTTAATTCTAACTTGACTAAATCTAAACATTTAGTCCATGGTCTTTTAGTTTCTTCCATACATTTTTTAAGTCTGGTTTTTATAGTACCATTTCTTCTCTCTACTAGTCCTGCTGACTGTGGGTGATATGAACACAAGTTTTTTAGTTTTATATCAAATTTCTTTCCTATCAATTCTATGGTTTCATTAACAAAATGTTTAGCATTATCCGATCGGATCACTTCCACTAATCCATATCTAGGTATAATTTCTTTCCATAACGCTTTTGCTACTGTTAATGCATCTGGATGTCTAGTTGGAAATATCTCTGTCCATTTTGAAAACACATCTATGATTACTAAACAATATTTCATACCTTCACTTTGATTTAATTGAATAAAATCCATCTGTATTTCTTGAAATGGGTATTGTGGTTCTGGAAATTTACCTCTAATTGGTCTAAGATTTCCTTGTGGATTATGTTTTGCACATATTAGGCATCTTCTACAAAAAATTTTTGAGTAGTTATTAAATCCATAGGTTGTATACTGCGTATTTATCATAGATACCATCCCTCCTGTTGAGACATGTGATTTACCATGGCTCAATATTGCTGCGTATCTATATAAATTCTGTGGTAGTATTGGTTTATTTTCTGGTCACATATATATGTCGTTTTTTATTTGTGCTCCTTTTCTTTTCCATAAGTTTATTTCAGTTTTAGGGCTTTGTTCTTGCATGTCTTGTAGGTTTTTTGTTTAGTTGGGTCCCTTCCATTAAAGAATATGTATTTATTTTGTATTCTGCTGCGTCTTTAGCTGTTTTATCTGCCATTGCATTTCCTCTTGTTACTTCATCTGTTCCTGATTTGTGTGCTGCACATTTACAAATAGCTATTTTATTTGGTAATTGTACTGCTTTTATTAATTCTGTTAATAATTCAGCATGAGTTACTGGTTTTCCTGTAGAAGTCTTCATTCCTCTATTTTTCCAATATTGTGCAAATACGTGAGTTGTCGCATATGCATATTGACTATCTGTATATATTGTTACGTTCTTGTCTTTAAATAATTTGCATGCTTCTGTTAGTGCTACTAATTCTGCTGCTTGTGCTGAATAATTTGGAGGTAATTTATTTGCTTTTAAAACTTTATTTACTGTTGTTACCGCATACCCTGTCTGTGTTTTTCCATAATTGTCTTTTTTAGATGATCCGTCTACAAATACAATTTCTGCTCCTTCAATTGGAGTATCTAATAAATCTTCTCTACATTTTGTTGATTGTTCTACTAATTCTTTACAATTATGTGGGATTCCGTCATCCTCAGTCGGCATTAAAGTGGCTGGATTTAATAATGTACATCTTTCTATGGTTAAATGTGGTTGTGAATATAAATTTGTCATACATGAAAGATGTCTTGCTGGTGATAAAAATGAGTGATTGCTCTGTAATAGTAATACTGCTACAGCGTGTGGTACTTTGAGTGTTAATGGGTGAAATAACACTACTGTTGCTGAAGCTTCTACTGCTACAGGTGCTGCTTTTACTACACTGTCAAGTTTAATTGAATAGTAGGCTATAGGTCTTAGTTTGGTTCCATGCAGTTGTGTGATTACTGACGTCATTAATATGCCTTTACAATCTACCATTTGCACAAATGGTTTTGAATAATCCGGTAAGGCTAGACTTACACTTAAAACTAAAGTTTGTTTTAGATCACAGAATGCCTTTTCTGCTTCCTGCATCTATTTTAATTTATCTTTCATTTCTATTGGAGTCTCATATATTATCATATTGGAGTCTCATATTATTATCATTTATTATCATTATTACTATTTTCCATTATTATTATTATTATTACATATTACTATTTGTATTATTTATTACTTACTTTATCCCCTCCCTGCCTGCATGCACTTTTTTCCCTCTTGTCCAAATGTCCTGGAGCTACTGTGGCGAGTAAATTTCTCCTGTGTGAGATCAATATAGGCTTATCTTATCTTATATTAGTTGACTTAATGGATGTGTTAATTCTGCATAACATGGAATCCATTGTCTGCAGTAATTCGTTAATCCTAAAAAAGACATCATTTGTTTTTTGGTTTCTGGTTTTGGTGCATTCAGGATAGCTGTTTTTCTGTCGTTAGTAATTGTTCTGCCTCCATTACTGAGAGAATATCCTAAATATATGACTTCTTGTTTACAAAATTGTACTTTATTTTTACTTGTTTTATGTCCGTTTTCTGCTAGATATTTTAATAACGCTATTGTATCTTTTTGGCATGTTTCCTTATCTGGTGATGAAATCAAAATATCATCCACGTAAAGTAAGATTTGACTTCCTCCTGGAGGTGTAAATTTAGACAAATTCGAACTCATAGCCTGTGAGTATATTGTAGGAGATTCACCGTAACCTTGTGGTAACCTGGCATAAGTATATCTTCTATTGTTATAGGTAAATGCGAATAAAAACTGGCTATCTTCACGAATTGGAATTGAAAAGAAAGCATTTGAAATGTCTATAACCGTAAAGTATTGTGAATTTGGTTGTAATGAATTTAGAAGTGTATGTGGATCAGGAACACATGGTGCTCTCTGAATCACTGCTTGGTTTACTGCTTGTAGATCTTGTATCATTCTCCATCCTACAGATGGTGCTGCTTTTTGTACTGGAAATGACATGTATTGGCCAAAATAATGCTTGTCTAGTCCACTTGTGACATCCTGTCTCAGTTGTTGGTCTTGTAGTTATCCAGTCTGTACATTTGAGTCTTTTGAGATACACTCTAGTTTGTGGCTGCACTATGATAAATAAACTAGGACTAAACCAGAACTGAACCAGGTCTAAACTAGGACTAAAAGAGATCTAAATCAGGTCCAAACCAGATCAATGCAAAAAAAACTAAAAAAAATAAAAAAAACTCTTTTTCTTCGGGTCCCAGGAGGATATTTGATATAATATGATAATATGAAAAGCAGAATTAGACGTATAATAGATTTGCCAGGCGGAGGCGGAGTGCAAACATGCGCCCTGGACACGGCCAAAAGGTGAGCCCGGTGCGGCCAAAAGGTGAGCTGTTGTACAGTTGTAGGGAGTATGTATGAAGGTAGTCCTGTATGTGGAGTTTGCGTGTTCTGCTTGTGTCTGGGTGGTCTTATTCCATATGGTAAACAACTCCAGAAGCATTACCATTTGAGAATCTGAATCTGATGTTTCTAGGGGCCTAAATTCCTCAGCTCAAGTAACTATTGTAAATATTTTTTACTCTAATAGTCTGCATAATAATCTGCATAGATCTTTTCTCTTAACTGTATTATCTCTACAGTGTTTAACTTCCCTTTAAAATTATATTTTGTTGTCCATAATTTCAGGTATTTTATTTTGTCTTTATTTTGTGGCGCAACAATTTTATAATCCTTACTCTGAAGTTTTGTCTGTTTGTTTCCCATTTTTTGGTCAATTTGGTCCAACCATTTGTCCAAAGGGGAGCCTACAGGTTGGGATGTGTTTTTGTTCAGACAGTAATAATCAGTATTGTAGTATTTTTCACTTCAACCTGTCACAGTGCAATGAGCAGGTGGAAAAATCTTGCCTTTGCATCTACAATACGTTACTGTATTATTCTGAACAGTTTATATGAATTACAGTGTTAACGGCCTGTAATTCCAGTCATACACACTTTCACACAGAACTTTTATTCCTTTGAGTACGATTTTCACGGTCTTTTATTATCTAGCCAGTAACTAACCTGTTACCCGATAAAGGGATACCGCATCCTTCAGTAATTTACTAACTGTATGTGACTAACCTGTCACCCGTTAGAAGGATACTACTCCACCCAGTGTTTTACTACCTGCCAGTGACTCTCCCGCCACCCGATAGAGGGACACTAGTCCACATTTTACCTAATAGAGCCTAGGATTTTTAGGGTTTTCTACGCGCTATGACCCTCAGTCACACACGTTTTAAACTTAGACGTACTCACTCAGTTCTTTTAGTCTGGTTGTCTTCCTCCTTCGGTATCCCGTCAACCCTCAGACTCCAAGCGATGGTTGAGAGTCGGCCGGTAAAGGTTTCAGATGCAGTGGCCACTGTCTTTCCCGAATCTCAGACACCTCCTGGAGTCTTTAGGTGTCTTGGGATCCGGCTTACGAAGGACCATTTGATGGGTGCTGGTAAAAACCCAACATATTCTGTACACAGGAAAGGAAGACAAGAGATTAGATCTTTTTCACTTGCAAGTGGAGAACAGTCAGAGAAATACGGCCAGGTTACAACGTTGCTCTCGGCCCATATTTTGCTCTGAGCGTCCTGGTTCTCTGTGCCCCCAGCTTGCTATTTATTCAGTTTTTCACATCCCTAGTTTACACGTGGTCTGTCCTGCCCATAAGGGGTGGGGGAACATGTGGCAGGACAGCCGACAAAACATAATCATTAAAACCAAAACATAATCATAACACCCAACACACTTATAAGATAATTCCCAGATATGACATCTCTCACAGGAACAATGTCCCTGAAACTTAGATACTGGAGGAGCCAAGCTGTCTGCTTACGTCTCCCCTCAGATATCTGGCCTTTCTGTAACTCAAAACATATGATCACAAGTCACGCACACATTTGAAACTTCATTTCTAAAGATTAAAGAATCACAAAAGTTAATAATATATAATTATTCCATCAGTAGCAACAAGCATCAACATGAAAAGGAGGATATTGCACGTCTGGCCGATATGTTAGAATTATACAGTCTGATGGAGGTGGGGATGAAGGATCTGTGGTAGCGCTCCTTCTTGCACTGGGGGTGTCTTAGTCGGCTGCTGAAGGAGCTGCTCAGCTCCTCTACAGTCCGGTGCAGAGGGTGAGAGGTGTCGTCCTTAATGGACATGAATTTGGCCAGCACCCTCCTCTCAGCCACCTCCTCTACACGGTCCAGAGGACAGCCCAGGATAGAGCTGGCCCTCCTGACCAGCTTATTAAGTCTCTTCCTGTCCCGCTCTGTGCTGCTCGTGGCCAAGCAGATGACAGCGTAGAGGAGAGCAGAGGCCACCACAGAGTCATAAAAAGTCTTGAGCAGAGGCCTGCACACTCCAAAGGACCTCAGTCTCCTCAGGAGGTGGAGGCGACTTTGGCCCTTCTTGTACAGGGCGTCGGTGTTGTGGGACCAATCCAGTTTATTGTTGAGGTGAACACCCAGGTACTTGAAACTGTCCACAGTCTCTATGTCCTGCCCCTGGATGTTCACCGGTGAGTGAGGTAGTGGTCTCCTCCTGAAGTCCATCACCAGCTCCTTTGTCTTACTGGTGTTCAGGCTCAGGTGGTTGCGCCCACACCAGTCCACAAAGTCACTGATGACCAAGCGGTACAGCCCACAATGGCCGAGTCGTCAGAGAACTTCTGGAGATGGCAGCTGTCCCTGTTGTACGTGAAGTCCGAGGTGTAGATGGTGAAGAGGAAGGGTGAGAGGACAGTACCCTGGGGGGCCCCCGTGCTGCAGACTACCACCTCTGACTCACAGCCGCACGTACTGTGGACGGTCAGTGAGGTAGTCGATGGTCCAGGCAGCGAGATGTCCATCCACTCCCGCGTCCTCCAGCTTCCCCCGCAGCAGCGCCGGCCTGATGGTGTTGAAGGCGCTGGAGAAGTCAAAGAACATGACTCTCACAGCACTCCCGGCGGTCTCAAGGTGGGTGAGCGTCCGCTGCAGAAAGTAGATGACGGCGTCCTCTACTCCTACGTTTAGCTTGTAGGCAAACTGCAGCGGGTCCAGGGTGGGGCTCACCACAGAGCGGAGGTGGCTGAGGATCACCCTCTCCATGGTCTTCATGAGGTGGGAGGTCAAGGCGACAGGTCTGTAGTGGGCCGGTTCCCTGGCGTTTGTTGTTTTGGGAACCGGGACCACACAGGAGGTCTTCCACAGGACGGGACCTTCTCCAGGCTGAGGCTCAGATTGAACATGTAGCAGAGAACCTCACAGAGCTGGTCTGCACAGGTTCTCAGCAGCCTGGGGCAGATACCGTCGGGTCCTGCGGATTTCCTCTGCCTGAGTCGCCTAAGCTCCCTCCTCACCCACCCAGACCTGGGAAGAACATGCAAACTCCAAAGAGAAAGGCCTGGGTAACCCGGGGATCAAACCTGGAACCTGAAACTCATGTGAGGCATGAGTGCTAGCCACTGTGCCGCCTTAATAGCATTGTCTAGTGTTCTTATAGTTCTTTTTTTTGACAATTCTAGTGAAAACTAGCTACATTTGCAGCTTTGTGGTCAAATTAATGTTTTCTTCCTCCACTGCAATTTCAAGTACAATGATTACAGACACCTGTCTGTAGAGGCTGTTGAAGTGTGGAAACCTGTTTGACCAATCACACTGTCCTTACCTTCAGATCCCCGTCCCTCCTCCCCCCTCACTCTCCCTTTAGTCCTCCGCCCTGTTTCGCAGCTCTATTTGAAATGTGGTTGTGGGCAGAGTTTAGGTGTATTTTTGTCCATTCACAGGCCTCCCTTAACACAGACATTTAAAAACATGTTTATGAATACCTTTTCATTAGTTGTGTACATATCGTAGCCGATGCGAGGGAAAAGAGGAAGAAAACATGATGCAGTTTGGGCGTTGAACTACTGAGAAAGAGTCCCGTCAATTTGGATCTGGATCTTTGGACCCCCATTCTCTCACTTGTTCTACTTAGACTAGTCATTCAAGTTTTATGTAATGGTGTGCCAAAGAAAGCATGCCTCTGCCACACAGGTTGAAAATTGGTGAAGTTAAACTTAAATTGAAAAAAGCAAAAAAACAAAAAAACAAAACGTTATGAAATATGTATCATGCCTTTGACCCCCACCAGAAAAGTGGCATAGTGCAGTTTTAATCTTGACCCAGCATGTTTATCTGAGGGGCAGATTCAACACACATTAGCTGAGTACAGACAGACGGGGGTGGAACTGCATTTGCATTTCTTTTTTCGATCTGACGTCAATAAGTTTCCTTGTTCAAAATCGCCCGTGTGAGCTCCGATTTTTTGTAACGCAGAAAAGGATCGCAAATGCTCAGTTTAGACATTTCGCAACTTTTAACCATGGGGGGGGGCTAAACAGGGTAGGGGAGCTCACATTAACGTTCAAAAACCTCAGAAAGTGAAAATTTCATGCCATGGGACCTTTAACTTAAATTCAAGAAGCAAAGTTCTAAACTCTTACTTACACTACATCATGTATCATATCAAATATATCATGAGATATATTTGTTCTGAATGATATAAGAGTTTTAGATGTTTTCTACATTTGAGAGACACATGATACAAATTAGCAGCTGTGGTTGTTCCTTTAACTTTGGAGTTTTGTTAGATTTTAAAGCTATATTTCAATGATTCAATAATCCAATTCAATATTTCCAACCAAGCTGTGTCCAGGGTCTAACAATATCCAGTCCTATTAAATGTATATATATATAAAGCTGTCTACTCAGCGTTTCTCTTCACATGACTCGGGTTTTCAAAGTAACTTCTCGTGCAAAGTATTCCTGAAGATTCTAACGTCCAGCGCTGTAGTCATGCTGTTCCCGTTAGCGCCTGATCTCATTAGACCCTCCTGGACTCTACAAGGACCACTCTGCCTCTGCTCACTGCCCAGACCAGAGTCTCTGTTCTGGGGACTCTCTCTGGTCAGTAGAGCCTGGGGCTGATCTCCTTGACGTTCTGTTACTCGGTTGGAGTAAAAATGGAGGAACAGAAATGCAGAGTTGGTGAGAATTTTCTTTTTTTTGTCATATAAGTTTATTACCATTCTCCATACTGCCATTCCATACTGTGGACATACTGTGGCAAATAATTTTAAAGGTCCCATGGCATGAAATTTTCACTTTCTGAGGTTTTTGAACGTTAATGTGAGCTCCCCTACCCTGTTTAGCCCCCCCCCCATGGTTAAAAGTTGTGAAATGTCTAAACTGAGCATTTGCGATCCTTTTCTGCGTTACAAAAAATCAGAGCTCAAACGGGCGATTTTGAACAAGGAAACTTATTGACGTCAGCTTGAAAAAAGAAATGCAAATGCAGTTCCACCCCCGTCTGTCTCTACTCAGTGTCTCTGTAAATCACGCCCAGAGAGTTTGGACTGCGAATGCGCTAGGCAATGTGAAATGCGTTTTTTTATTTGCCTGGAGGAACTTGCGAGTGTTTCTAGGCTCGGAAGTCCTTTATCTGAGCCTGTGGATATCTGAAACAGCAGTGGTTTAATTTTATTTTCTGTGGAAATGTGTTTATTTTTCAATGGAACGCTTCTCATCTCTCCCTCCGTGCAAAAACACGGAAGTGGGTCACAGAGCGGAGAGCTTGGCCACGCCCCCACCCCCTACTATAGGCCATCTCTGTCCTCCTCATTTGCATTCAAGCAACAACGCCCATAATGGAGTGTTCCAGAGTGACATTTATGACTCTTTCTCATCTTATCTCTGTTTCTCATGCACTGAGTGTTGATTTTGAAGAAGGATTCATTTACAGTATTAGGGAACCATTAAGGAGCCATATAAAAGCATCAAGAAGTACCATGTCATGGGCAGGGTATTGTGTTTTTTTTTAAATCTTAAAAAATTCTAATAATGTTCCCTCATCAAAAAAACATGCCTGAAGAGGTTCTAGATGTAATCTAAAAGTAATCTAGCGATCTCTCCCGGGCTCTGTTCACACCCTCCTTGCGGTTAGCAGTATGATACCCCATAGAAGTGTAATACTCCCTCTTTAAGTATCTCTTTGCTAGCATCTTGGTAATTGGCAATGTATTTTTGTATTTTTCTAAAGTGCTTCTTTAGCTTTAGCCATTGCCCATGTCCTGTCTGATGGCCATTCTAACAAAGCACTACCTGACTGTCTCTAAAGTCAGTTTTACAGTTTCATTTCGGCTCAGCACATTCAAATAATGCGCGCTCAGCCACACACATTATACGCTTTTCTCAGACTGGATTTAAACTTTTCTCACATTTGTCTCTCGTTTAAACACTCAAACTTTCATAGATTTTCAACAAAATTATTAATATTGAAGTGTGGGGGGAAGGGGGGGGGGGAGAAGACTGTGCTCTGACACGTGTGATAGCGCAGCATGACCCGGCGCGGAGCAGACAGCAGGTCTAGACCTGGACTAAACCAGGACTGGACCAGGACTAAACCAGGACTAAACCAGGACTAAACCAGGACTAAACCAGGACTAAACCAGGACTAAACGTGGACTAAACCAGGACTAAACCAGGACTAAACCAGGACTAGACCAGGTGGATTAAAGCGCCGCGCGCGGGTCTATTTCCTGGTTTCGTTTCGAGTCACGGCCGAGGCGAGCAGCGAGGGGGACCGCACACAGTCTGAGCGCATGAACGAACGCATGCAAGAGCCGCAGTGGTCTAGACCTGGTCTAGACCTGGTCTAGAGGAGGTCTAGAGGAGGCACGGTTTGAGCACGGGTCTCGTTCATGCGCTCAGACTGCGTGCGGTCCCCCTCGCTGCTCGCCTCAGCCGTGACTCGAAACGAAACTAGGAAACTAAATAGACCCGCGCGCGGCGCTTTAATCCACCTGGTCTAGTCCTGGTTTAGTCCAGGTTTAGTCCAGGTTTAGTCCAGGTTTAGACCTTGGTCTAGACCTGGTATAGTCCACGTTTAGTCCTGGGTCTACAGTCTCTACACAGAACACAATGTTACACTATAAAAGTTGAAAAAATTGAAATAGCTACTCAACTTATGAAAAATTCACATTACGAAACCACTTCTGGAACGAATTAATTTCGTAAGGTGAGGTACCACCATAGAGAAGGCGTATGATAGGATTGATAGAGAGGCGTTGTGGGTTGTGTTGAGTTTGTATGGTATAGATGGTAGATTGTTGGAAGGTGTGAAGAGTTTTTATAGAAACAGTAGAGCGTGTGTGAGAGTGGGAAATAGCACGAGTGAGTGGTTTCCTGTGAGGGTTGGTTTGCGTCAGGGATGTGTGATGTCTCCGTGGTTGTTTAATGTGTATATGGATGGTGTGGTAAAAGAGGTGAATGCAAGAGTGTCAGGTAAGGGTGTGAGCATGGTGAATGTTGATGGCAGCGAATGGAGCATGAATCAGTTGTTGTTTGCAGATGATACTGCACTAGTGGCTGATTCAGAGGAGAGCTTGGCACGTTTGGTTGAGGAGTTTGGAAGGGTGTGTGACAGAAGGAAGCTGAGAGTGAATGTGAATAAGAGTAAGGTGATGAGGTGTACGAGGTCAAAGGATGAACGTAGGTTGAATGTGGCATTAAATGGGGAGTTGTTGGAAGAGGTAGAGTGTTTTCAGTATTTGGGGTCGCATGTTGGTGTGGATGGTGGAATAGGGGGTGAGGTAGAGTTTAGAATGAAGGAAGTACGTAAGATATGGGGGGGAATGAAGAGAGTGTTTGAATGTAGGTCACTGGGAATGGTTGCGAAAAGGAGATTGTACGAGGGTGTGGTGGTGCCTGCTGCGTTGTATGGGGCTGAAACGTGGAGTTTGAAAGTTGCGGAGAAGAGGAAGTTGAATGTAGTTGAGATGAGATGTCTGAGGAGTATGTGTGGTGTGACGCGCATGGATCATGTGAGAAATGAAGATATCCGAGAGAGAACTGGTGTGTTGCGAGAGTTGGCTGAGAGAGCAGAGCAAAAGGCATTGGGATGGTTTGGACATGTTGAGAGGATGGAAAGGGAGCGATTGGTGAAAAAGGTGTATGAATCTGATGTGAGTGGAGTGAGAATGAGAGGAAGACCGCGAATGGGATGGACAGAGGGTGTAAGAAGAGCGTTGAATGCAAGAGGGATGACTGTGGTGCAAGGGAGAGAGGCTGCTCAGGACAGGGATGAATGGAGAGAGTTTGTGTATGAATGAATGGATGGGTGTGGTAGAGGACGGGTCTTGATATGAAGCGGCAGGGGGAAACCAGCTTTGGCTGAGGCCCTGCTGTGGAAGTGCCCACACTGGGCTGTGCAGCTGACCCTGGTGCAGTGTGGTGTGGTTTAGTTCAAAGTTCAAAGTCAGCTTTATTGTCAATTCTGCCATATGTGTTCAACATACAGTGAATCGAAATTTTGTTTCTCTCTGGCCAGGTAGTGCAAAAGACAGTGTACAAAATACAATATGAAGACAAAACACAACAAAAAACTATCTAAGACAGAGATCTAAAGTTAAAACTAAAGTCTACGATCTAAAATCTTAAAACAGTGCAACATAATAAATAAACTATACTATATACAGATTTCCAAAGTGTGCAGTGTGCATCAAAATGTGCAATGGAAGATACAGCAGTGACTTGGTCATGTGCAGTAGAATGTGCATTAAGATAAAATAAAAATAAATGTGCAACAGTAGTAATTCTAGTGCAGTAACAGGAGTAAACAACAGTACTAAAATTCCAGTAGTCAATGTGCAATAACAGTAGTAAACAACAGTGCAACGGGGGTAAAATCCAGTAGTAAATGTAAATGTGCAACAGTGCAACAGTGCAACAGTAGTCCTTAGCAGCAGTTTTTTAAAGTGTCTAGAGTGATATGTCTTTTATGGAATACAGGTTATGCCAATATGGGGGGTGGGGGGTGGGAGATGGGTAAGGTGGGAGTTCGGGTGTGAGTTCGGGTGTGAGTTCAGCCTCCTGACAGCCTGGTGGATGAAGCTGTTTGAAAGCCTGGTGGAGTGGGCCCGGAGACTCCGGTACCTTCTCCCCGAGGGCAGGAGGCTGAACAGGCTATGTGCGGGGTGGCTCGGGTCACCCACAATGTTGGACGCTCTGCGGGTGAGCCGGGTGTTAAAAATGTCTAGGAGGGAGGGGAGAGAGACACCAGCGATCCTCCCAGCTGCATTCACTATGCGCTGCAGAGCTTTCCTGTTCTGTTCAGTGCAGCTCCCGTACCACACAGTGATGCAGCTGGTCAGGACGCTCTCAGTGGTGCCTCGGTAGAAGGTGGTCATAATGGGTGGAGGGGCTCCAGCTCTCCTCAGTTTGCGGAGGAAATAGAGGCGCTTCTGAGCCCTCTTTGCCAGTGATACAGTATTCACTGTCCAGGAGAGGTCCTCACTGATGTGCACCCCCAGGAATTTGGTGCTGCTCACCCTCTCTACAGCAGCACCATTGATGGACAGTGGGGGGTGCTGGGTGGGGCCTCTCCGGAAGTCAATAACAATCTCCTTGGTCTTTTCAACATTAAGAAGGAGATTGTTATTGCTGCACCACTGGGTCAGAAGGCTCACCTCACTCCTGTAGTTTGTCTCATCGTTATTAGAGATGAGACCCACCACAGTCGTATCGTCCGCAAACTTCACTATGTGATTGGTGCTGAACGCCGGTGAGCAGTCGTGGGTCAGCAGAGTGAAGAGCATCGGACTGAGCACACAGCCCTGGGGGGCTCCTGTGCTCAGTCTAATGCAGCTTGAGGTGTTTCTGCCGACCCGCACTGCCTGTGGCCTCTCACTGAGGAAGTCCAGCAGCCAATTACAGAGTGAGGTCTGAAGCCCCAGGTGGTCTAGTTTGATAATGAGCTGCTGTGGGATTATAGTGTTGAATGCTGAACTGAAATCTATGAACAGCATTCTCACGTATGAGTCTTTATTGTCTAGGTGGGTGAGAGCCGGGTGAAGTGCAGAACAGATTGCATCCTCGGTAGAGCGGTTGGCCCGGTATGCAAACTGGTATGGGTCTAGGGTGGGGGGGAGGATGGATTTGATGTGTGCCATGACTAGCCGTTCAAAGCACTTCATGATGATGGGGGTCAGTGCAACAGGGCGATAGTCATTAAAAGTGGCCGGAGTGGGCTTCTTTGGCACGGGAACGATGGTAGTGGTTTTGAAGCAGGAGGGAACCACAGCCTGGCTCAGAGAAGCATTAAAGATGTCTGTGAAGACATCCTTGAGCTCCTCTGCACAGTCTTTCAACACACGACCAGGAATGTTGTCCGGGCCTGCAACCTTGCGGGTGTTGATCCTGGAGAGTGTCCTCTTCATGCTGGCTGCAGACACACACAGGGGCTGGTCGTGGGGAGGTGGTGGAGTTTTTTGGGGCCGGGTGTCATTTCCTGCCTCAAACCGTGCAAAGAAGCTGTTGAGGTCATTGAGCAGGGTGATATTATTGTCACAGGTCTGTGGCAAGGGTTTGTAATCCGTGATGTTCTGGATGCCCTGCCACAGACTCCGTGTGTCCCTGCTATCTCTAAAGTGTCCGGTTATTTTCTGTGTGTATTTGTGTTTGGCTTTCCTGATTCCACGGGACAGGTTGGCTCTTGCTGCCCTCAGATGGGGGACATCCCCAGCTCTGAAGGCAGCGTTCCTGGCTCTCAACAGCCTGTGAACCTCCCCTGTCAGCCATGGCTTCTGGTTAGCCCTGGTGGTGATGGTTTTTGTGTGTGTGACATCACCAATGCATTTGGTGATGTAGGAGGTCACAGTGTCTGCGTACTCCTCAATGTCAGTGTGATTGTTGTATGTGGCGGCCTGTTTGAACACTGCCCAGTCTGTTGTACCGAGGCAGTGCTGTAGTGCAGACGAGGCCCCCTCTGGCCACACCTGGATCTGCTTCAGAGCCGGCCTAGAGACCCTTACACGGGGTCTGTATGCCGGTCTGAGCACAACAGAGATGTGGTCAGAGAGGCCTATGTGGGGGAGGGGGTAAGCCTTGTATGCTCCCTTGTGTGTAGTGTAAACCATGTCCAAAATGTTGTTTCCCCTGGTTGGGAAATCAACATGCTGATGCATTTGTGGCATGACAGTTTTGAGGTCTGCATGATTGAAATCCCCGGCAAGGATAAAAAATCCGTCCGGGTGAGCAGTCTGTTGCTCGCTAATAGAGTTATACAACTCATACAGTGCCTCCCTCCTATCAGCGCTGTTCGGTGATGGGGGGACGTAAACAACCACTAGCAATATTGCCGTGATTTCACGCGGGAGATAAAAAGGCCGGCACTTCAGAATCATAAACTCCACTAGGGGTGAACAGTGTCTACATACCACCACAGCGTCCCGACAATAAGTGTCCCGAAGAAAAATTATTAAACCCCCTCCGCGGGATTTAACTCCGGGGACACCGCTAGCTCGGTCCGAGCGGTAGCATGTTAGCTCGTCCAGGCGCACCGCTGAGTCCGGGATGTTGTCATGGAGCCATGTTTCCGTAAAAACAAAAACACAGCACTCCCTCACGTCGCGCTGGGCAGCCCTCAGTCTGATGTAGTCCATTTTATTGTCCAGAGACTGCACGTTGGCGAGGAGAATGGATGGAATGGCCGGCCGGTGCGGGCTAGCCGTTAGCCTAGCTCTGATACCGCCGCGCTTGCCTCGCTTCTGACGCCTCTCACACCGCTTGCGGCGTCTCCTCTCCGGGCGGGGGGCGGCAGGCGAGTCCGGTGTAGCAGCGTTAGCAGCATTAGCAGCAGGCCGGCAGAGTAGTCCGAAGCGCGCCAGCTTCTCCTCTAGTACAGATCGGTCCTTAGACCTTAAACCAAGGTGTCCTTTTCCCCAACATCATCATGCCTCTCCGGTGACGTTTGGGTGGTGCTGGCGTCTGAGTGCTGGTTTGTTCTGAGTGCTGGGTTGTTTGGGGGGTTGCTGGCGGGCTTGGGTGGTATCACCAGGTCTGGTTTCGGGGTGCTGAGGGGGCGGCTGGCTGGTGCTTAGGGGTGTGGTCCGGATGGCCGCCTGGATCCGGGGTTCTTTGGGGTTTTGTATGGTGGACGGGGGCACCTGGAGGGGGGCGATGTTATCTAGGTGCACCTTTAGTTATTACTGTTACTGCTGTTGTAGTGGGATGATTGCGGATGGTCTGGACCTGGACCCTCTCCCAATGTTTTGGATTGTTTTTAATGCATCATTTCTTAGTCAGGGCAAGCTGAATACCTACACCTAGGCTGCAGGACAATGTCCTCCTTCTTTTAATGCATCATTTCTTAGTGAGGGCTGAACACCTACACTTAGGTTTGCAGGACAATGTCCTCCTTCTTTTAATGCATTTAGACACATTATAAATAGCATACACATTATACACAATATAGGGCAACATAGGATATGAAGAAATGTTCGGAGAGGGGGAGAAGAGGATTTTAAAGTGGGGCGACAGCGGTGATGGTGATGGACGGAAGGTGTGCTTGGGTGCTCGTCCCTCTCTAGGTGCTGTCCCTGTGTGGTCCTCTGGAGGATTCCTGGGTGCTGGCGGTGGTCCGGTTTTCGCTCTGGGTCTGGCCGGTCATCCCTTTGTGCCGCCTGGGGCGGGTCCTGGGGGTTTTTCCGCTCGGGTTCGCTGGCTGCCTTCTCGGTTGTCCAGTGCATGGATGGGGGGTGGGTGGACGCCAGTGTGGGAAGAGAGTGGTGATGGTGATGAGGAAAGGACGCTGGTACAAACGAAGGAAAAAAAAAAAAAAGTCACGGAAGGAGGGTTTGGGGAAAGGAAGGAAGGAGGGAAAGGAACAAAAATGTATGCCCTGTCTAGGCTACCCCACTATGGTGGGACACAGCCTTTGTATATAGATAGATAGATAGAGGTACCACTGTATTGGGACTTTGAGTCTTTGATATTTTAAAGGGGGCACATCACACTATGAAGTGACTTTTAAAATACCCTTTGGCATCTTATACTGTCTTTTCTAACTTTATATCTGCATAACACCACACAGCTCAAATATGGATAGTACTTTGGATTAAAGTTTTGGCTGATTCTTTAATTTTGACTTTGGTGGAATAAAACCTGTTGTAAATACAAATGATAGTTTTACACCAATCAAGAAGCAATAAGTTTTGAAAAATATGTTGAAAATGGTCTCTATTCACACTTACGTCACAAACCCGGAAGACGTTTGGAAACATGCCGCTGACGCATGACAACTTCTTTGGCAGCTTTGGCAGGTTGTGAAGACCGCTGCTGCTGAATCCACGGTTTTATCACATGCCCAGTGTCGGGAACTACACCGGAAGTCGTCATCCGCGTGTTTCCAATGTCTTCTGGTAAGTGTGAATAGAGCCTGTTACAGGAAGTGGAGAGAGTCCCACACTGATGACATCACACTGTGTCCAAACTATTTACACAAGAAAGACATTGTTCTGATACTTTTAAACTTTATTTCACTAAAATAAAGGTGTTTTCTTATAGTTTTATTCATTAAATATTCATCTCTGTGACATTAGAGGAATTTTGGCCTAGTATGCAGTATGGTTGCTGGTAAAAGTTAGCAGTTCCCTAGCATGATGTCATGATTTCCAACCAGGAAGTAAAATTTTAAACCTAATAAATGCCTAAATTAATATTTAATTTATTTTATTTGCATTGATTATTTTTTCAGACCACGGTTTAGTTTATTTGGGCTGCTCATAGCGGTCTTCTTCAGAGTGGTCGAGTGATCTTGTTCCATGCCTGCTCAGCTCGTGTAAACAGGTTTTGGTGCTGTCTTCATACTGATGGCACGACGATAGCGCCATCTGCAGCCCAGCTTTCTCAGGACAGTATCATAGGTGTGTGAGAGTAAAATAGCCCCCTCATCCCGATTTATAGTCCCGTGGGAAAATTTCCATTTTTCGATTTACAGTAATCCCTCGTTTATTGCGGGGGTTAGGTTCCAGAAATAGCCCGCAATAAATGAAATCCGCGAAGCAGGACAACTTTATATTTACAATTATTCTACATGTTTTAAAGCTGTAAATGCCTCACCACACACATTATACACTTTTCTCACCCTGGAATTAACCTTTTCTCACATTTGTCTCTAGTTTAAACACTGAAACTTTCATAGATTTTCAACAAAATGTATTAATAGTGACGCGTGGGGGGAGACACGGCCCCGGAAGCCCCGCCGGACGTGCGAGAAGCACCGCCACGTCTAGTCCCAGTTTAATCCTGGTTTAGACCTGGTTTATACCTGGTTTAGTCCTGGTTTTGTCCTTGTTTAGTCCTGGTTTAGTCCTGGTTTTGTCCTGGTTTTGTCCTGGTTTAGTCGTGGTTTAGTCCTGGTTTTGTCCTGGTTTAGTCCTGGTTTTGTCCTGGTTTAGTCGTGGTTTAGTCGTGGTTTAGTCCTGGTTTTGTCCTGGTTTAGTCCTGGTTTTGTCCTGGTTTAGTCCTGGTTTATTCCTGGTTTAGTCCTGGTTTAGACCTGGTTTAGACCTGGTTTAGTCCTGGTTTTGTCCTTGTTTAGTCCTGGGTTAGTCCTGGTTTAGTCCTGGTTTTGTCCTGGTTTAGTCGTGGTTTAGTCCTGGTTTAGTCCTGGTTTTGTCCTGGTTTTGTCCTGGTTTAGTCCTGGTTTTGTCCTGGTTTTGTCCTGGTTTAGTCCTGGTTTATACCTGGTTTAGTCCTGGTTTAGACCTGGTTTAGACCTGGTTTAGTCCTGGTTTTGTCCTGGTTTAGTCGTGGTTTAGTCCTGGTTTTGTCCTGGTTTATACCTGGTTTAGTCCTGGTTTAGTCCCAGTTTAATCCTGGTTTAGACCTGGTTTATACCTGGTTTAGTCCTGGTTTAGACCAGGTTTAGTCCTGGTTTATTCCTGGTTTAGACCTGGTTTATACCTGGTTTATACCTGGTTTAGTCCTGGTTTTGTCCTGGTTTTGTCCTGGTTTTGTCCTGGTTTAGACCTGGTTTAGTCCTGGTTTAGTCCTGGTTTTGTCCTGGTTTTGTCCTGGTTTATACCTGGTTTAGTCCTGGTTTAGTCCTGGTTTAGTCCTGGTTTAGTCCTGGTTTTGTCCTGGTTTATACCTGGTTTAGTCCTGGTTTAGTCCTGGTTTAGTCCTGGTTTAGTCCTGGTTTAGTCCTGGTTTTGTCCTGGTTTATACCTGGTTTAGTCCTGGTTTAGTCCTGGTTTTGTCCTGGTTTAGTCCTGGTTTAGTCCTGGTTTTGTCCTGGTTTAGTCCTGGTTTAGTCCTGGTTTTGTCCTGGTTTATACCTGGTTTAGTCCTGGTTTAGTCCTGGTTTAGTCCTGGTTTAGTCCTGGTTTAGTCCTGGTTTAGACCTGGTTTAGACCTGGTTTAGTCCTGGTTTTGTCCTGGTTTAGTCCTGGTTTAGTCCTGGTTTTGTCCTGGTTTATACCTGGTTTAGTCCTGGTTTAGTCCTGGTTTAGTCCTGGTTTAGTCCTGGTTTAGTGCCCAAATAAATGCCACTATGATGTTTTTTTTCCAGACAAGACAGCACCAAAACCTGCAGCTAATAACAAAACCAGAATTCTCCCTCAAACACTCTTTATAAAATGTAATAATAATGATATGCTGTAATGTACAGAACAACATGAAATCCCGCCCACTGCTGTTAACTGTGTACTGATCTTTTAGCATTACATCCTCCTGTGTCCCTGTACTGTTTGACATGAAGAGGTGAAAATGTAGGTGAAAGAGTGAATATGCAGATGCTGTGGTGCGTCAGATGCCCTCCCAGATGTTGTGGAGTTGTTGGAGAAATACAGCATGAGAATGGAGCTTATCACTGATAGAAATGATCAGAGAAAACATCTATGTGTATTGTGTTTGACAAATGCCATGGAACTGACTGACCTTTTTTTTTTAGTCTGTCTACATCTAAAAAGCTCAAAATACTCTGTTCCACCTTGTGATGTCATGATGTTTTCACAGCTCCTTTTACTTTTAGTTCAGTAGAAATTGGCAGTTCCAGGCCTGAAATTATCCAAATAATTCTGGTGAAGCTACATTAGAACAGAGATCAGAAAATAGCACAATATGGACCCTTTAAAGAGTTCCTCACTTTGAAAACTACAAAGTTGGACCTTTCCTGAACAGTTGATCTAGGTCAGAATAAGTCGCCTATAAGACGATGTTAGAAATTGATTCTTGGATAATTAATTTTGGCATCAAAATGTGCAATGAGTATGGAGGTTTTTGTTTGTTGCTCTTGTGATGACTCTGGTGTCATGTGTCATGTGCTGTCTCCTTCTCTGACCTGCAGTAACCCGTAGAGCTGCTGCACTACCCCCTGCTGTCACAGAAAAGGAAAGAGGAAATGTGTGCTTTTAGAGGACGTCATGTTTCTCAGCTAAATATAACTTTGGCATGTGTTCTGAATGAATCACATTGAGCTGTTTTGTCTTTGTGAGAGGAAACCCTGCAGCTGTACACACGCTCTCTCCACCACACAGATAACAAAACTATTTGACTTCAGATAAGTACAGTGGTACCTCACCTTACGAAAGACCCAACAAACGAAAATTTCAAGTTACGAAACACCTTCACGTTAAATTTTGGTCTCTAGATACGAAAGAAAATTCAAGTTACGAAACGCGAAATCTCAAAAATTCAAATAATGCGCGCTCAGCCACACACATATGCTTTTCTCAGACTGGATTTAAACTTTTCTCACATTTGTCTCTGTTTAAACATTCAAACTTTCATAGATTTTCAACAAAATTATTAATAGTGAAGTGTGGGGGGAAGGGGGAGGGGGGAGAAAACTGCGCTCTGACACGTGTGATAGCGCAGCATGACCCGGCGCGGGGCTGCCAGCAGGTCTAGACCTGGACTAAACCAAGACTGGACCAGGACTAAACCTGGACTAAACCAGGACTAAACCTGGACTAAACCAGGACTAGACCAGGACTAAACCAGGACTAAACCAGGACTAGGCCAGGACTAAACCAGGACTAAACCAGGACTAGGCCAGGACTAAACCTGGACTAAACCAGGACTAAACCAGGACTAGGCCAGGACTAAACCTGGACTAAACCAGGACTAAACCAGGACTAGACCAGGTGGATTAAAGCGCCGCGCGCGGGTCTATTTCCTGGTTTCGTTTCGAGTCACAGCTGAGGCGAGCAGCAAGGGGGACCGCACACAGTCTGAGCGCATGAACGAACGCATGCAAGAGCCGCGGTGGTCTAGACCTGGTCTAGACCTGGTCTAATCCTGGTCTAGAGGAGGTCTAGAGGAGGCACGGTTTGAGCACGGGTCTCGTTCATGCGCTCAGACTGCGTGCGGTCCCCCTCGCTGCTCGCCTCAGCCGTGACTCGAAACGAAACCAGGAAATAGACCCGCACGCGGCGCTTTAATCCACCTGGTCTAGTCCTGGTTTAGTCCAGGTTTAGTCCAGGTTTAGTCCAGGTTTAGACCTTGGTCTAGACCTGGTATAGTCCACGTTTAGTCCTGGGTCTACAGTCTCTACGCAGAACACAGTGTTACACTATAAAAAAAGTTACACTATAAAAAAAAACTTGGATCGGGGCCTTGGAACGAATCAGGCTTTTTCCATTGAAATAGCTACTCAACTTACGAAAAATTCACGTTACAAAACCACTTCTGGAACGAATTAATTTCGTAAGGTGAGGTACCACTGTATGTTACTGGGTTACCTAAGATAAAATTGGGCACTTTTGCAACAGAGTGATAATTACAAACAAAAAAGCCAGACAAACAGTACTTTTACAATTCCTATATTCATAATGTTAAACCGTGATCACAATGTTTACACAACAGTAATATTGTAATAATGCTTATGTCAAACTCAGTGAAGTACAGTTCAATGGTTTATCACTGATGTGTTATTGAAATGTACATTGTGTATTTTCTATTATAACAGTCAATTAAGCAGGTTTCAGACTATTTTTTGACCTGCCTGTCAATGCTCGATCTTGCTTGATCTAAGCAGATAAACAGAGCTTGCCCTGGGCAGTACTTGTCCTTGGATTTGGAGGACCTTATCTTCATCCCATCCACTTCACAGTAGGCTGCAAACCTCCCCAGTGCATGTTGCATCCTGTGGTCCCCAAACCGGACCCCTCCGACCCCTGACTGTGCCTAGAAAATCTGTCCACAAAAACAATGAACAGAACCAGTGACAAAGGGCAGCCCTGGCAGAATCTCACATGCACCGGGAACAGGCCGGACGTATTGCTGGCAATGCAAACACATCATACAGGGACCGGCAGCTCAAAGGGCCCTGAGCCTCATGCTCCCGGAGGACCACCCGCAGGACACCACGATGGACATGATCAAATGCCTTCTCCAGATCCACAAAGTACATGTGGACAGGTTGGACTAACTCCCATAAACCCTCAAGCAACTGGTGGAGAGTTTAGAGCTGATTCCACAACCGGGACAAAAAACACACTGTTCTGAGGTTTGACTATCGGTCAGATTCTCCTCTCCAGTCCCTGAAATAGACCTTACTGGGAAGGCTGAGGAGTGGTACTGTCTGCAACCTCCATGTGATGCTGCAGAGACGTGTCAGCCAAAACAGCCCCACAACATCCAGGTACTTAAGTTACAGAACGGATCTCATCCACTCCCGGAGCCTTGTCCTCAGCTAGGATGATGGACGAGTGTTCCCATGAGTCTCCAGCTCCTGCTTCCACCTCGGAAGATGTGACGGTAGGACTGAGGAGAAGCTCAAAGTGTTCCACCATCCAACGACATCCCCAGTCGAGGTCAGCAGCTCTCCCCTCACACTGTAAGCAGTGCAGGAGAAGCACTGCTTCCCCCTCCTGAGGCGTCGGACGATTTTCCAGAATTCCTTTGAGGGCGACCAGTCATTTTCCTCCATGACCTCTTCAGACTACCCCCAGCCCCCAGAGTTTTTACCTCTGCAACTGCACACTTGGTTTGCTGGTACCTGACAGCTGCCTCAGGAGTTCCACAAGCCATCAAGGCTCAATTGGACATCTTCTTCAGCCTAATGGCATCCCTTGCTTTTTGTGTCCACCACCAGATTCGGGAGTTGCTGCTGTGACAGGCACCATAGACCTTGTGACCACAGCTACGAGCAGCTGCATCGACAGTAGAGGTGAAAAATATGGTCCAGTCGGACTCCATGTCCCCAACCTCCCCCGGGATTTGAGAGAACCTCCCTTAGAGGTGTTGAAGACGCCGCTGACATTCCTCTGCCAGCAGATCCATCTCACCGCCAGGTGGTCATCAATTGACAGCTTGTGTTGACTCTCATTTGACACACATTTTCTGACCCTGAGAGCGAGCAGACGTCTCTCTTTTTCCTCTCTTATCTATTGCTCCTGTTGTCTGCGTGCCTCTCTTGTTTTCGTCATTTTCTCGCTTTTTGGAGCAGATTTTCCAAATTCCAAAAAGATGGATGTGATCAGCTGGACCCTCAGCGCTATTGATACACTCACACCGCTTCTCCCGGAGTGCCGCTCCGGGAGAAGCGGTGTGTCCGGAAGGTACTTTTGCTGCTGGATATGCGAGGGACTCGTATCCTGCGTGGCAAGTCGTATGTTTGGCACCAATGTACCTGGAGGATGTGGAGGATATTTACGTATTTGGATTTCTGATAGCTGGACATCTGTTAATTGGCCTGGGATTGTCCATGATCTATCACATAATTTGTAAGCTGGCAGCTTGTAAAGAGTCCCCTAAGCTGTCTGCCGAAATTTCGAGCCATTGTGAAGCCGTTGGAGATCTTGTGAAAGGATTACATCAGAAAGTGGGACAGGTTGAGGTC
Source organism: Paratrypauchen microcephalus (assembly GCA_036785185.1). Lineage (NCBI taxonomy): Eukaryota > Metazoa > Chordata > Actinopteri > Gobiiformes > Gobiidae > Paratrypauchen > Paratrypauchen microcephalus. The sequence continues at coordinate 385,541 of JAVJIX010000275.1, read as the reverse complement.
CTTTTGGAAGGATTTCAACCGAAGGAAACATCTCGACGTTTGGATATCATCACGGGTATGGTGACAGAACTGTGTAAAGCCAACGCAGCGCAGTCTGTGCGCCAAGAGGAACTAATGAGATCTCTCATGAATCTTCATGGCGATATGAAGATGGGGGTCTGGCACCCGAGCTCAGTCTAAATTGTTTACCTGGGTCTCTAAAAATGTATTTCATCATAACCCCCCTGGATTATTATGTCTTCCTGTGAAAATCTGGCTCCAATGGTTATCTGTGTTTTGACTTCGCCTCCCTGCATCAACACTTCCAAGGCCACAGAATGTGGTTTGTTATCTGGACTCTACATAAACATGGCACTCACTCTTACACTGTCACTGAAAACAGAAACAATAGTAGAAATTCCTGTCTTTAGAAAGGTCTGTCCTCTGCTCTCGGCTCAATCAACTTCATTGATTTCCAATCTGACCCCCCCCACATCCTTCCTTATGTTACCAACAAAAAAGATCACCTTATGTTATATCTCCAATTGTTTTGCTGTCATTACATGTTGTTAAATTGTCACTGATTGTACTTGTATTGCATCTTTTCTGTTCTGCATCTCCCAGTCGGCGGCGCGCGCATGCGCAGCGGCCCCTCCCCTAGCCCACTCTATCACTGTCCTGCCTGGTTAGTGGGGAAACGAAATTTCGAATTCATTCTATGTACATGTACATGATTGTTTTTCGACAATAAAGCAAACTATGAACTATGAACTATGAACTAACTCTTGGCTGAAGGTGTTCGTATGGACAAACAGAAGTCCAATAGCAAAATAGCTCGGGTTCAGATCAGGGAGGCAGTTCTTCTTGATCACCCCTCTCCAGGTGTCACAGCCATTGCCCATGTCAGCATTGAAGTTGCTTGTTCTTTCAAGCTGAGCCTGGCCAGGCCCCGTAGGAAAAGGCCTGGCCACCAGCCGCTCTCATTCGAGGCCCCAACCTGGCCTGGCTCCAGGTTGGGGCCTCAGCTGAGCTATACTGTCCGATGCCATGCTCCTTGATTTCCTTCTGTCCATAGGGGTATGGTGAACTGGAAAGACACTATATAAAAATACAATGCATGCGTTTTTTTATCACTTGTGTGAACTCTATATTAATAACAGCTCATAATGAGTGAAAATCCAGAGTGTCCATGAGAAGAAAACACAGACCTATGTTTCCTCAACATGTATGATGTGCAGATGAGTCATGTGTGATGTTGTGTGCACAGATGAGTCGGGAGACGAGGAGCAGGCATCTCAGTCGGACCAGGCCGAGGTGCAGGGGACACTGAAGCTCCTGGGCAATAAGCTGGAGGACCTGAGCACCTGTAACGAGCTCATCGCTAAACACGGTGCTGCACTGCAGAGGTCTCTCACCGAACTGGAGGCTCTCAGGAGCCCGCTGGAGGGCTCCGAGAAGATCAAGGCTGTCAACGAGAGGGCCACGCTCTTCCGCATTACCTCCAATGCTATGATCAACGTGAGTGCCAGAAATTGATTATATATAACCTTATGACAAGTATGAGTACTATAACCCTATGAGCAATCAGTACATGTGAAGAGAACAGAGAAGTGCTAAACAACTGTCTTTGCCATAAAACCGATGAGACCTCTGTCCCAGTCTACAGCAGCTCAAAGAACCCAACACTTCCCAGCACATGTCTAGTATATTGCTGTTTGTTTCTTACCTCCTGCAGTTGAACACCTCTCTTAGTCTGTGCCTATTGTAAATCAGACTGTGCTGTTCCAGACAGCAGGTACACACTTCTCCCACACTTCTCCACGTGTGTTACTGGGTCTGGAAGAATCTGGGGGTTATATTATATATTATATTGGTACTCCTGGGCATGCATGTAAAAGTAGTGAGTGTGAGTAGTCAATACTGCTCACAGCGCACAGAAGTCACTAACACAAAACTCCAGTCACTCCAGTCTGACTCTGTGACACCAGGCGGTCATCCATAAAGTTCTAGTCAGTATCCATAAATTTTCATTAGAATCAATCTGAGAAGGAACTGACCAGAACAAGAACTGGTGAAGAGAAAGAGGACATGGAGAGAGAAAGACTGAGTATATAGAGTTCATAATATACACAAATGAAATGAAATACAAATCCAGCAATGTTTTTGATGAGGGTACAACATCATGGCCTGGTATGGGCCCTTCAAAGTGTACATTCCTAAATTAGTTCTTAATTGTGAAATACAGTTCTCAACATTTGTGTGTGTGTGTGTCTTGAATACTCTCTAATTTATATATATTTGATCACACTCTGAGTACCCTCTAAGTCCTGTTGTAGTCAATTAAATATTTTCATTATAGTAGCAGATTATTGTAGAACAATCTACTTCAAATTTAAAGTAATTTAATTTAATCCTATTTTAAAATTGGAAATCATTCCAAAAAGCTCCTGTTTAGTCCCTGGCTGGGAAACACAGAACTAGAATTTATCTACGGAGCCCGACAATGACCGCCCAGAACACAGTTTCTCATTCATTTTTCCCATACGCTTTTCTAAGTTTGAAAGCTCAGGGCTAATCAGCTCTTTAGAACTAATAACCACCAGACCTATGGTTTTATTTATAATCTGTTTCTAAAAAGTATTAAAAGTATTAAAACATTTGAGTGGATCTTACGTTTTCAATGTGCTTTGTGGCCTTAAAACAACCACGTTGTGGATATCAGTGACCATGTAGCTCATTAGACTCCAATGTCTTTAAACTCTTAAAGGTCCCATGGCATGAAATTTTCACTTTCTGATTTTTGAACATTAAGTTTTTGGTTTTTGAACATTAATGTGAGCTCCCCTACCCTGTTTACCCCCCCCCCCCCCCCCCCCATGGCTAAAAGTTGTGAAATGTCTAAACTGAGCATTTGCGATCCTTTTCTGCGTTAGAAAAAATCAGAGCTCAAACGGGCGATTTTGAACAAGGAAACTTATTGACGTCAGCTCGAGAAAAGAAATGCAAATGCAGTTCCACCCCCGTCTGTCTGTACTCAGCGTCTCTGTAAATCACGCCCAGAGAGTTTGGACTGCGGAGGAGCTACGCAATGCGAAATGCATTTTTTTATTTGCCTGGAGGAACTTGCGAGTGTTTCTAGGCTCGGAAGTCCTTTATCTGAGCCTGTGGACATCTGAAACAGCAGTGGTTTAATTTTATTTTCTGTGGAAATGTGTTTATTTTTCAATGGAACGCTTCTCATCGCTCCCTCCGCGCAAAAACACGGAAGTGGGTCAGAGCGCACAGGCACAGCTGAGAGCTGAGAGCGGAGAGATTGGCCACGCCCCCACCCCCTACTATAGGCCATCTCTGTCCTCCTCATTTGCATTCAAGCAACAACGCCCATAATGGAGTGTTCCAGAGTGACATTTATGACTCTTTCTCATCTTATCTCTGTTTCTCATGCACTGAGTGTTGATTTTGAAGAAGGATTCATTTACAGTATTAGGGAACCATTAAGGAGCCATATAAAAGCATCAAGAAGTACCATGTCATGGGACCTTTAATATAATATTTTTACGGCTATGGGAAAAACGAATGAAAAATTTAATTCTAGAACTGGAGCAGATGGTCAGTGTTGAGCTCCATTTAACACAGATTTTAGCTACATAAAGAAAAATGCCTCAGACTTTTCATGGCCCCTCTCATTCCTTCATTTATTTTAGATGGGCTAGTCTAGGGGTGGGCAAACTTTTTAACTCGTGGGCCATAAAGGATTCTAAAATTTGACAGAAGGGCCGGACCAGGAGCAGCTGGATTTAGTGTTTTGGTAAAAATACAAAAAATAACATGGGATATGTAGAAAACATGTGCTTTATTTCAATTAAACATGAACAAAAGCATTACAACAAAATGTCCATCTTTGAAGTTCCACGGTATTTAGCTATTTATTGAAATGACTCTTAAAACACAGAAAATGTAATTAATAAAATACAGCTTTTGTTTATTGATGGGTGCTGGTGCTAAAAACCCAACATATTCTGTACACAGGAAAGGAAGACAAAAGAGATTAGGTTTTTTCACTTGCAAGTGGAGAACAGTCAGAGAGAATGCCCAGGTTACAAAAATGCTCTTGGCCCACTCTGCTCTGAGCGTCCTGGTTCTCTGTGCCCCCCACTTGCGTAATTATTGAGTTTTTCACATTCCTGGTTACAGTGGGCTGTCCTACTCATAAGGGGTGGGGCAACAGGTGGCAGGACAGCCGACAAAACATAATCATTAAAACCAAAGCATAATCATTAAAAGTAAAACATAATCATTAAAACCAAAACATAATTATTAAAAGTAAAACACTTATAAGATAATTCACAGATATGACATCTTTCACAGGGACAATGTCCCTGGGACTTAGATACTGGAGGAGCCGAGCTGTCTGCTTACGTCTCCCCTCAGATATCTGGCCTTTCTGCAACTCAAAACATATGATCACAAGTCACGCACTTTTAAAGCTTCATTTCTAAAAATTAAAGAATCACAAAAGTTAATAATATATAATTATTCCATCATTTATTACTAACAGTTACTATTTTAAAGCACTGAAAGTTCTCTTCTCCTTCAAGTTCTTTCGTTCTTTCGTTGACTGCTTGTTCGCATGTTTTGTGGCAAAGTGACGGCTGATATTATATTCTTTAAAAACTGCTACAGTCTCTTGGCATATCAGGCATACAGCAGCTGATAAGTATTCGGTGAAAAAATATTAACTTGTCCACTCCTTATTAAACACTCGACATTCCCTGTGCACTTTTCTTTTCTTAGCTCCGCTCATCTTTACAGGAGGCTGAGGGGTTAAACGCCGCACCACCTAGTGCGCCAGCTACTGGAAAACGCCAGAATTGCAGGGAAATTAAAACTTTAAAACATTAACAAGGTTTATTAAAGGAAAAGTAACGTTTTTTTTTGGGGTTTTTTTTACAATTTGAGCCTTATTTCGGTAATAAAACAAGTAGTTTTACTCACCCATAGCACTTTGGTGTCATATGGAGCACTTCCAGAGATGTTTTAGATTAGCGTTAGCCTAGCGCGACTTCTAGCCATAGCTCGGGGCATATAATATATTCCCCGAGCATGTAATATGCCCCGTGCGGGCTCCAAATAACACAAACTTTAGCACTTTTCAAATCATAGAAGCTCGATGTCTTAGTCTACGATTTCGTTTGAGTCAAAAGTGGCCTGTAATTCGAGATTTATCCATAGTTTACAACTTTGCGTTTCATGTTTGGGTCCCGGGAGCTGAGAGCACAGTCCGCACATGCGCACTGGCGTCCTCATCTACTCGAAACTATGGATAAATCTCAGATTACAGGCCACTTTTGCTTCAAACGGAATCGTAGATTAAGACATCGAGCTTCTATGATTTGAAAAGTGCTAAAGTTTGTGTTATTTGGAGACCGCAAAGTAATGCCCCGAGACCTCAAATTAACGGATACGCTACAACATAACTTCTACGAAACTGCTCAAAATGACACCAAAGTGCTATGGGTGAGTAAAACTACTTGTTTTATTGCCGAAAGAAGGCTCAGATTGTAAAAAAAAACGTTACTTTTCCTTTAATATCATTTCTTCAAGTTCGGCTGGCCGGATTAAGAAGCTTAATGGGCCGCATATGGCCCCCGGGCCGTAGTTTGCCCATGCCTGGTCTAGTCCCTTGAGATGTGTCTTTTGGAGTCCATTGACGGGCCCCTAGTACCAGCCCCAGCATGCCCTCCCCTCTGTTCCCCCTTGCCCATGGGCATGTCTCAGGTCTCACCCAGGGCAGAGTGAGAGGGTTCACACGGACATGCGATCTGACAGTGGATCTGACGGAAAACAAGAATAGCCCTACCCCACCACCCCCCTCATCTCCACCCCGCCCCTACCCCTCCCATACACCCATATACACCCCTCCTCCCCCTCCCCCCTCTCTGTTCTGAGGAGCGACCCAGCCCTGCGCTCCTCACTTCAACCCAGTGAGTGCTCGGATACACAGGAGCTGACACAGGATTCCCCATAGAGCCTCCCTCCCCAGCAGCAGGTAGGGCCACATGGATGCTGCATGACCACTGCTCTGTCCAGGCTCTGACCGCTACAGCAGGAAGAGCTGATATCGCTGTTCCGTTGTTTAAAACATAGACGCAAAAAGAAATGTAAGTGTGTCATATTTGTTTATTGACACCTGATTCATGAATCCTGTTTAGTAGGACATTTTGTCCGAGCCTCAGAAATGACTCTGCTTCAGTTGTCCCTGGATTGTTATGTCATAGATCAGAAAGCCCAAAGTCTCCTGTCAGTTTTGAAGTCCATAAATCATCACTGTGGTTAAATTCTCTTCACAAGAAACACATATCCCATATTTACAACAGTGAGATTTTATTTGAAATGCTGATTTTTGAAATTAGGCCAGTGCAGAAGAGTGTAGCGTTACTAAGAATCTAGTGTATGCCAAGAGTAAAAACCTGTTCATCCAGTGTGCTGCTCCTGGCTGATCCTGCCTACCCCTGTCTGCTCCTGTCTACTCCTGTCTACTCCTGTCTTCAGAGCATTGTCCTGGGGGAGAGGCTATGGGCTGTGAGGGGTTAATGAACCAAGAGAGTTCTAGAACGCAGCAGGAGCCTCGTATTAGAATGTTTCACATGTGGAGTGTGGAGTGTGGCGCAGTGTCTAGTGTGCCCTGGGTTTGTTTGGGTCATTGTACACTTCTGAAAATGTCTCAAGGCGTTATGGAAGCAACTGCTCAGTTGTTAAAGGAAAAGTAACATTTTTTTTTTCCAATCTGAGCCTTATTTCGGTAATAAAACAAGTTGTTTTACTCACCCATAGCACTTTGGGGTCATATGGAGCACTTCCAGAGATGTTTTAGATTAGCGTTAGCCTAGCGCAACTTCTAGCCATAGCTCGGGGCATATAATATATTCCCCGAGCATGTAATATGCCCCGTGCGGGCTCCAAATAACACAAACTTTAGCTCTTTTCAAATCATAGAAGCTCGATGTCTTAGTCTACGATTTCGTTTGAATCAAAAGTGGCCTGTAATCCGAGATTTATCCATAGTTTACAGCTTTGCGTTTCATGTTTGGGTCCCGGGAGCTGAGAGCGAAATAAACTGTGACTCCACACATGCGCACTGGCCTCCTCATCTACTCGAAACTATGGATAAATCTCGGATTACAGGCCACTTTTGACCACACGAAATCGTAGACTAAGATATCGGGCTTCTATGATTTGAAAAGTGCTAAAGTTTGTGTTATTTGGAGACCGCAAAGTAATGCCCCGAGAACTCAAGTTAACGGATACGCTACAACATAACTTCTACGAAACTGCTTAAAATGACACCAAAGTGCTATGGGTGAGTAAAACAACTTGTTTTATTACCGAAATAAGGCTCAGACTGTAAAAAAACGTTAATTCTCCTTTGAGGTCAGTGATCTGTGCATATGAGAAGCTGGTCAGACAGTTAGTGAGAGGGGCTAGTCAAACAGCAGAGAGGGACAGTCTGGTGCTTTGAAAACAAAATGAAAACACAGTCTTTTCATAGTCTTATTTTTATAGTCTATATCCACTATACGTATGTGTTTTGCTCTGAATATACTGGACAGTTGAATGACCCTTCAAACAGCCGGCATGAGAAGACCCAGGGTCAAAGGTTGCATTTGTTCTGCTCTATTATTATGGGCCTCTACCTCCACTAGTCCCTTCTACCCGCTGTCCCAAAACATTACAAAAGTAGAAGTCATAAAGTAAACCTAGGGTGTAGCTACAGTGTACCTTAATGTTAAGTACTACGTGTACTCCTTAAGTTTGGTGGAGCAGCAGCTGCAGAAAAACTGTTACAATTCTGTGGGATATTAACTGTAAAATTAACATATATTAGACCGCCATGTTACCTTTTATTGTGTTGAAAATTCTACATTCAGTACATTTGTTTTTGAAACTACTGCACATTGCATCAGGATTGTGAAGTTGTATCACTTTGTTTCCTGCTGTAGGCGAGAGCGTGGGTGATGTAGGCATATGGAAGTGGTCTTACAGAATCTTACAGATAACCAAA